>QLOH01000426.1:0-600000 GCA_026901365.1 Sesbania bispinosa
CATTCTTTCATTTCACATGATTGTGTTAAACAGTTGAAATTGCATGTTGTATCTTTACCTTATGTTCTTAGTGTTGTCACTCCCGCCAAGGAGGCCATTTCTACTTCCCTTGTATGTATTCAGTGCCCCATTGTGATACAAGGGAAGGCCTTCGAGGTTGACCTAGTTTGTTTGTCGTTAAGGGGTATAGATGTTATTCTTGGCATGAATTGGTTATCTTCAAATAGAGTCATGCTTGATTATTTTAACAAAAAGGTTATCTTTCCACTTCTTCCTCCTCCTTCGAGGGAGAAACCATCAATTCTTTTGTCCAGTGTCACCGAAGTGTCTGAATGCCTTAGTGATGGGAGTGAGTGTTTTGTTTTATTACTTTCCTCAACTCTAGAGTCCAAAATATATTTAAGTAGTATAACTACAGTTAGGGAGTTTCAAGATGTTTTCCCTAGTGAGGTAACCACCTTACCTCCGGACCGAGAGATAGAGTTTACCATAGACTTAGTACCAGGTACAGGACCTATTTCTAAAGCACCATACAGAATGTCCCCACTAGAACTTAGTGAACTTAAAGCCCAATTAGAAGATCTTATGTCTAAAGGGTTCATTAGGCCTAATGTGTCACCTTGGGGAGCTCCAGTACTTTTAGTGAAAAAGAAGAATGGGAGTATGAGGCTGTGTGTAGACTATAGGCAGTTGAACAAGGCTACCATTAAGAACAAATATCCTTTACCTAGAATAGATGACCTTCTAGATCAACTTAGGGGAGCCTCAATTTTCTCTAAGATAGATTTAAGGTCCGGTTACCATCAGATCAGGATTAAGGGGGAGGATATACCAAAAACATCCTTCAGGACTAGGTATGGGCATTATGAGTATTTGGTGATGCCATTTGGAGTAACCAATGCTCCTGTTGTATTCATGGACTACATGAATTGAATCTTTAGGCCCTATCTAGATCAGTTTGTTATCGATGATATTCTGATATACTCCCGTAGTTTAGAAGAGCATGAGAGACACCTTAGGATTGTGTTAGGAGTTCTGAGGGAGAAGAAGTTGTTTGCAAACCCTGAAAAGTGTGAGTTTTGGAGTGATAGGGTTCAATTTTTAGGACATGTGATTACTAGTGAGGGTGTGTCTGTTGATCCTAGCAAGGTAGAAGCTGTCCTTGAATGGGAAAGACCTAATACCATTACGGAGATTAGGAGTTTCCTAGGATTGGCCGGCTACTATCGGAGATTCATTAAGGGATTCTCCCAGCTAGCCTTACCTCTCACAAGTTTGACTCGGAAGGGACAAGCCTTTGTGTGGGATGAAACCTGTGAGCGGAGCTTTTTGGAGCTCAAGAAGAGATTAACCACCGCTCCGGTATTGGCATTACCGGATTTGTCCAAAGCCTTTGAGGTACATTGTGATGCCTCATGGAAGGGTTTAGGTTGTGTTCTAATGCAGGATAGGAGAGTAGTGGCTTATGCATCTAGACAGTTGAAACCACATGAGGAGAACTATCCTACTCATGACCTAGAGTTAGCAGCTGTGGTATTTGCCCTCAAGATTTGGAGGCATTACCTGTTTGGTATGAGATTTGATGTCTTTAGTGATCATAAGAGTTTAAAATATCTCTTTGATCAGAAAGAACTCAATATGAGGCAGAGGAGATGGATGGAATTTCTCAAAGATTATGATTTTGAATTGAAGTACCATCCTGGCAAGGCCAATGTGGTGGCTGATGCCCTCAGTAGGAAATCCCTTCATGTGTCTTCCATGATGATTCATGAATAGAATTTGTTGGAAGAGTTAAGAAACCTAAGTCTAGGTGTTACAGTTGATGAACATAGGGTTATTCTTCATAGACTTGAAATCACCTGTGAGATGAAAGCTCTAATCAAGGAGGCTCAGAGTTTGGACTCAAGCCTTCAAGAGAGAAAACAACTGTTAGGGTTTTCAGAGTCAGAAGATGGGATGATTCTCTTCCAAGGGAGAGTCTGTGTCCCTAAAGGGGGTAGCCTCAGGCAGTAGGTTTTGGAGGAAGCCCATAGGAGTAAGTTTTCTGTACATCCTGGATCTACCCAGATGTATCAGGATCTGAAGAGAATGTTTTGGTGGGATGGTATGAAGAGAGACATAACTGATTATGTTTCTAAGTGCTTAGTATGCCAACAGGTCAAAATAGAACATCAAAAACCATCTGGAATCCTTTTACCATTAGAGATCCCTGAGTGGAAGTGGGAGAGTGTAGCTATGGACTTTGTGGTAGGTTTGCCTCGAGTTCAAGCTGATTTTGATGTTATCTGGGTGATTGTGGACCGACTGACCAAGTCAGCTCACTTTCTACCAATTAAGAACACCTATTCCGTTAGTAAGTTAGCCAATCTGTATGTTAGAGAGATTGTCAGACTTCATGGTATTCCCTCTAACATCATATCAGATAGGGATCCTAGGTTCACTTCCAGGTTCTGGAATGCACTTCATCAGGCTTTCGGGACCAAACTCCGGTTTAGCACTGCTTACCACCCTCAGACTGACGGTAAGTCTGAAAGGACCATCCAGACCTTAGAGGATATGCTCAGGGCTTGTGTTTTAGAGGAGTCAGGTAATTGGGATAGATTTCTGCCTCTCATTGAGTTTGCCTACAATAACAGTTTCCATAGCAGTATAGGCATGGCACCCTTTGAGGCACTGTATGGTAGGAAATGCAGGTCTCCTTTGTGTTGGTGTGAAGTAGGTGAGAGAACACTTTTAGGCCCAGAATTAGTACAGGAAACCTCCGATAAGATAAGGGTCATTAGGGAAAAACTTGTAACTGCTCAAAGTCGTCAAAAGAGTTATGTTGATAAAAGAAGAAAAGACTTAGAGTTTGAGGAAGGGGGGCATGTATTTTTGAAAGTAACTCCTGTCACAGGCATAGGACGATCCATTAAAACCAGAAAACTCAACCCTAGATTCATCGGCCCATTTCAGATCCTGCAGAGGGTTGGCCCTCTGGCTTACAGGATAGCTTTGCCACCTCAGTTGTCCAGGATACATAATGTTTTCCATGTATCTCAGTTAAGGAAATGTGTTCATGATCCATCTCATATCATTAGCTCTGAATCAATACAATTAAGAGAAGATCTCACTATTCCTTCTAGACCTGCACAGATTATTGATAGGAGTGTCAAGACCCTAAGGAGTACGACAATTCCTTTCGTGAAGGTGTACTGGGAAGGTCAATCTCCAGAAGAGGCCACATGGGAGAAGGAAGATGTCATTCGGGATCAATTCCCGGAACTTTTCAGTTGAGGTAGTTTTTGAATTCTGTTTCTTGAACAATTTTGAGGTCAAAATTAGAAGTTTTAATAACCCATTAGGCTAAAAATAAGATAATTGTGTATTGGTAATTAAAGATTGAAAGTGGATTATAGAAACTAAGTTAGAATTTCATTCAGGTTAAAATGTAGAGTTTTGGGTTGCTGGTAATCGATTACAGAGGGTCTGTAATCGATTACCTGAGAGCTAGTTTTTAGGTAATCGATTACTCACGGGTTGTAATCGATTACCTGAGAGCTGAGTTTTTGGTAATCGATTACAGTGGGTCTGTAATCGATTACCCGAGAGCTGAATTTTGTGTAATCGATTACGTAATCGATTACCTGAGTGCTGAGTTTTTGGTAATCGATTACCAAGGGTTGTAATCGATTACCAGATTCCCAGAAATGTTTTCTAGTGTAATTTTTACCTCTGGTAATCGATTACAACATTATTGTAATCGATTACCAGCTGTCCAGTATAAATACTCAGACATGCAAAATCTGATTTTTATCATTTTCATCTTCTTCCTTCACAAAACCTAGAGAGGGAGAGATCTTAGAGAGAGGAAACTCAAATTTGGTGATTGGAAAGGGAATTGAAACAAGGATCATCAATTGGATTGCTTCAACTCCTCTTCCTTCTCTTGAAGTTCATAGATTGGTGAGTATAACTCACACACTCACACTTTTCTTTAACTTTGATTTCTCCCCATTGTATGAACCCTACTCTTTTGATTCCCTTTCTATATGTATATTGTAGTTGGATTGATGATAGTTGTGTAAGATTGAGTAGTTTGATCGGTGATTTTCGTTGAAAACCTTAGGGTAGCGAGATTACGAAATTGACGAAATGCTCAATGTATGAACCCTACCCCTTAATTCCCTTTCTATATGGTTAAATTGAATGTAATTATGATGATTGCACTAGAATTGAGTATATTATGCTTGGAATTGATTGTAAAACTATTGAATTTCGAAGTTACGAAACTTACGAAAGTTTCGAAACTCTCGAAACGTTTGAAATTCTAGTTTTGACTATCGATTCATGTATACCGGTTTCGACTGTGAGTTAATTTAAGCCGGCCTTTGCGCTGTGAGTTAAGAAAACTAAATAATTATGTGAAAACTTGACTTCGGTCCAGTAATGGGTGGGATACGTCCCCGAGAAAGACCTTTTCCGTAGTCTGAGCTCAGTTCTAACTCCAGTTTAAGTGAAAATATCATACCTGCTAAGTATAGCAGTGAGTTGCATCTTTATTTCCTTTAGTTGATTCATATATTATGTTAAATGTTGAGGCATATTCATTATGAATGTATATTGAGTTGATGCATATTGATTGGTGCTGGTTTTCTTATACATTGCATATGCATGGTTATACTTCACTGAGACATTAGTCTCACCACGCGTTTTATGGATACAATTTAGGTGTGCAGGTACCTCCTGGTAGAAATCAGTGAGATTAGAGCAGGAGCTGTTCATGCCTTGTTGTTTTTATCTTTTGGATTGTATAAGTCATTGTATATATTTGAACTTATGTTAGAACAGTTTAGTTATAGTTTTTGGATCAGATGTACATGTATATTTTGGACTTTGATTATGTAATTAAAGTTTAAGTTATTCTCATTTTGTATAAGTTGTTGTTGGACACTTGTGTAAATGTGAGGTTTGATATCCAGAATTGTATGTTTTAGTTTCGAATTTTCAGAATTTAGTTTCCAACGGACTAAGTTTTGAATTTAGAAATTAGGGCGTTATAACTGGTACTCAACAATTTCAATCCCTGAGGACGATATTTTTATTACTACAATAACGATTCGTACACTTGCCAAATGTACAACAATATGTTTATTCTTGTTTTATCCCAATTAGAATTCATTAATCAAAGATAATGCTTTAAAAAAAATCATCGATTTTCTTCACTTCCTTAAAAGAGTAATTAACAAATCGTAACCGAGTCATTCGAGTAATACCCGTCACGGAATGAGGGTGTTACAAGCATCAAATATGAATTTTAAGTTGTAAACGTGTTCAAAGTATTTTTAGAAGCATAGAGTAAGTTCCCACACTCCTCAACCTATTATCCTTGAATATTTCAAGTTGAAGAACACTTCAAGAAGAATAAAACAGAATTTATGCACACTTCAAGAAGAAACAATTTTCTCCAGAAGCAGAAAACATAATTTATGCATGCTTCCAGAAGAACCAGTCTTTTCTAAAAGTAGAAAACAAAATTTATGCACACTTCCAGAAGAAACAATTTTCTCCAGAAGCATAAATAAAATTTCAGCACACTTCCAGAAGAATCAATTTTCCATAGAAGCAGAAAACAAAATGTTTGCACACTTCCAGAAGAAACGGTTTTTTTCCAAAAGAAGAACACAGAATTCCTGCATGCTTCCATAAGGATCAATTTTCTTCAGATGCAGGAAAAACATCACAATTTTTTTCCAGGAGTTTATTATTGTTATTTATCAATTGTTGGATGGTTTTTACTTGTCCAGAAGAAAGACTTCGTGAAAGAACAGAATAACACCTCCAGAAGCTTTTTCTGGTGAGAGAGAAAAGGTTGTCTTATGACAATGACAGCTCTTACAAGGCCAGCTATAAGCTTGACCACCTCTCCAAGCAACTCCAACGGCTAGTTTGACCCCCAGAATTCTATAAATACAACCCCATTCAGCTGGGTAACATCAAGAAGAGCAAAGTGAAGAAATCCAAAAAGTCGTAATGTAGAAAATCCCTTCTAGAGTGAGGTTCTCCTTCGACCACTCCAAAATGCAGAGCTGTTGTTTGTAATTCTCAGAGAGTGTGTCTAGGCTTAGTTTTGTAAAGATTAATCCACTCCATGAGTGTTTTGTTAAGCCATATGTAAAAACCCACCTATTGTTGAAGAGTGTGTAGAGCTTGTAGAGGCTGAGCAAAGAATACTGTGTAGGAGCCTAAAGAAGCTGCAAAAGAATACGGTGTGAGACCCTGCAGAGGTTGCAGAAGAATACTGGGTAGAGCCTGTAGAGGCTGCAAAAGAATACTGGACAGGAGCCTGTAGAGGCTGCAGAAGAATACTAGGTGGTGTGCTGCACCAAGGAGCCTGAAGAGGCTGCGGAATAATACTTGCAAGGAGCCTGAAGAGGCTGCAAAAGAATACTTGGCAAAGAAGCCCGAGGAGGCTGTGGGAGAAAAGAATACCTTGTAATCATGATTGATTAATGGAAAATCCTTCTGAGGTAGGTACTGGACGTAGCCCAAAGATTGTGAGGGTGAATAGTATAAAAATCATCTGTGTAATGTCTCTTACCCTTACTCTCTTTATCTTTATGCACTTACATTTATTGATTTGCTAGTTATTGTTCATACTTTGAATATTTTGCAAGATGTAAACCGAATTTTGATAAAACTATTATTGAAATGATATTTTCACATAAATCATATCCACATAAATTCAAATACTGATCTGGAAAGTTACATTAAATTATGAAACTGTTTGGTGCTTTAGAAGCACATTTCTTGAAATTTGTTCATTGTTCAACATTGAAACTTGGGGTTCAAATTACCAAATATTTACAAACTCTATTTTAATTAAATTTAACTTTATATTATGATATTTACTATTTAAATGTCTGGTCTAGAAAGTTTCATCAAGTTTCAAGTCTATTTGATGCTCCAAAAGGAACATTTATCAGATTTCATTGCGTAACTTAATTTAAAATATCATATTGATATAAACCTTCTTTTAAGCAGATTTTCTTATATAATCGTATTAGTCATTAGTTAAATAACTATTCTGGAAAGTTTTATTATAATATAAAATCATTTGACCTTTCAAAAGGATGGTTTAAAGTGACAAATTCACTGTTTTGCTTCAGCATAACTGCAGAAACATTATATTATTCTTCTGAACCTTATTTGAGTTGTATCTACATTAAATACATCATATGGAAGAATAAAGTTTGATGATATTAATCCCTATGATACTGCTTGCCTTTACGAAGATAGTTTCAATCAACTTAGTTGGCCTTATACACTAACCGCTATCTTCTAGAAATAACTTCTGATAGCCAAGGCATTCCTTGAGAAAAGATCAGTAAGTTTTTCAAAGTACTTGTAGGTTGGACCAAAAGTTTTCAAGGGTCACAATTCAACCCCCCCTTCTTGTGACTCTCTGAACTACTTCACATTTGTGTTGACATACCTTTTTGTAAAAATAACTCATGGCATGCATATGATTTACTCTATAGGCGTGATGAATATTTTAAATATATCAAAGAATTCATGCCACAAAGTTTTAACTGTGCATTCATTTGGAAACATTTTGTAGAATATTTTGATGATTGCAAAACTTTGAGACTATCTTGGTACTTTCAAGACAATTTATTCTTATATCTTCTTTGTGAACACTTTACTCTTTTGCTTGCATGGGAATGCTTCAAGAGGATAGTCTTTGACCCGGGGTCTAGAACCTTAGTGAAGTTGGCTAAACGTCTCTAGAAGGGGGGGGTTGAATGGACACCTTCCAAGTCTGTTCCTGCAGTTCCACACTAAAATTGATAGTTGAGACTTGCTCTCAAGTTAATTAACTTGGAGTCTCTGTTAAGACAGGAGAGAGCTTATACAATTTTAGTGGTGAGCTTAGTCTGATCTAGTGATTATTACTTATATTGATTACCAATTAAGTTATCTCTTTAATTATCAAGATATCTTACTGATTTCAGTATAGTTAGATGTGTAAGCAAGGTAAGAGACAGAGATCTTATCCTGGTTCACCCACACCTTGGGCTACGTCCAGTCCCCACAACCAGTGAGATTTTCCACTATTGACAACCAGCCAATACAAGTATTCTTACAGCCTCTTCAGGACGATCCACTCACACTAAGCCTAGGCACACTCCTATCTTAGCTGAGTCACAAGTATTCTTACAGCCTCTTCAGGACGCACACCCTCACTCTAAGACTAGGCACACTCCTATCTTAGATGAGACAAGATACTGATGAGTGTTTATGATAAGTCTAGCCTAAGCTCATACACAGTATGGATATAGAAGTTAATGAGCTAGACTGAGTCTCAACTCTGATTACAGTAATTGAATGATACACAAAGAGATGAGATGAAAGAGACAGATGAACAATCTCAAGATGAGATGAGTCTGATCTTCAGACATCTGATGGATGTACTTGAGATGTCTGTTGACTTGACATGTCTACTGTGTCAGTGTCCTTGCATGCTTTTTAGTTGACTTGACTTGCTGTCTCCTGATACTGAGAATGCTTTCTGTCTTAAGTCCAGATCCTGTTATGCTCTTGTTGCATCTCTAGTGAGATCACTTCTTGCTGCGTCTGTTCTTGAGACGACGTCTCAAGCTGTTCTTGCATCTCAAGCTGAACTAGCATCTGTTCATAGCTTTCATCTCAAGGTGTCCTTGAGTCTCTTTAAAGCTTCATGCTGAGATCTCTTTTATCCTTGGAATGACATCTGAACAATAGACATGTGCATCTCATGCTGCGTTATTTTCTGAATTGTTTCTCTTAGTCTTACTGATGTGTCTGATTGCTTCTGCATTTGTTTATTGATTCTGATTGTGCCTTATAAGCTTATGCTTCTGCATGGTTTCTGATCTTGTGTTGCCTTGCATGTAATCTGGTTCTTTCAAGTGAATTGGCAATCTTTTCAGTCTCAATGGTTTCCTGAAATAACTCAAGATGTACAAGGTCTCTGCCATACTTGAACACACAGTTAGTAATACAAGATGCATCTCATCTGAATATTTGAACTTACTTAGTTTGACATATTAAAAACTTCTTTAGGGTGAGCTTGTCTCAACAATTAGTCTCTAAGGAGTGCAAGGACTTAAGGGCTCACCCATCAAAGAGCCGAGGAAATCTTGCCAAGGAAGGACATCATGAACTCCTTGACTTGAAGGGAAGTCATCTCTTATTTCCTATGTAGTTGTCATCCACTCCTTCTTCTTACTTCTCATCTATTCACCTCTTCCTGTTTTGGTTTATTTTAGGACCTTATCCTTTCGATTTCAGGTCAAATCCTTTTCAAGGGGGGAGGGGATGATGGCTTCTGCCAAGCAGACATGGACAAGTTGTAGAGATCATGGGTGCAAGCTAAGGAAATTAAGGAAGGAATTGGCAAATTATTGTCCTATAATTTGAAGGACACTACCCTTCAGAAGGGCATTAGTAACCCTCAATAGGACGCATGGTCCTATGTTCTATCCTAGAGTAGGATTTCTTGTGTATTTTATTTTAATTGTAATTTTCTTCTATTTTCCTTAGAGTGGGCACTACTTTTTATGGGTTTAGTGGCTAAGAGGTTTCTTAGCTAATAGGCTTAGGAGTCATGGTTTCAACTCCCATTAGGAGTAGAATTTTCCTTTCTCGTGTAGCCGCCCCTAGCTCTATAAAAGGGGAGCTTCACCTTCTTGTATTCTTAAATCTTCATTTGAATAGAAAACCTTTGGTTAGAATTCTCACTTGTGAATTGAAAGGATTGATGGTTCTTGCTCAAACCATAGTGATTCTTATCCTGCTCCACGAGCTAGTGGTGAGTATGCACCCGGGCTTATCTGTTGAAGGGGTTGCCCTCATTAATGGCGCCTAAATCCACGTCTTTTCTATTCATGTTTCCTTTCATTTCCTTTAGTTTTCTGCGCATTTCTTACTACATATAGCTTCTAGATTTTCGAGTTTTAATGCCTCTAACCAGTTCAATTTGCTCAATTCTAAATCCATATCTTTCCTGCTATCAATTTGTGAGAGTAAAATTCTCCCTTTCAATCCTTAATACTAATCTCTTTTCTCTTCCTATTTGAATTTTTAAATGTTAATAAATGTTAATACTAAATTTCGAATTTCATCAAGATTCAAAATTTTATCCTATCATTTACTATTCTAATCCTTTTTTTTACATAAATATTGGGTAAAATAACTTTTAGTCCCTATAAAATATCCGATTTTTGATTTGTCCCTGGAATTTTTTTCTTTTTAATTTCATCCTTATAAAATATTTAAGCTATTATTTAAGTCCTGATATTGATTCTACTGTTAATATTGGATGTGTTGGACATCTATAATAGTGACCAATACTTGAGAAATACCTTGACACATTACATAAGAGTGTTACTCTCCTTAAACTCATTCAGAGAGTAAAATTTCATACTCTATTTGAACTGAAAATCTTTGTACATTTACTCCTTCCTATGTGTCATAAACAATCTCTGAACGAGTTTACAGATGCTAGCAATGTTGTATAATGTGTCAGGATGTTGCACATGTGATTATTGATTGTGATGCGGCATTAGACACATCCGCATATAAAAGTAAAATCAACAACAAGGATTAAAAAAACAACTTAAATATTTTATAAGGATGAAATAAAAAAGAAAAATTTTCTAGGGACGAAAATCAAAACCCGAATATTTTATAGGGACTAAAAAGTTATTTTACCCATAAATATTTATTCTTATCATAATAATTTCAATTAATTTAATTATATCTTATTGTCAAATAATAATATAAATTAGATTTAAATAGTAAAATATAATTATTAATATAATTTAAATTTAAATAATTATAAAAAAATATTTTTTAATTCTTAATTATAAAAAATATTCCGCAGAACATTTTTCAGCCAGTGGCGAATCCTCAAGCCGTCCAAACTATACAATTTGGAGCTGGAACTTATCTTCCATTTTCTTTGTCGTTTATTGAACGGTTGATGAAAATTGATATTCCTGAGAAATATTTCAAAATTTCGTTACCGATCATTGTATATGCTAGAGATACTCATCCGAGGAAGAATTTGGACGCCTTTACCAATGAGATGTTATGCTTGGGAGCCAGTGAAGATGTTCGATGCAGGACATTTCCTCATGACCTGAAGGATAAAAGCTTTGGCGTGGTTTAAGACCTGGCTAGTTAACTCAGTTGATAAATGGGATAACAATAGCATTTGCAAATAGATTTGCTCTGTCTGGAGATGTTCACGTAGATTCTCACACTCTAGCCAGATCAAGCAAGAAGAGAATGGGTCTTTGAGATCTTACATGTCTAGGTTCTACAAGGAGGCCGCTTTGAGTCCTAATATCACAGATTCAGTTCAGTTACACATTTCCATTGACAATCTTTAACTAACAAACCCATTATCTATTGAAGTGGCTAAGAATAAGGTGTACACAATGGTTGATTTCATATTTAAGGTTGCGCAATTTATACAACATGAGATGCATTTAGAAGATGCATGATCAAAGAAAAGTTCTAATAAGGGAAAGGAGAAAAGTATGTCCTCAGTGAAAGACAATAAGGAAGTTAAGGAGAAGGAGAAGTTCAATGGGACATATGAACAATATACCTCATTTACCACACATTTGGCTCGAATCTTGAAGGAAGTTCACAATACAGAGTTTGCTACAGTCAGGAGACCTTTTTCCTTGAGGGAAAACAATCAGGAGAAAGATAGATATGTCCCCTGGGTGGGCCTCTTACTGCCGGTACTGGAGAGAATCCCTATTGGTTATGGCTATGTATCTATTTCTATGAACCTATTATTAGAAGTGCTGAAAAGACTACCCAAAATCGGTTATGCAAAAAGTTTTTCATAAGCCTTTTTTTGGAAGGTAAACATAATTTAATATCCTTACTTATCTAATTTTGGTCTCATTCTCAAGTGTGCCAGACATCTTATTTTGGGTCAATTTTTTTTATCTATTTTGAAATCTTATACATTTGATTTACTCATAATTAAGAGTTTAAATGTTGATTGGTTATCATTTTCCATATTTATTTATTTTTTGATTTATTTTAAAATCTATAACAATATATGTAATGTAATGTAATTTTACTATATATTGTATAATTTGGTAGACAAATTAAGTTACTTTTAAGGCACAAAATTTGTTATTCTCATTTTTTAAGTTAAAATAAAAAATTTTTTAAAATAAATTACTCACACAAATTTAGTTTGATTTAAAATTTGTCCACCAAATAAAGAATAAATGAATGATTAACTATGATAGAACGATCAAAAGAGAAATAATCCGTATTTGAATGAAGTTTTTTCTATGATTTTCTATTTTTTAGTATTTTAAATATTTTGTAAGACTCACTACAAGAATTCCACTAATTATGGGTCGATGCAAACAAGAAAAAAAATGGATGCAAAAACAACTTTTACTATCAGATTGGCATTGACATCGTGGTCGACGCTAAAACACCTAGCCGATTCTAAATTTTTATTTTGAATCATGCCAGTAATTTGTATCCACTTGTCTGACACTAAGTTTTACATTTGTGAGACCGACATAAAATATTTTTCAATTTTGCATCCATTTTAGCGTTGGCCAGATGTTTTTTTAAAACCAGTTTAATTTATTCAAAAACTGATTTAAATTTTAGAAAAACTTACAACATTACATTTAAAGAACTTCTACATGCTATCGTTTTACTCCAATTTGAACGAAATCAAATTTCAATGACCTTTTACAGAGACGCAACAAATAATTGTGCTGAGTTAAACAGATGTTGGATGACATGTGAACAAATCGGCAAACGGTCAACTAAACTAAGGGTATGGTCGGAGCTTTTCACAAAACACGTTAAAAGTAAATAATTAAGTGGTTGCTATGCCCGTTTGTTTTAGAGTTGCTACAGTGTTGTTTACCCTGAATTTTGGTAATAAAAATTATCTTAAGAATAACTTGGGGAGAAGATAAAATCCTCTTAACGATTCTTTTTAGGGAAAATTTTACTTGAAATTTCGAAGTAGGAGAAGGAGAATGAGAAGTAGAAGATTAAATGCGTACACTTCTAAGATGAATTTAAAAAAGAAAAGAAAAGACCTTGCATTAATTAAAATGGAGGGATCACACACTCTCGATTTTGTTTTCCAATAGTTGCTGATGGATGGACGTGTTAGGCTTGTAGAGATTTTTAGCAAATGGTCATCCAAACCCTTTTACATCATACAAACACATTTTTAAACAAAAATCCTAACTACCAATCTTTACAATCAAGCCATTTAATAGACATGTGTCAATTATACATTTAAACAAATTTATTTAATAATAAAAACTATCTAAACTATTGGCAACTTCCAATAATTTCCTTTTCATAACTTCTCATAACCACATTGAGACTCTTCATGCTCTTGACTCATCTTTAATTTTCAAATCTTGCACTTGAAATGCCTTATAGGGAAGATAAAATTATTCTGATATCACATCGAAATAATCATGGTGTTAACAAGTGCAAAACCATGGTTTCGCATAGTTGAACTTAAATCACTTCTGTAGCGTACCACTCGAGCCACTCCGCATACCTCAGGTATATAAAGGTCGGCCGGCCATATCACCCATCGGTACCCCAATCACGGAAGTCAGGAAGGAGTTAATTAAGGGAAATCTATCATAATAATTATCATATCAATCATCTTCAACGAATATCTCGCAGACCACTACCAGAATGGAAAGAATTCAAATAAATACTAACCTGACTCGGAGCAATTAAAGGCCACGAATCACGCCCAAAGATTATGAGCAGTAAATGGGAGATCAACCTACATACAACTATATAAGGACCATTACAACCAGGAATTAGACACCTTTGACTCTTCACTTAGGCTATGCTGTTACTCTGCCAAATTATGTTTGTAGGGTTTCTATAGTCTTTATAAAATTATTTGGCGCCCACCGTAGGGCTCTAGTAAAACTTTCCCAGATAACCACAAGACTTGAAAATGGTGAGAACCAGATCGACCAACAACGATGGACTTGAAAATGGAGATGGCCCAACTTTGCAAGATCTCGTGCGACAAATGGAACAATTGAGACAAGAAAATCTGAGAGTACAAGATGAAAAAAGGCTTATGCGTCAACAGATAAATGATCTACAGAATCCAGGTGGAAGCGAAAACGAGGAGGAGGAGGAACGAGAAACTTCTCACTCTTCAGAAACTCCACAAACTTCTCAACATGGCGGATCGCATATAATTCGGGAACAGAATCCCACGTTAGATAAGGATTACCAACCCTTTTCTGATTTTATTATGTCTACTCCGTTTCCAGGTATTTTAAATTCCCTGATCTCCCAACTTATGATGGAACAACCAATCCAAGCACTCATTTAACTAGATTTCATACAGTTAATTATGTTAACGACAGGTGCTACTAACCCCATTTTGTGTAAGGTATTTCCAGGTACACTGACAGGTCCAACATTACAGTGGTATTCGACTCTAGCTCAAAATTCTATCCACGATTTCGACGAGTTTAGTTCGATGTTTATGGGTTAATTTTCTTCAAGTTGCCCATTTAAGAAAACGGAAGATAGCTTGTTTAGCATACTTCAGGAGGACGATGAACCCCTAAAGCCCGAGTCCAATTTTCGATCATTTTACCCCCCTGAATACTAGGAGAGCACAAATTCTAAGAGACATGTATCACTCAAGAATTATCACTCTGCCCCCTCTCACCTAAAAATATCCCCGAAGGAGTAGATATGACAAAGAGATGTGAATTCCACAGAAACTTCGGCCATGACACAGAGGATTGTTGGACCCCAAAAAATCAGATTGAACAGCTAATTAGACTCGTCCACTTGGGTCATCACACATATGATAGGAGGCAAAATAGAGATAGAAGAGAGAATGTCAGAAGAGAAAATCACAGAAGACGGGGCAGAGAAGAATCCCCAGAACAAAACCCGGGCCCTTCTACTCCCAGACGCCGGGAAGGGTCGATACATACCATCGTTGGGGGCTTCGTAGGAGGAGGATCAACAAGCTCTCCCCACAAAATACATCTGCGTGAAGTATTCTCCGCACAAAAAAGAGATTATTCCAACAAATATTTCATACCCAGTGATAACTTTTTCTGACACAGATTTTGTAGGTATGAAGGATATCCACCAGGACGATCCAATGGTAGTAAGGGTAAATGTCGAGGGATGCTCAGTCAGGAGGACACTTATTGACCAGGGAAGCTCGACAGATATCTTATTCTGGAAAGCATATGAGGATCTTTCATTACCCACAGATGTGGTTAGACCCTTCGATGGAAACTTGGTCGGTTTCTCGGGAGAACAAGTAGAGGTTCGTGGTTACATAAATCTTCGAACCACCTACGGGTCCAACAATAATTATAAGACGGTAAATGTTAAATATTTATTGGTTAATGCATTAACTTCTTATAATATTATTATTGGGAGACCAACCCTGAATGTACGAGGGGCTATTGTGTCCACCCCACATTTAACCATGAAGTTTCCTATTGACAATCATAAGATAGGAATAATGAAAGCAGAACAGGACGAAGCAAGGAAATGTTATGTGAACGGTTTGAAATTGTTCAAATCCGGCAACACCCAATCTATTCAGAAGAAATCTCTAGGGATCCACTTCACGGATCTAGATCCTCAGGAAGACTTCGGTGACAGAAGACTGATGGATTCTTGGCAAGTGTACCAAAAGTCCAGCAGATATAGAGTAAGTAAGATATCGTATCCATATGGAGCGGTTTTAATTTGTAAAGTAATAATGATCGTATTTTCAAAGAAAACAATTTTACAAAAAGGACTGATTGTATGCAGAATAATAAATATTAACAGATAAACGAGATGAGAGAATGATACTTTGGATTAGGATTTGACTTCGTTTCATCTCCCCCCTCGTGTATGCAAATCCCTTCTTTTAATTATGATTATACTTGTAATTACCTTAGCATTGTCTAACTACAATAATTATAAGGCATGCTTGGCAATTATCGTACCCGCAAATTCCCCTATAACATCACAATTAAACGCCAAAAGTTATTCTCTACAGGCATTCAAAGTGGCTTGGCGACCCCGAACATTCCCCGTATTTTGCAATCACCGCTATCAATTTAATCCATATCTTCCCATCGAACAACTATGAAGGGGTGTGTCACTCACCAAACGCTTCAATCGCAGCGAAGAACGATAGTACGATATGAACCAAACGAGTATCTTCAGCAATCGGAGATTAAGCTTCATAGACAGCTCTATGCTCACCTAACTCTAATACTAGCCGGAGTTCCACTTTTTGTATCCAGAGCACTAGCCTACCACCCTGGCGCACGCGCGGAGGCGATGCATTACAAACAGCATAAAGATACCGATAAATTACAAATAGAGAATCATAATTTAAAAGAAGAGAATTCTTATACACTTGGGGATTGAATCCAATACATCAAATCCTACTGCAGAGCTTAGCTACTCATGGTAGCCATTACAAACCACTGAGAAATCTGTCACCTTTCTCAATCATAGAACTACTCTCTCTCTCTCTGTATCTGTGTCGGGTCCCGAGGACTTGCCTTTGATCTGTGCAAAAGGCTCTATTTATAGAGTGGGAAAACCCTAATTCTCCTCCAAGAAGTCATTCTGGATCTAGGTTTAAAACCTGCTGCGCGTCCTGCGCTTCATATGCGCTTAGCACGCATGAAGCGCGATCAATCTGTTGTTGCGCTCCACCTGCGCTAAGCGCAGGTGGAGCCTGATAAATCTGAGGTTGCGCTCCACATGCGCTTAGCGCATGTGGAGCGTGTCACGCGTTGCTGATTTCCTTCAGATCCTGATCTAACTTCTGGATCTCTTTCTGATGTTGCCTTTGCTTATCTGGTTTTCCTTTTTCCCTTTTTCTGAATTGTTTTTGTATTTAATTGGTTTGGAATTGAATTGGAGGAGTTATCCACAAGATTCTCTGATTAAATAACTGTCAATCTCCTCTTTATTTGGTCTTTATTTAAACTCTGAATCTGCAAATAATCTCCTTTCTGATGCTATTTTCTCTCTCATTCCAAATCTTCTGTAAATCTGCATAAAACAACAAATTTCTATTTAAAATAGCATCATATTCAAATTTAAACTAAATAATTATAATTATTATAAATATTAATAAAAAGGGATAATTTGGGGCATAAATTACTATTTTAACCTTGATAAGTGTAATAAAAACTATAGGAAAATAACGCTAATTTTACACTTATCACATACTCCCCAACTTAATTTCTTGCTTGTCCTCAAGCAAGACACCTTTTGCAATCGAATTTCAAATCACCTTTGTATACAATTCTCAAAACAACTACAAGGAAAAATTTTCATTATCTCTTTATTAGGCAGAAATCACTTTCCAAATACCAGAAAAAATTAAAATCAAGAGATATTACCATTACTCAACCACAACTAGAACACACTCAGCAAGTTGAACTTTCTCAAGATTAGCAATTAAAGCAATAAACAATAAACCAAGGAATTTCACTCATGCTCACGGGTACTGTTTCCCTCAATACTTTCACCAGAGCTGATCAACTAAGATTGATAGTCGTTTCTAGTTCCTAAGCATGTTCATGGTTAATATGGATCAAAAGGTCTTTTCAAGGTTGTAATGAGGCTGGGCTATCAAGAATTTATGGTTTTTTCTGGATAAACAATGATCATCTAGAATAGAGAGCATCTTTGAATGTTGCTTTTCTTGGATTTCTCTCCTTCCACCATCTGTTTCTTGATTTATTTCACTTCTTTGCAGACCTCTTTCCATGTTTAAAGATGCACTCCCCCCAACTTAATTTTTTCTTTTTGATTTTAGGGGGAGTGATCTTTTTTTTCTTTTTGTTTCTCTGTACCTGCTCTTTGGATTTTCAACCTTTTCTTCCCATTATTTTCACTTGCCACCTTGCTCTCTATCCCAAATGTGTAAGGGACAGGATATATATATTTATTTTGGCTTGGGTGAACAAGAATAATCAATTAAGGCTCAAAATGGATTATAAAAAATTGGAAAAATTATATCAGAGGTTAGCTTTTTTGCACTGAGCAGATATATTGAAAAACAAAAATTGCCTTTGTCATTTCCATATTTTCCATAAACATTATAAGATCCAAAAACTCAATCAATAAAAGTTGACAGACAGCGGTGAAAAACTCTCAATTCAGTGTTTGGGCTCTCAACTTACCGGTTACTTGGCTAAATTCCTTGATAAATCATTTATTGATTTTAATTAACTATCATGATAGATTATCATGTGAAGCATCCTAATCTTAATTGATTATGGAATTAATCACAAGACCTTTTTTCTTTCCTAATCTGGTTAGTTAAACTGCCTAATTTCAGAAATTTTGAAAAATTGTCCTTTTATTTCCTAAATCCTAAAAAAAATAAAATGCGGGAATGTACTGTTGCATAAATATGTCAGTGTAAATGTATACAGTACATGCCAAAAGAAAAATAAAAGAAAAAAGGAAAATAAGGAAAAAGAAAAGAAAAGCACCAAATAAAAAAAAATGTCAATGGTCCTGGTCCTGGTGGTCCTGCTCCATGTGATCATCATCATCAGCTGCTGCTCCACCCCCCTCTGGAGGAATAAGCCTGTCCCCCGGCCACTGAAGATACTCTCCGAACTGTTCAGGTGTCATGCCTGGGTAGGGATCAGACCTAATCGAGTATAGATACTCCTATAGATGAACCTGGCCCCTATGGATGGAGGTAAGCTGGGCAAAGAGATGCTGATGATGCTGATGAAGTACTGGGTCTGCTGCTGCTGCAGGTGCTGGAGGTGGTGGTGGTGCCTGCTGCTGCTCCTCATCCTCCTCCACATAAGGCATACAATAGGCCTCAATATATCCCCGAGTCATAGGGTTGTGGATACGAATCGAGGGGTTCACATCCACACCCCTAGATCTGCAAAGGGCAGTGATAAGTGCGAGGAAGCCTAAACTGATCCTGGTGGTGGCAGTGCGGCGTGAGATGGTGGAAATAAAATCTGCTATCTTCTGGGTGATGACCCTGGAGATATCTATGTCGCCGCCTGTGAGGATGGTATGAATGAGGTGTGCTACTAGCATCTGAATATCAGAAACATGGTTGGTGGGGCTGACATTAGCGAGGATTAGCACAGTCCACATCCTCGCTATGGCCTTCATGTGTTGCCTATAGATGCGAGCGGCCTGTCCTGATGCATTCCTTTCAAAGGAATGCCCTGGTAAGCATAAAGTCTGGGCAGCTGCCAAGTCTATAGGATCATAACCACTAATCCCCACCTCTCTCATCCGGAGGTGATACTGGCACTCCATTAAGTCTCTATCCATGGGTGTCGGATACTGTAGTAGGGCATTGATTGCGTCGCAATCAAACCTAATCTTCATGCCCCTCACATATGATAATCTATCTGGTCCATGGGCATTGGCATAAAACTCCCACACCACAGTAGGATCAAAGTGGTTGTCTGGGTTGCTGAGGCGCACCCAGTTCCTCCTGTGGATCTCTGCTCTGAATTCCTCAAACTCATCTGGTAGGAGTCTGACAGGTCTCTCTATGATGAAGTTACAGTCCTGGATGGCACTGTAAGCTTCTGCAGTCTTGGCATCCCGAAACCTGTGAGGATCAAAGTCAGCATCCTCCTGTGGTGCCTAGCGGGATCTCTTTCCTCTTTGGGCACCACTCGTAAATGTACCAGCTCTGCTAACAATCTTGGTACGTTCCATCTGCAATATTTGTTACCAAAAATTATTTATGCAACAATAATAGATTATTCAAAATTTATTGAACTAAATGGCCAATTTAAATCAATAATTAAGATAATCGTTAAATCAAGCACTTGCACAAATTATTGATTTTAAAATTACCTCTTTATTAATTAATTAATTTATTAAGACATGCCAAAATGATCAATTAAAGCAAGCCCTAATTAATTATTCAACAAAAAAGAGTAGGTAACAAATATTAATGCTCAAAAATCATGTTGTTAGAAAACATGCATGAAGGTACAATTATTTTTATTTTGGTCATGTAAAAGTATCATACATTTTATTTAAGCAACCATGTACCAAAAATAAATAATTTGCAATAAACCATTGAACATTCTAACAACTACCACCTAACATGCCAAATAAGTTCTAAATAAGTTCCTAGCAGCATGCATACTACTTAATGCTTTTCTAAACAAATATTTCTATCCTAAAGTGTCCTAAAAGCCTAAGTCTCTACCCTAAATTTTCTAAAAAAAAATAAGGACTCAAATCAAAATTTCAATTGGTGCAAAAGGTTTAAAATACAAGAAACATACCTGGTATAACCTCAGAAATGGTAAAAGTAGGGGTATGAGAGAAAAAACAGCAAAAAATGGTAGTTAGGATCTCAGAGAATCAGGGAAGGATTTTGAAATTTGAAGATTTTAGTAACTTCGCCCATTTTAATAAGCTGAGCGCACAGATGCGCTGCACCTGCGCTTAGCGTGGGTGCAGCGCGTGTCTCCAGGGAGACCAAACGATGCGCTCACGCTTCACTACGCGTTGAGCGCATAAGAAGCGTGAGTGGGCTTTTATATGCGCTAAGCGCAATTAAAGCGTATGTGCCCAATTTTTCTTCCTTTTTGCTGTTTTCATTCATTTTACCCTTTATTATACCCTTTCCTCATCTACACAGGTACAAACTCAATAGAAAAATAAAAAAAAATAACAAAATAAAAAAAATTGATGGGTTGCCTCCCAGGAAGCGCTTGTTTAACGTCTTCTAGCTCGACGCCTGGTTCTTTTTGGTGTTTTCATGGTGGCCTCAATTGGAGGATGATGGTTGATTCTGTGCCATTCCTTCCTGTAAACTCCCATCCTCCAATCCACTTGTTACTTGTTTTTTCTTCTCTGCCTTCTCCTTCAGTTGTTGATATTGTTCTTTTCCTCTTCTCGAACCCCCAAACATTTTCTGGTTGCTTTACCCTCATTCTTGGTTTCCTCAGAAAGTTGGAAACCTTATTTTTCTTTTTTGATTATTGATTTTTAACCAAGACCTCTTTCTTTTTGTCTTTCTGCAGCTTTGCTTTGAATTGATAGATCCCATCAGTAGGATCTTTTTCAATTTGTTGTGTAGGTTGCAGGATCTTGGGGCTCCCTTTATCAATATCAACAATTAGTTTGGCAGACTTCATAAAAGGTCTTCCCAATATGAGGGGGACATCAGCGTCCACTTATTCTGCTTTTGCAATGATGAAATCTACTGAATAAACAAACTTGTCCACTCGAACAGACAAATCTTCTATTATCCTATAAGGGCTTTGAGTAGACTTATTTGCAAACAGTAATTCTACATCAGCAGGCTTGACCTTCACATCACTCAACTTGTTAAAATACGTAAGCGGCATCAAATTGATGCTCGCTCCAAGATCCAATAAAGCATGAGTGGTAGGTAAATTATCAATATTTAATGGGATAGTGAACTTACCTGGGTCAAGCGCGTGATAACAACCTCATTGGGTACATTCTTCTCCTTTTCATCTGTTACTGCCCCTTGGATTTCTTCTGTCTCACATGGTTCATAGACTTTTTCTTCTTGGGATGACTGATCCTCTAGGACAATGTCCTCATCCACCTCACTATCTTCTGACTGGTTGCCATCAGTAGCAATCAAATGACACTATTCTTTGGGGTTGGTAAGATTGTGCGCTGAAAAGTGGCTTTTCTTGAATTCTCCCATGTCTTGTGCTAACTGGCCTACTTGATGTTCCAACGCCTTGAGTGATGCATCATTGTTCTTTTTGTACCCCTCAAATCATGATATGAATGCATCAATATTTTCCTCCAACCTAGAAATCTTGTCATTCACTGAAGGTTGTTGCTGCTGGTAAGGAGTCTGCCTATTCCCACCATTCTGACCCCATCCAGAATTGGTTTGGTTGTTCCTCCATCCTTGAGAATAGTAATTGTTGTTATTGGAGAAACTTCCTTGCCCCCTCTGATTTCCCATGAAGTTGACCTGTTCTGTTTGTGTCTCTTGAAAAGAGCATTGACCATTTGGATGGTCTCCTCCACAGAAGTCATAGTTCAATGGTTGGGTTTGAATTGGTTGAGTATGGATGGCCTTTAGTTGCTGAGGGAGTGCTTCCAAAGATTTTGTAAGTGCCTCTAGTTGCCTCTTGAGTAATTTTTGTTCAGCCAAAATGGCATCATTAGAATTGAGCTCTAGCATTCCCTTTGCTTGCATCTGTACGGGTTGCCTTCCATGTTGAGCCTGTTGGTCATTATGAGCCATGTTTTCAATGATCATCACAGCTCTTTCTGGTTCCACGGACAAGATAGTCCCTCCTGCTGAAGCGTCAATGATGGATTTGGAATCTGGTCTGAGTCCTTTGCAAAAGATATTCAATTGGGCAATATCGTCGTAACCATGATTCGGGCATGAAAGTGGATATTTCTGCTTTTGCTTGGAAGTGCTTTCCGGCTAGAAAGAATCTGTTTAAGAACTTCTCTTCCACCATTCCCCAAGAATGCAAGCTTTGATTTGGATGAGACTTCAACCATTCTTTTGCTATACCTATCAAAGAGAAAGGAAAAATACGTAAGTAAATGGATTCTAAGTCTTCCTCTTCAAATCCCATAGTGCCTATCAATTCATAAAAATTAGAAAGATGATTATGTGGATCCTCATGATCCAATCCTGTGAATTGATTTACATTTATGAGGTTGAGATGAGCAGCTTTCAACTCCAAGGTCTTTGCAGTTGTGGGTAGCACAATGCTGGAGTGATAGCAAGGGCTTTGATTTCTGACATAATCCCCTAAAGTCCTTCTGTGTTGTACTCCTGCCATATCTTGAGGCTCGTCTGCTATTATCCTCTTTCTTCTTCTTTGACTTCTATTCTTCCTGGTTGTCCTCTCGATTTCTGGATCAAAAATCAATTGCTTTGGAGACACCTGACTTCTTAAAAGCATAAACAAAGAAGCTAGAAATAGGATGAGATAATAGATAAGTATATATTTATTTATTTTTTTATTTAATAATAAAAATATAATAAAAATAAATAATAAAAAAATACGAAAATTAAAAAAAATTGAAAATATGACCTCCTAAAACTATAGAAATTGAGATACCGCTCCCCGGCAACGGCGCCAAAAACTTGATGGATTCCTGGCAAGTGTACCAAAAGTCCAGCAGTTATAGAGTAAGTAAGATATCGTATCCACAAGGAGCGGTTTTAATTTGTAAAGTAATAGCGATCGTATTTTCAATGAAAACAATTTTATAAAAAGGATTGATTGTATGTAGAATAATAAATATTAACAGATAAACGAGATGAGAGAATGATACTTTGGATTAGGATTTGACTTCGTTTCATCTCCCCCCTCGTGTATGAAAATCCCTTCTTTTAATTATGATTATACTTGTAATTACCTTAGCATTGTCTAACTACAATAATTATAAGGCATGCTTGGCAATTATCATACCCGCAAATTCCCCTATAACATCATAATTAAACGCCAAAAGTTATTCTCTACAGGCATTCAAAGTGGCTTGGCGACCCCGAACATTCCCCGTATTTTGCAATCACCGCTATCAATTTAATCCATACCTTCCCATCGAACAACTATGAAGGGGTGTGTCACTCACCAAACGCTTCAATCGCAGCGAAGAACGATAGTACGATATGAACCAAACGAGTATCTTCAGCAATCGGAGATTAAGCTTCATAGACAGCTCTATGCTCACCTAACTTTAATACTAGCCGGAGTTCCACTTTTTGTATCCAGAGCACTAGCCTACCACCCCGGCGCACGCGCGGAGGCGATGCATTACAAACAGGATAAAGATACCGATAAATTACAAATAGAGAATCATAATTAAAAAGAAGAGAATTCTTATACACTTGGGGATTGAATCCAATACATCAAATCCTACTGCAGAGCTTAGCTACTCATGGTAGCCATTACAAACCACTAAGAAATTTGTCACCTTTCTCAATCATAGAACAACTCTCTCTCTCTGTATCTGTGTCGGGTCCCGAGGACCTGCCTTTGATCTGTGCAAAAGGCTCTATTTATAGAGTGGGAAAACCCTAATTCTCCTCTAAGAAGTCATTCTGGATCTAGGTTTAAAACCTGTTGCGCGTCCTGCGCTTCATATGCGCTTAGCGCGCATGAAGCGCGATCAATCTGTTGCTGCGCTCCACCTGCGCTTAGCGCAAGTGGAGCTTGATAAATCTGAGGTTGCGCTCCACCTGCGCTTAGCACATGTGGAGCGTGTCACGCGTTGCTGATTTCCTTCAGATCCTGATGTAACTTCTGGATCTCTTTCTGATCTTGACTTTGCTTATCTGGTTTTCCTTTTTCCCTTTTTCTGAATTATTTTTGTATTTAATTGGTTTGGATTTGAATTGGAGGAGTTATCCACAAGATTCTATGATTAACTAACTGTTAATCTCCTCTTTATTTGGTCTTTATTTAAACTCTGAATCTGCAAATAATCTCCTTTCTGATACTATTTTCTCTCCCATTCCAAATCTTCTATAAATCTGCATAAAACAATAGATTTCTATTTAAAATAGCACCATATTCAAATTTAAACTAAATAATTACAATTATTATAAATATTAATAAAAAGGGATAATTTGGGGCATAAATTACTATTTTAACCTTGATAAGTGAAATAAAAACTATAGGAAAATAACGCTAATTTTACACTTATCAAAGACCCCAACCTACCGATGAATTGAAGCAAGTACGGATCGGACGGAATCCAGAACATCAGACTCGCATTAGGGCAGGCCTCTCAGAAAAAGATGAGCAGATACTTGTTAGTTTGCTCAAAGAAAATGTAGATTTGTTCGCTTGGACTCCAGCAGACATGTCGGGGATAGACCCTGATTTCATGTGTCATAAATTGATGATTGATCCAACTAGCAAGTCTATTGCACAGAAGAAGCGAAAGCTCGATTTTGAAAAAAGACAAGCAGCGTTAGAAGAATCCAAAAAAACTATTAACTGCAGGCTTCATCAAAGAGGTGGAATACACCATATGGCTCTCAAATGTGGTTATGGTCAAATAGTCAAATGGAAAATGGAGAAGTGCACTGATTTTACGGATCTGAACAAGGCATGCCCCAAAGATTCGTACCCTCTACCCAGTGTTGATCATTTGGTTGATGGAGCGTCGGGATATAAATATTTGAGCATAATGGATGCATACTCAGGTTACAATCAAATCAGAATGAACCTGATTGATAAAGATAAAAACCGCTTTTGTCATCGATATGGCAAATTATTGTTATAAGGTTATGCCTTTTGGGCTAAAGAATGCAGGAGCTACTTACAAACGTTTAATGGATAAAGTATTCACGGACCAGATCAGGAGAAACATTGAAGTGTACATTGATGATATGGTCGTTAAATCCCTAGAAGATCATGCCCATGTTGAAGATTTGGCAGAAATTTTTGCTCAGTTACGAAAGTACCGTATACGCCTAAATCCAGAAAAGTGTTCTTTTGCAGTACAATCCGGGAGGTTCTTGGGATTCATGTTAACCGACTGAGGAATTGAGGCGAACCCTGAGACATGTCAAACAGTATTGTCCATGAGAAACCCAACAAATACCAAAGAGGTTCAAAGATTGGTTGGACGAGTTGTGGCTTTATCCCGATTTTTGTCTAAATCAGGCGAAAAACTACGACCATTCTTAGAATGCATTAAACAGAATAAACAATTTGAATGGACTCCTGAACACGAAGAAGCCTTTGTAAAAATCAAAGAGTATTTGTCTTCTCCCCCAATACTCAAAAGGTCGGGATTCGGTAAGGATATTCTGTGTTTATTTAGCAGTCAATGATTATGCCATCAGTGCGGCTTTAGTCTAGGAGCAAGGCGACCAACAACATCCAATTTAGTTTGTAACCCGAGCTTTACAAGGTCCTGAGATCAGATATAAAAACATTGAAAGATTATTTTAACACTAGTAATGGCGTCTAGGCGACTCAGACCCTATTTCCAGATTCATCAAGTGGTCGTGCGGACTGATCAAACCATTAGGAAAATACTACACAAACCTGAACTCGCTGGGAGAAAGATTAAGTGGTCGATTGAATTATCTGAATTTGGAATTCAATATCACCCTCAAGGCCGATATTTTGGTTCAACTTACTCCGGTTGAACCTTTGGAAGAACAACAATGGATTATGTACGTCGATGGAGCGTCAAACATCAAAGGGATCAGAGCTGGGATATTTTAGAAGGACCAAACAATTTGATACAAGAGCAATCCTTAAGGTTTGAATTCCAAGCTAATAATAATCAGGCAGAACATGAAGCTCATATTGTCGGCCTAAACTTAGCAAAGGAAATTGGTGCAACTAGGGTGAGCGTATCCAGTGACTCCCAGTTAGTTACGGGACAAGTCGGTGGAGACTTTCAAACAAAAGACCCTCAATTAGCGAGATATTTGCTAAAGGTACAATCCCTGATTAATGTTTTTTGCTGAGTTTAAGATCACCCACATTACCAAGGAACAAAACCTTAGAGCCAACCTATTATCAAAATTGGCAAGTACAAAGAAACCGGGCTGTAACAGAACAGTAATACAATAAACCTTGCCTTAACCTAGCATTGAAGAAAACGACTTGATCAACGCCAACATAGAAAACGCTAATTCATGGCTAATGCCTTACATAAAGTATTTTCAAGAAGCACAGTTACCGACTGATCCAGAAGAAAAAAGGAAAATATTACAACATGCAAATTTCTACACCTTGATCAACGACCAACTTTATAGAAGAGGATTTTCAGCTCCTTTACTCAAATGCATTCCGGAACAATCTCGACAGTTTATACTTGCTGAAGTGCATGAAGGGATCTGCGCAAGTCACATCGGAGGAAGATCATTGGCCACAAAAATCATTAGAGCGGGTTTCTACTGGCCGACTCTAAGGAATGTTGCAAAGGTTTTTGTAAAGTGCGACAAATGTCAAAGGTACGCCAAATTGACACATTCCAATCCCGAGCAGCTACACAAGATAACTTCACCATGGCCTTTCCAGTGGGGAATAGATATCTTGGGCCCATTTCCTTTGGCTCCAGGTCAAGTCAAGTTTTTAATAGTAATTGTTGATTACTCTACAAAATGGATTGAGGCCGAGCCTGTAGCCTCCATATCTGCGGGAAAAATAAAGAAGTTCACCTGGAAAAATATAATATTTCGGCATGGTCTCCCGAATACAATTATTACTGAAAACGTAAAACAGTTCGACTGCGCTGATTTTAAACAACTATGTACATAGTTTGGGATCAACCATGTTAAAACATCAGTGGAACACCCACAATCAAATGGCCAAGCAGAAGCGGCCAACAAAGTCATTTTGAATGGGTTGAAGAAACGGCTAGGCGACGCAAAAGGCAGGTGGGCTGAAGAATTATATACGATATTATGGGCTTATCATACAACTCCACAGTCGGAAACGGGAGAAACACCTTATAGGTTAACTTATGGTTCAGACGCTCTACTTCCAGTGGAAATATCAATGGCAAGTCCTTGGGTTGAGCATTTCAATACTCACCAGACCCAGGACAGTCTAAGAATAAATTTAGACCTTCTTCAAGAAGAAAGGGAAAGAGCACATCTAAAAGAACAGGCGTGCAAAATCTGAATGGAAAGAAAATATGACTCCAAGGTAGTTTAGAGAAAATTCAAGCAAGGGGATTTAGTTCTCAGAAAATTCGAACAAGACAGGAAAAATACTCATGAAGGTAAATTAGCACTTAACTGAGAAGAACCTTACAGAATAAGAAAAGAGGTCAGCAAGGGAGCTTATGAATTGGAGAAGTTAACGGGAAAGCAGATTCCTTGAACTTGGAATGCTACTCATCTCAGATTTTATTTTAATTAGGACATCAATAATATTGTATGATGAAAGTCGGTCGGTGTACTCTTTTTCCTACCACGGTTTTTTATCCCTAAGGAGGGTTTTGGCCTGGAAGGTTTTAACGAGGCACATTGCGGACTATAAACCAATAAAATCATCTCTTCAAATAGTTGTAAACTCTTTTAAGGTTCTCCAAAAAGCCTAAAAACCGAGCCAACACTCGGGGTAATGACTTATGATTAATTATTTCGACAAGGTTCTCCAAAAAGCTTAAAAATCGAGCCAACACTCGGGGTAACGACTTATGATTAATTATTTCGACAAGGTTATCCAAAAAGCCTAAAAACCGAGCCAACACTCGAGGTAACGGCTTATGATTAATTTATTTCACCAAGGTTCTCCAAAAAGCCTAAAAATCGAGCCAACGCTCGAGGTAATGGCTTATGATTAATTATTTTTCCAAGGTTCTCCAAAAAGCCTAAAAACCGAGCCAACACTCGGGGTAACGACTTATGATTAATTATTTCTCCAAGGTTCTCCAAAAAGCCTAAAAATTGAGCCAACGCTCAGGGTAACAGCTTATGATTAATTGTTTCGCCAAGGTTCTCCAAAAAGCCTAAAAACCGAGCCAACACTCGGGGTAGCGGCTTATGATTAATTATTTCGCCAAGGTTCTCCAGAAAGCCTACAAATCGAGCAAACGCTCGGGGAAATGACTTATGGTTAATTATTTCGTAAAGGCTCTCCAAAAAGCCTAAAAACCAAGTCAATGCTTAGGGTGATGATTTGTGATTGATAATTTATATAATTATTCTCCGAAAACCTTAAAAAACCGACCCAACACTCGGGATAACAGGTCATTTTTATTACTTCATAGAATTACTCTTCAGAAATTCTAACTCGGCTAGTGCAAAACATAACGATTTATAAAGGACCCAGATATTATTTGGGATTACGACATACAAAATTCGGGAAAGGATGAAAGATCAAGTTTATAATAGTAACGATAAAATAATTTCCAAAGCCTTTTCACTCAATATGAGACAAGAAAGATACAATATAGTCACGTCTTTTATTCAACATGTTACGCACTTTACACCAGAAGACTACCAACCACCCACAAGACCACCCAAGCGGGGAAACTACAAAATATGGATTACATCAAAAGAACAAAAAATAATAAGTTCCACATACCAAAGATGACTATGAGATTTACTCCGGAAGACTACCTTCCTTGGCGGATTTTAATTTAAAAGGTTCCCCTTTTCAAGAGACGGGTGTCACAAGACTAACATGGACATCGGGTCTTGGAAAGTTCCTCACTAAATTACTCTAAGGGACTTTGGAGAGAAGGTAGAAAACTTCCTTGGTAAACCTAATAGATGAGGAGGAAGATGCAAGAAAACCCAAGTCTAATAGTAGGTCTCTCAAGAAACACGGCCTCCCATCTCTAGCATAAGGCGAGAACATGCTAAAACCTCTAAAAAGAGGATTTAACGATGCTTCCCAAAAATCAACAGGAGGCTTTATTCCCAAAGAAAATCTTGGCCAGAACTAGCCTTGTTTCCTTGGAAAGCCAATCCTGTTAAGGGTACCCTTTTAGTTAGGGAATCCCTTTAATTCCGTTAAACTGTATGACCCAAAACAAGTACAAAACCAAGCATACAAGTACAATGTTGGAATAATAGTTAACAAAAAATAGATACAATATCCCTCCGGCCGAAGCAAACAACTTTATTCTATACTTGGATATCTTGAGCAAAGCGCGTTGTAAACCAAAATCACAATATCAGTTAACATGCCGACCCAAATCCCCTATCACATGGCTTTGGGTCACACAGGTTAACAGAATCTGTAATTCTCTACAAGGGATCGAAAAAGTACGAATCATGAACACGCAGGAACCCAGAAATATTTTTCCCAACATCGGAGCAATATAGGAGAAGGAAAGCAATGCTTGCAGGTAACAACAACTGGGAATGAGAATACAAATGCAATTGTCCCAAGCACTTAACACATTTATTTATACAGCGCTAACTGGTTGCAACTTCGTTTATAATGAAAGTCCAATTAAAAAGCGCATTAAATTAAGCTTGGGAAACGGACTAAATATTGAATATGTAGCGATCAACACCGGCCAAAGCATTAAAGGTAAATAACGCATGCGTTTGAAAAACATTAAAAATAGTCAACAAGTTTGCAACTTTTTCGAGAAAAAACAACTAAATTGCAGTTGTATCTTTGAAAGTTTCTCCCAAAAACCGACGCACATCTACTCAGATTCTATTACATGATTATACCACAGGGGCATTCCCCTGTTCTTCATTACCCACTCTATTGGATTCCTCGATCGGTTTAACAACCTCGGGTCCTTGTGAATCGGCAACCTCCTCATCATTGATACCATCGGCCGAGACATGCTCTTCTTCTCCATCATCAAGGTCGACAAGAACATTGTTAACCAACTCCTTCAAGGGATCACATTCGGATACATCGACTGTTGGGTTAAAATGTTTAACTTGAGTCAATGCTTGTTCAAACCCAAGACCATAAGACCTTGCAGCATCAAAATTAAGCTGTTGAAAATCAATATTGTACTTCTCTTCCACAGCCTTAACCTTCAATTTCTCCCCATGAAGACCGACCTTCAGTGAATCCATCTCCGTGGTAATATTCGTTAAGCTTTTTTCCACAGTTGTCTTATCTTCCTTCAACTTGGTATTCTCCTAACCAAGAAGAGCGACTCTCCCCTCTAGCCCGACAACTTTCATCTTCATTTCTTCATACCCTTTTAGTTGGGTCTCTAACTCAATCACCTTCTGACCTAGGTCAGAATGCTGTGTTTTCTCATTCTTGGATTTCAATTCCAAATAACGACCCAGGAACGCCATCTGAGCACCGTATATTTGAAGCATAACATGGGCAGATCGATCACCTCGTTTATCGAGCCTTTTGACGTCGTTCCCAAGTGTCAAACGTTCATCTATGATCGAGCCAATAGAAGTTTGGCCCCATTATCAATAGAAGTTTGGCCAGCCGCGAGAGCAGGAGTTTTCTCGGTTCGGTCCGCTTACGGGTGCAGCGACCGAGCCAGAAGGAACGGTGACTTTGGCCACGACAATATGAGATGTATCAGGCGCGACAATAGACAAACTTGCTCCAACCCTATCTTTATCGGCATTTGCTAGACGCTGCCTTTTCATCTCTAAAACCAAAGCTTTCTTATCCAACTCAGGGGCCATTTGATCTGCAAATTCAAACACGAAAGATAAGTCAAAACACGGATTTCGATTAATCATGAATAAAGTAAAGCAAGCATACCCATAAATTCTTTCAATTTCACTGAATCGTCCCCAAGCCGAATAAGCTTAATACACTTCAGAGGAGGAATCTCTTTCAAGAATTTTACCTCTGTTATCTCTTCAACAGAGAGCACAACTGTTCCGGATCAAAAAGGGGAAATGAGAGATTGAGATTAAATGGGTTCATAATCTTGGTAAGCATGGTTACATGGTGGATGTTTTTTCATTCTAATAAAAATGGGGTTATATGGTAGGGGGACTTATATCCCTGGATGCCCTTCCTTGGTTGCCCTCTGATGCCTTTATATAGGCGAACCACACTTGGGACCCAAGCTTTACGTTGGATCCTATGTTCTAATTAATTACAATAAGTACGTCTTCTGTCATGCCTGTGCCTACCATCTTTAACGGCACAGTTCCTTCATTGTGCATGTCTATAGGGTTATGCTGAAAGCGGAAAAGGTGTCCCTCCATTTCGGTGAAAAAGGCTATGGTGTCCCTGCTGCACTGTGCCTCCTGTTCGTTGTGTCTGTTGCGCTGCTACGTTGTGTCCGCTGTGCTGTGTGGAGGATCATTAGTCAATGCATGCTATGAGTTGTCTTTGTCAGGCATGTTGGGCTCTGTCTAATTCTTCCAACGACTATTTCCTCTTTAGTGTATGTCTCGACAAGTCTTTTGCTTCAAGGGAGAGATGTTTTTCCCTTTTCCATGAAAGATCCCCAGCGCTGCTGTGTACGCCCTGCCACTGGTCATTAACTCCTTCCTTTTTCTTTATGATATAATTTGTTGGTGTAGAAACCAATCCTGAACATTTGCCCCCTTGCACATACAATATGTAGTGTTGTAATGTGCAATATGAACTGGGGATTGGTCTTGTCATATTTTTATCTTTGCTGGTTGGGCGTCAATTTTTCTGCGGCTTTTTCTCTTTGCTTTATCATGGTTCGCTCTGCTAGGTACGCCCTGCGTCTGCTAGGTACGCCCTGCGATCTTCTGTGGGGAGGCGTCTTTCTTTCTACCTCTTGAGTTTTTCTATCTGTGCCTGACTAGCCATCTGCATATTTTCGCTCTCCCTCCGTTGGGGTTCCTTTGATCTTTGCCTCATTTCATCCTTCTAAGGCGTCTTTTGGGTTGGGACCATGGCGTTTACCCCCTTGCACTCGGTTGTTCATCATCACATCTTCAGCATACTTCTTTCTCTTTCATTTAGTCATCTAAAGATGTTGGCTTTCACTATCTGTAACCTGCTTTCGAATCATTCACAACAGGGTAATGTTAAACATTTAATAATGTATCATAATTCAAGTGTGAGTTAGTAATCAAACCTGAATTTTTACCTATGAACGGTGTTGACCATTTTATCTCTTTGATGCTTGGGATAATTTAACCATTAGAGGGCGATAATATAAAGTAAACATCTCAAGTATTATTCTTATGGGGGCTACTATTTGTTTTATGCGAAATTATGCAGCCAAAGGTCAAATGTGCTTCTCTATCATTCACATTGTATAATCGTTTTTTACCAGCATTTGGTTTTTTCCATTCCTTTTCAATAAATCCCTTGTTTGCAAAGTTGTTAAGATCAATATATTAATGAAGAATGTTCGGAGAAGTACGTTGTTCGTGGGTGCAGTATGAGAATGGCTAGAACATTATAATAATCAAGGCTTTTAAAGGTGCCTTCAGAAGACGCTCTCCATAAAATGTGCTTTGTTTAAAAAATTCTTTACCTTAAGATTGATGATTATCATCGCTGGGTACATAGGATCTTGGTTGTGGGAGCTATGCCTTTCTCTGCTCAGTACATAAAATGCATTGTGTGCTCTAAGACACTTTTTAACTCGTATTGTGGCCTTTCGGGGCGTTTATGCCATCATAAACCCTGAAGGAGGGCGACGTTATAATTGCTACCTCTTGGCGGGAAAAGCTAAAATTGATCAAGTGAACTATCGCAATTATCAATTAGGGACAAACTGAGGATGCCCTAACAGGGCTAAACGTGATGCCTCTTTTTTAATTATTTGCGTACTTGTTGATGCTCTTTGTAAGGATATTTTTCGAACGTTAATTTCATTCCTTCGTGACATTTGTTTTGATTTTTCACGCGTTACATAAATAATGAGCATAGCTTTAAAGCGGCGTAATGTATGCACGACTAACGTATTAAGCTGTAAGCGTATTCTCTAGAGTGATATGTCTCAATTTTTGTTTGTGTTATTAATCTTCTTTAGGCGTTTCTGCCTTTTATATGGTGTAAGAGTTCCCCTTAGGATTTCTCATATCTTTAGGCGTGCTAGGTTATCAAGTGTCCTTGGGAGGGTACGCCCTTATTCCTTTCCAAGTTGTTCACGTGTACTCGCTCTATAGTTAGGCGTGCTAGATTTTAAGTGCCTTTGAAGAGGGTACCTCCGCAATTCCCTCTCGAGGTTTTCCACTTAAATCTGCTTTATAGCTAGGCATGCTAGACTCCCAAGCACTTTTTGAGGAAAAGACGCCCGCAATCCTTCCCTAAGTTTTTTGCTTGGGTCCGCAATATTTTCATGTAGGTTCTCATACATTTTGTTTAAGAGTTGTTATAATAATGTCATGCGCAAGCGTATTCTTAGACGTGTGAGGTACTAAAGCGCTAAGATCGCAACTAAATGCTTGAAAAAATATTAATACGATTCTTTCTATGTAAGTTCTAAACAACGTTGTAGCTAATATGCATATATTCATGTCTGCGAACTTAAGTATCATATCAATTAATTGCTCTTTTACTAACCTGGAGTGGACGCCTTTCTTCTGCAAGCGCTCTGCTTCCTTGAGCATGTGAAGTGTTAAGACGCTGAGGTCGTTCAGCGTGACTCAAGCGGCAACGTCTCGTCTCCTTGAGCAGCGTCTCATGGTTCCCTACGTTGGAGTGGACGCCTTTCTTCTGTGAGCGTTATGCTTCCTTGAGCGTGTGAAGCGTTAAGACGCTGAGGTCGTTCAGCGTGACTGGAGCGGCAGCGTCTCGTCTCTCTGGGGCAACGTCCCATGGTTCTCTCGCGACCTGTGGGGCGTCCTTTAGATTTCTTTCTTCTTTTTTTAATGGTGGAAAGGTCATTCCTTGAGCTTCATGCTCTCCAGGTGCATTGCTCTTGCTGCGTCAACCTCAGCTTCCTCTATTCATCATTTTTTTCACATTAACATTTTTGGGTCTCCTTAGGGACACTCTGCCAGGCGTCTCCCAAGTTTCTTCCTCTTCTTTTTTTTGAGCCCAACCCCCTGAGCCTTATCAAGTCTTCTTCAAAGTCTTGTCACCCATGGCATTCAACGTCCTTGTATTGAGCCGCCTTCCTATTTGGCCCTTGCTTCTTTGACATACTGATGTAATCTTTGTCGCACTGATTCCTACGCCTTAGATTTCTACACCTTCATTCTGCTTCTCCCTTGGATCTGTTTCCTGAGGTGCCCCTCTTCCTCCTTTCTTTTGTGTGCAATTCATTCTCTGCCCCCAGCTGGAGGGCGTACTCCTTCTTTCGTTATTTGGATGTCTTCCTCCATGATCAAGTGCGTTTTTTTTTAATCTATGCTCCTTAACCTATTGCGACCATGCTTCCCCAGTGGAGTCGCCAGATGTTTCGGATCAAAAATGGGAAATGAGAGATTGAGATTAAATGGGTTCATAATCTTGGTAAGCATGGTTACATGGTGGATATTTTTTCATTCTAATAAAAATGGGGTTATATGGTAGGGGGACTTCTGTCCCTGGATGCCCTTCCTTGGTTGCCCCCTGATGCCTTTATATAGGCGAACCACACTTGGGACCCAAGCTTTACGTTGGATCCTATGTTCTAATTAATTACAATAAGTACGTCTTCTGTCATGCCTGTGCCTACCATCTTTAACGGCACAGTTCCTTCGTTGTGCATGTCTATAGGGTTATGCTGAAAGCGGAAAAGGTGTCCCTCCATTTCGATGAAAAAGGCTATGGTGTCCCTGCTGCACTGTGCCTCCTATTTGCTGTGTCTGTTGCGCTGCTACGTTGTGTCCGGTGCGCTGTGTGGAGGGTCATTAATCAATGCATGCTATGAGTTGTCTTTGTCAGGCATGCTGGGCTCTGTCTAATTCTTCCAGCGGCTCTTTCCTCTTTAGTGTATGTCTCGACAAGTCTTTTGCTTCAAGGGAGAGATGTTTTTCCCTTTTCCATGAAAGATCCCCCGCGCTGTTGTGTACGCCCTGCCACTGGTCATTAACTCCTTCTTTTTTCTTTATGCTATAATTTGTTGGTGTAGAAACCAATCCTGAACAACAGCCGAATCAACTCCTAATATCCCAATAGGACGAGGAGGCCAATATTACGGAAATTTCAAATGACCCGAGTTATCTTTAAAAAAACTCGGGTTTACCCTCCTCACTCCTGAGCCGGAAGAAATTAACTTTAAAATTCTTAAAAGACTGAGCATAGGCAATCAAAATCTTGCATTTACGACGTCGGTTTATAGGAATTAGGCCTAGAGGCCTAGTGAATTTAACTTGAAAGAAATAGAAAAAAAAATTGGGTGTCGGTACGATCCCAAAATACTTACACAAAATTTCAAAAGCACGAATGAAGCCCCAAGAATTTGGGTGTAATTATGTTGGAGCAACGTTCAAAATGCGAAGTATAGAACATTGAAAATCACTAAATGGAATTTTCATTTTCAGTTTGGTAAAAAATATATCGCAAAATAACACAAAGGGCCGACAATCAGCCGATGGAACTCGAGGGCAGACTCGGTCATCCTCCATCATCCACGTGCATTCCACATTCCCCGGAAGATTACCATCTACGACATCCCGACAATCAACAAATGCATTGATGGTCTTCTCATCATCATAGATAGATCGGGTACGAGACACCAAGGATTCAACCCAGGGAAAAGAAACATAATCATAATCATCTTCTCCCTTATCCTCAAAATCAATTTTAATAAAATAACCCTATAACACCCCCTCACCGCGAGTACGCAATTCTTCAGGCTTCAACCTCCTTTTCTTAACAATAGAACCAAAAACCATTCGTTTCCCCTACCCACAGCAGTTTCCACCACCAGTCCTTCATCATCGGACGAAGCCGCATCGAAATCTTCATGCAAATAAGAATACCGACTCCCCATAGTTTACAGAGACTCTGCCACAATTCCCCCACTTCCCCATTCAGAATCCGTTGAAAAAGCAATCATTTTTCACTCCTAATCTTAACTAAAATAAAACCCACACGGAACTCACACTACAATGCAACAGAATAAAAAGCAGAAGTGGAAGTGATACCTAAAGAATAGTGTGAAGAAGACACAATCTCAAGCAAGAAGTTCAGCGGGTGGTGGAGAAGCATAAAAGAAGGCACAGAGGGAAGATAAACGAGCGCAAACGATTCTAGTAGAAGAAGTTGAGGGGTTGAGAAAACAGATGTGACAATTGAAGGGTCTTCACGGTCAAGATCAACCTTCTAGAAGAATAGTTGTGATCTAACGACCATAATTCAAAGGAGAATAAAAAAATTAATTTTCGCCAAATTGAAGCGACAAAACCGCTCGAGCCACTGAAAGCGTTCATACCTTTTAAAGCTATTTTGCATGAATGCTTCATAGCTTGTGGGACTATGTAGCATACCGCCCGAGTCATTGAAAAGTGTCCATACCTTTTAAAGTTATTTCGCATGAATGCTTCATAGCTTGTGGGACTATGTAGCATACCGCCCGAGTCATTGAAAAGTGTCCATACCTTTTAAAGTTATTTCGCATGAATGCTTCATAGCTTGTGGGACTATGTAGCATACCGCCCGAGCCACTCCGCATACCTCAGGTATATAAAGGTCGGTCGGCCATATCACCCATCAGTACCCCAATCACGGAAGTCAGGAAGGAGTTAATTAAGGGAAATCTATCATAATAATTATCATATCAATCATCTTCAACGAATATCTCGCAGACCACTACCAGAATGGAAAGAATTCAAATAAATACTAACCTGACTCAGGGCAATTAAAGGTCACGAATCACGCCCAAAGATTATGAGCAGTAAATGGGAGATCAACCTACATACAACTATATAAGGACCATTACAACCAGGAATTGGACACCTTTGACTCTTTACTTAGGTTATGTTGTTACTCTGCCAAATTATGGTTGTAGGGTTTCTATAGTCTTTGTAAGAACAACTTCCATCCAACGCGTTTCATAAAATTGTATCATTAATCTCAACCACTGATTTGTTGAATCAATTCTACTCAATTAACTAGTCCATTACTTATCATTATTTAACAAGAAGTGGTGGATCAGTTTCCCAATTATTGGGAAAGTCCTTTTCGATTTGGAGAGTAAAATAAAAGTACTATCTCATTTGCTCTAGTATGCGCTCTCTCCGATAGTCCGTCAATCCACTATTTTTTTTATTATTACTTTTTCTATATTAAGATATTTATGTTCTTTATAGGTGTTAATAACATTTTGTTTCTTAGGACAGAATCAAACGATATTGCCCTCGAATATGAAAGGAATATGGGAATAATAAAATATTTTTAAAAGCAATATTATTTGGATTGAAAAAAGTGCATTATAAACTCTTCCTATGCTTAAATTAATCAGTGAAATTGTTCCATCCATTATTTTATCTATATTTCAAGATATTGAATTATTAATTCATTTGTTTACGTGATTCCTGTAAATGCAAGTTCTTTGCACCTAACTTCTTTTCGTAATTTTTTTATATATTTAGTATAAGAGTAAGATGCTGTTTAATTTAATATGTTTACACTATAGTATAACCTTATCCAATCAAATTCGATGACTTGATTGAGTCTATTTTATGAACTTAGACCGGTTTAATCATGTACTAAATAATAATCAAGATGAAACTCAAACGAGTAGTTCATATTTTTACAACATATATAAATTGAGTTTAATATATGTACACGGTACGTGTAAAAGAGTTTTACACAGATATTCAATGACGTGTTGTCACATCATTTATTGAATTTAACAACATATGAGGTGTCATATTCATTAAATGATATGACGATACACTATTGGATGTCTGTGTAAAAGTTCTTTACATTGCTCATGTATATCAATTAAGGCGGCCCCTATTATACATCCGTAATAATAGGGTTGTAAGTTACGACCGTGACATATGGAATGTTGGATGAAGCGGAATAATCATGGACGGTGAGGATTTATACGGCTTTAACCTTCCCTCTCGGTACATTGCCAAGTTTTTCAAATTGCGCAAAAGTCGTTTATCTTTATAGAATTATAATATGAGAATGAGTGATGTCAAGCATTTGGAGATTTAGCCTAGGTCGGAGACAGTGAACCACTGGGAGTGGACGATTCTTGAAGTTGGTTGAATAACCTTAATTTGCCTTTGCACAGGTAAAGAGATGAGTTACATTGAACCCGTGTGAGTTTGTATTTGTTTTGTTGCATGTTAGAAAGCGGTGGTAGTCACCGCAACGATGATGAGCAACGGTGTTGTTTCTGGTTGCGCTAGCACACCGGTGATTGGTTTTAAACGGTGTTAATGTATTTGTTAACATTTGGTCATTAAAATATTTTATGTATAAGCGAAGTTAACTTATTGCTTTTATAGTGAGATGGAGTGCATCCTGAAATGTTATTGTAAGGGAGAGGAAGAGGTTCTGTTGAGTTCACTTTCCACAGATTTGATTGAAGGTGGAGCATATTGTTGAAGTAGAGCAAGAGATAGGGATGACCACCTTTTTTTGTCATACAATCGATGAGGAAGATGAAATCCATACATACCGAACATACAAGTTAACGAATGCACAAATCCAAAAACGAAGACAATCACAAGTATTTTACAGACTTCGATTAAATACATTGCAGCCTAGAGATGCAATAGCAAAACCCTAAACGATCAGAACCCTGTCAGACCCAAAAACGCGAGCTTCACCACATCATTGCATCCACCAAACAATAAAGTTACCTGCAACGATGAACACTTCAAGCTGCTCGCGCCGATCCCTTAACAACGAATATGTCGGTCAACACCCGAAATAAATGTTCTAAGCTGCTCAACAAGGGAGGCTTCTCGTTGTCACTCTGTTTTTTCCTCCAAATATTTCCAATTAAGTTTGGAAGTGTTTCTATGATATAATATATCAAGGACCAAGCAGCAAAATATGAAAAATCTCCACTTTTCAAAATCATGAATTTGACCCCGAGAAAACAGGTAATGGGCGGTATATTCACGGTTGTAAGTTACGACTCTTTCCAAGAGGGATGTATAATAGTCACTACCATCAATTAAATCCATATAAGTTTAGATATATAATTACATTATTAATTATTATTAAGAAAGAATATGGTTATGGTTGGGAAAAATAGCTTTAAAAATGGTCAACGTTTATGGAGTGTAGAGATTTACACGCTTTGAGTAGAAGTATAAAAAATATTGGATGGCCCAGGACCGTAGAAATTGATTATTATTTTTTAGACGTAAGAAACTGAAAGCTTTTGTGACGAGGAAATAGGAATCTGATAGAGACATGCAACTTGCTGTTACCGTGTTACTGTAGGTAAGGTTGCTTGCATGGTTTGGGAACTGCGTCCAACTTGCCTATTTTTAAAAATTTATATCATGTTTTTTTTATTAACTTTATAAATATTTAAAATCAATAAATATAGTAAAATAAAATAAAGAAATAAAATGACATCTTTATAATAATTAATAAAACAAAGGTATTTTTTCAAGCTAAATTGTAAAAGAAAAAAAAAGTCTTAGATGAACTCTAAAATTAAATATTTCTAAATTGATTAAAATAAGATGAAGAGCATATTATTACAGGGATGATTAGCATAGCACCCGTGGAATGCACGGGTATCATGTTAATATGTGGGTAGAGTAAGGGATGTAAATCAGCTCAGTCGTGTTGATTACGTGAAACTCAAGTTTGACTTGTGAATAAAAAAAATGGACGGCTCAAGTTTGGCTCATTTATTTAAACGAGCCAAACTTAAAGGTTGAGCTTAGCTTGTTAAAGAAAAACAAAATTTAGGTTTAGCTTGTTTACCTCATTTATAATTTTATTATTTTTACTCTTATGAAAATTTTCTTTAAATCATTTTTAAAGTTTATGAATTTAGTATTTAATAAATATTTTATTATTAAATGATAATATAAAAATCAAAATATATTCTTAATATACGATATATATATAGCTAAAAAATCTAAAATATTATATTTTTTGAAAATTCAATACATAACTTCTTGACTAATATAAGAAACATTTCAACATTTATTTTCATATATATAGAGTAATTATTTTACTTTATTATTTTATTATTTATTTTAAAAATAAACTTATAACTTTATGTTTTCTTTTACTAAATTTTATTTTAATCTTACTTTACTTTAATTATTTATATTAACAAATTATTATGAATATAATAAACGAGATATTCACGAGCTTTTAATGTTAAGCTTATAAGACTTGAGCTTGGCTCATTTAACTATAAATAGTACTCATTCAACTTAGCAAAAAGGTAAAAAAATAGTACCCATTCAATGCAGTGATAAAAAATAATCAAGATAAACATTACATAAAAATAAAAAAAAATGGTATATGAAAAAAATATAAGATAATCAGATGTAATTCAATGTTTCTATTTCCATATAATTTAATTATTTAGATAACACATTCAAGGAAGGAGTCGGATTACCTCCCATGGAGAATACCTTTGTCTCATAAAAAACATTTTAAACCTGTAATTGAAAAATTAATTGGCTTAATAACCTTTAAACTTACTCTAACAAATATATAATGAATCAAAATATAAAATAATATTTTTTTTCAAGAAGATGAAAATAACATAATTTGTAAATTTAGTAATCCTTATTAAAAAATATGTTTATAGAAAATAGTAAGCAATACATCATAAATATAAATATATATTAAATTATATTGATATTTGAGATCTCATAAGCCGATCACTTCAAACCTATATAAAGTTTATGGAAAAAAAGCCCCTTGTTGGGAGAGTAATTAGTCCCACTATGATATGAATGTTCATCACATAAGGAGAATTGTCTCCCGTGGAAAATACATATAATTCATTAAAACAAATCCACTTCAAGCCTATAATTGATAAATTGGCTTAACTTTTAAACTTACTCTAATAATTATATAATGAGTCAAAATATAGAAAAATTATTTTATTCAAGTAGATGAAAATAACATAATTATAAATTTTATAATTTTAATTAAAAAATATGTTCATAGAAAATAGTAAACAAGACATCATGAATATAATTATAAATTTAAATTATATTGATTTTAAGGTTCCAGAAGCCAATCACTTTAAGTCTCTATAAAGTGTATGGAAAAACCCTTGTTGGGAGAGCTAGCCTCACCAAGGAAATTTTTTTAGTACTCATGTAGTACTTACTCCCTCCATTAAAATATTGACATCTACTCTTGTATGGTTAGTTTTCCACGTTTTAAAATTTATTCTAAATTAAAATAAGAAATACTTATCACAAATTAAGGCAGTTATCAATAGGGGAGTAGGTACTACAAAAATATAAAAAATTTGCTTCTCACCATGGTGTACATGTTCATGGAAGGAGCAGTATTGTCTCTCGTGAAGGATACATGTGGTTCATAAATTTAGTGTAAATCAACACATTTATTATATTTCATAATATGTATATCTTTTTATTAAACAGATAAATATGTGAAAACGTAAATGAATAAAATAGATAGATAAAGGGGTAGCCCCAATCTTTTCTTGTGTAGAAAAAAAAAACAGAAAAAGTGAAACAACTAATTATATGAATAGAAGTGTTGTATCAAGCAATAATAATAATAGTAATACAAAAGCTCAATTGTTTCAAAACCATTATTGTCATTACCCTTTTTGTGCAGAAAAAGTAAAATAACATATATGAATAGAAAGGGTGGGAATAAATTGCTAGATAAATGGTACACATTTTTCTACTTTTATCCTTAATAAAAGAGAGATAATGTGTAACGTCCTAATTTCTAAATCCAAGAATTAAGCCCGTTGGAAGCAAAATTCTCGAATTTCTGAAATTATTTCACATCATTTAGATATCACACTTACATACATCATATATCGCTTAAGCTTCCAACGATTACTTAAATAGTATATGAAAATACAAATTGAATACATAAAAGCCAACAAGGCTACATGTTAATCCAATACATAATAATAACTTGGGATACTGTCATACATGTGCCCTAAACAAAATAGAGAGGGCCCAAAGGCTACACATGTATAGTTGTACCCCGCAAAAGAATAAATATACAAAATAGCACAATCCAATCATAAACAAGGCCTAACAACAAAAGCATAACATCCTGGGCTCAAAACAAAATATAAATGAAACAGCTCCCTAAGCTCCATGCTCATTATCCGGTGCGAGGAGGACCCGTGCATCTAAAATGTAGTCCACAAAATGTGTGGTGAGACGGATGTCTCAGTGAATATAACCATGCAACATGCAATGTGGATAAGCAGGAAAATGAAATGCAACACGTTAAGTAAAATAACTCATGACATGATATCTCAATTGAACATAAACATAACGTGCATGACCTACTTTGTCTGGCAGAAGGGGTCTTATCACTAAACTGGGGCTAGACCTAAGCTCAGACTACAAGGAACGTCTTCCTTGGGTACTAATCACCGCCATTAACTAGGGGTCAAAGCCCAAGTTTTAACTGGGGACCGAAGTCCAATTAACTGGGGAACGAAGTCCAATCTTTATTAGTTAAGGTTATTTGGGGTCGAAGCCAAAACTGGGGCCGAAGTCAAATTCATTTTCTGATTATTAACTGCGGCCGAAGCCATGATGCACAACTCACACATAGGGCAAAATACATGATTCATGAAGTAATAGGTAAGCATTCTAAGCATTGTAAGCAACCCTACTAAGGAAGGAAACCATAACTCATGTTACAACCAATCTAAACATACCATACATCATAATAAAGGAGAATCAACAAAATAATCACACACATAAGCCAAAGAAATGGAAAGAGAGATATTAGGGTTCATTGGGGAGATTCAAACAAGATTGGGTGGTGTGTGTGAGCTATACTCACCTCAAGAGAGCTCAAAGAGAAGGGGGAATGAGTTGAGGGAGGTTGGGGGAGGAGATCCTTGGCTTCCTCTAACTCCAAAGCTTGCTTCTCTTTCTAGGAAGTCTCTCTCTCTCTCTAGAAATGGGGGATGGAAATATTAAATGAGGGCCAAGCCCTAAAATCTGGTTTTATATAAAAAAAGATGCGCGAACTGTAACATCCCGATAATTAAGACTAATTAAATCGCAAGAGAGGTTAGGGTAATGATTTTAAGAATAACAATTAAGAAAAGAGTAAATAAAGAATAAGAGAAAAGACTTAGGATAAAAACCAAGGTTTTAGAGTTTCAGCATTCTCGCTTGAGCGAATTATGCAGCAAAAGTGTGAAAAATGAGTTTCTACATATCTCACTTGAGCGAGAGCAGCTCGCTTAAGCGAGATACATGGGAGTTTTGGGAGGCTCTCTGGACATTTTTCGCTTGAGCGAGAAGGGCTCGCCTAAGCGAGAATCGTCCAGAGAGGGAGTCTTTTCTGGATCATTTTCGCTTAAGCAAGACAGTTTTGCTTAAGCGAGAATGTGAAGAAAAGACATGCAACTGACACGCTCGCCCTCACTTGAGCGAGAATCCACTTTCAGGATTAAAACACTTAGTTAGGGCACCGGATTAAAACACTTCTATTCTTCTACCTTTTCTTTAGAGAGAGAAACAGAGGAATTCTAGAGAGAAGGAGCGTTCATTAAAACTTGGAGAGGGATTCTAAGCCAAGGATTCATTGATCAACATCCTCACATCTCTTCTCTTCCCCTCCATTGTCAATCTTAAGGTGAGTACAACTCACCGTACCCACTCTCACTTTCTGTGGTTGTATTCCTTGAGCATGATCCCTACTCTCTAATTCATCTTCTTTTTGCTTATAGATGTTGATTGTTAGAGATTATGTGTATTTAGTGAAATTAGAAAGATGCATGCAATTGAGTATGTGGAAACCTAGGTTGCGAAACTTAGGGAATTGGTGTTTCGTTCACATGATAATTGTTATTTCGATAATTCATTGAGATTATGAGCATTAAGTTAATATAAGTCGGCTTCTGCCGTGAGTTAAAATAAGTTATTGTATGAAAACTTGACTTCGGTCCATTAATGGGTGGGATTCGTCCTCGGGGGAGACATTCCCTCGTAGTCTAAGCACAGTTCTAACTCCATTTAAAGTGATAAGATCATGCCTGTTGGGCACAGTAGTGAGTTGCATCATGAGTTGCATTTACTTTGAATTATAATGTGATGTATATGTCTATGCTATAACTGTTGCATATCATTCAATTGTGATCCACCACACTGCATCTGCATAGTTGTATTCAGTGAGACAATCGTCTCACCACACATTTCGTGGACACAATCTAGGTGTGCAGGTACCTAGGGATGGCAATGGGTACTCTCTAGGCAGGGTATCACAGTGCCCATCCTCGTACCCGTGTTTTAAAAAAAGCCAGTACTCGCGTGGGCAGTAACTTTAGTGCACGTCCCCATACCCACTGGGCACCTATATGCCCGTACCCGCGCTCGTTACCCGCACTTTATTAAGTAAAAAAATTAACAACTTACTAAAAAAATATTAATTTAAGAAAACTATATCTCAATTGAAAAAGTTACTCGAAGATCGTCCAGACATAATTTTTAAATATCAGTGATACAACAATTTAATTATATTGAAACACAATATGTTAATGTTCTAAAACACAACAAATGATCTAAAGTTCAAATTTTTTATTAAATATTACAATATATTTTCACGTCATACTATTTTATACACTTGGATATCATGATGTGTTAGAATTCTTCAAGATCGGTAAAAAATGATTATTAACACTAATTAGTCATATATTATAAAGTAAAAAAAACACAAATAGATAGTTATAAAAATATATTTTTAATTTGCAATATATTATATTATATTTATCAATTTTAAAAATATGCATAAATATATTAGATATTTTAATAAGATTAATATATCCCTATATATAATTATATGTGGTCTTTTTTATTAAATAACTATATATGAGTTCGGGTATGGGGCGGGCTGGACATCAAAGTGTCGTACTCGCGTCCATACCTGCTTTGCGGGTTTTTACCCTATCCATTGCGGGTAATTTTTACGGGTACCCATAGGGCTTGAGCTCAATTCCCATCCCTACAGGTACCGCCACGCTCGAACCTTTGAGCTAGGAGCAGGAGTTTTACCTTGAGTTGAAGACTTAGCCTTTTAGTTTTGTTAGACTTGTATAAATGTATATATAATAACTCTTGTTTTGAGACGATGAGTTTGTAGCCTTCGGGGCATATGTTATATGTATATATGTATATATGTTTCCTTTCACAAATTGTTCAAGTTATCGTTTGTTACTTAACAAATTGTGAATGTTTTCTTATATTCAAAATGACGCGAATTAATTTCAGGAATTTGGGGTTTGATTTCCAACGGACTAAATCCTGAATTAGAAATTAGGACGTTACACGAACTCTCGCTCAAGCGAGGCCTTCTCACTTGAGCGAGGAAAATGAAATCCCGGAGTACACGCTTCCTCGCTCAAGCGAGCTGAATTGCGCTTGAGCGAGGGGATTCCAGAGAGCATCCCTGGAATTTCCCCTGAATTGCGCTCAAGCGAGGGATCCTCGCTTGAGCGAGCAAACCATAAACATTTTCCCCAATCCTTTACTGATATGCTCGTTCAAGCGAGCCCCTCTCGGTTGAGCGAGCACGACAGTACCCAAATTTTCCCCCTATTTCTGATATGCTCACTCAAGCGAGACCTTCTCGCTTGAGCGAGGATATCAGAATCCTAATTTTCCAGTTTTTATTTCTAGTTCTTTTTCCCCTAATTCCTTTTATAAAACCCTTTCTCCCCCTATTAATTCTATTTACAAAAAGATTTATAAATTTGGGATGTTACATAAAGGAGATATTGAAAAAAAAAATAATATATTTTTTAATGTATTTTTTTTATTTGATAAGACATAAATAAAAGTGGAGGTTGTAATGAATAAAAAATATAAAAAAACTGAATTGATTTCTTAAAATAAAAAAAAAATTGGAAAATCAACACGTGTCTGGAAGGCTAATACCTTTTGTGCATAAATAAAATAATAAAATATAATAGAAGAATAGAAGTGATTGATTGGTCTATTTTTTTAGAATAGAAGCCATACTAATTACTACCCCTCACCCTAAATTTTTTTTCATAAAAAACAATAAAAGATTTATTTATCGGAAATGTGGATGTATACGTCCCACAATAATACCACATCGGGTTTTTTTTTTTCAACCCACATTCCCTTTCTTTTTTTTTCTTTGAAACTGCCCCCCCCCCCTTTTTTTTAAGTTTTTTTAAACTCTTTTTCAAAAAAATAATTTTATATTTTTATTTTATTATTTTATTTATTTTCTCATCAAATAAAGATATAGATTAAGAAATACAATAAATGATCACATAAAATTTGTGTTAATCATTCATGTTAACACGAAGTTAATTATGTGTCCTGAAACGGTGAACATATTAAAAAATGAGGTTAATGGTGTTTTCGTTTTTTGGTTAAGAGAAAATGATTTTTGGTTAATTGATTTTGTGAGGTCAACTGCAACTAACGCGGGGTTAATTATGTATTAAAAAATGGTGAAGATATTTAAAAATGAGGTTAATGGTGTATCCATTTGTGGTTAACAGAATAAGATTTTTGGTTAATTGATTTTGTAAAGTTAATTGCAACTCTTGTTAACACGAGGTTAATTATATGTCAAAAAACGGTGAACATATTTAAAAATGAGGTTAATGGTGTATCCATTTGTGGTTAACAGAGTGAGATTTTTGGTTAATTGAATTTGTGAGGTTAATTGCAACTCCTGTTAACACGTGGTTAATTATATGACCAGAAACAGTGGACATATTTAAAAATGAGGTTAATGGTGTATCCATTTATGGTTATCATAATAAGATTTTTGGTTAATTGATTTTGTGAGGTTAATTGCAACTCCTGTTAACACGAGGTTAATTATGTGTCCAGAAATGGTGAATATATTTAAAAATGAGGTTAATGGTGTATCAATTTGTGGTTAACATTGTGGGATTTTTGGTTAATTGAATTTATGAGGTTAATTGCAACTCTTGTTAACACGAGGTTAATTATGTGTTCAGAAACGGTGAACATATTTAAAAATGAGGTCAATGGTGTATCCATTTGTGGTTAACAGAATATGATTTTTGGTTAATTGATTTTGTTAGGTTAATTGAAACTCCCGTTAACACGAGGTTAACTATGTGTCCAGAAACGAGGAACATGTTTAAAAATGAGGTTAATGGTGTATCAATTTGTGGTTAACAGAGTGAGATTTTTGGTTAATTGAATTTGTGAGGTTAATTGCAACTTTTTTTAACACGGGGTTAATTCTGTGTTCAGAAACGGTGAACATATTTTTAAATGAGGTTAATGGTGTATACATTGGCGGTTAACAGATTGAGATATTTGGTTAATTGATTTTGTGCGGTTAACTCTGTGCACAGAAACGGTGAATGAAATAGTACATTTGGTTAATAACATCAAAATAAAATAATGATGTTAAAAAAACTTATGTTAACCTTTCAAAAAACACACATTTATTGTATTTCTTAATCTATATTATTATTTATTAAAATAAATAAATAAATAATAAATATATTAATAAATTAAAAAAAATAAAAACTATTTAAAAAATGAAAAAGAAAAAAAATAGAAAAAGAAAAAAGGGGAGGGGTGCTAAAAGAAAAAATCTGTGCGAGGGGAGGGGTGCTAAAAGAAAAAACAATGTGTGGTAAAAATATTGTAGTACTATTTATGTACGTTTATCATTTTGTTTATTTATTTTTTGGGGAAGAAAATCATTTACTATTACTTGTTTGCATAAATATAACATGGGAATAAAATTGAGATATTGTAGAAGATGATTAATAAAGTCTCTCTATTTGTCTTATATATCTTTGTAGTGACTATGTAGTATGTACGTAAGAAATAAACAACGGAGCTTTTGAGTAATTTACACTTAACAATTATTAAGTAAAGGTGAAAAGGTAATAATTTTGGTGTATATTACATAAGTATTTTTAAATATGATAAAAAATTTAAAATATTAATTAGAAAGAAAAATTCATTTACTTTAATCTTTGAAAGATTTTTTAAAACATTCAATTTAATCCATCAAAGATAAAAATCATTCACATTGATCCTTGAAAGATTTTTTAAAATGTCAATTTAATTCTTAAAAAGACTAAATTAAATGACTTTTTTCATTTTTCAAGTACGAAAATATAATTTTCATTTTCCAGGGACTAATATGACCAATCTTAAATCTTTCCCCAGCCAAATTGAGAGTTTACTATTTGGTATGTATGGAAAAATCAAAAAATCATTACCTAACAGAAGTGACACTGTTTTGCTACGCTTACCAATCAGGGACCTTGTATATGACGTCCGTGGAGTTCCAATTGTGGTTTATGATAATTTTTTATATTAGAAAAAATATTAATAGCCCGTTTTGTTTGGTATTCAATGGTTTTATAAAATTAATTTTAAATTAGTTTTATTCAATGTGTTTCCAAAAATGTATATCACTCATCTTTATGGACGGATCCAGGATTTATACAAGGGGGGCCGAAATTTTTTTAATAATAAATATTAAATATTGGTCAAATTAATCATATCTTTTAATTAAGTTATATATATGGTACATTCATGTTATAAAATTTATCAATAATAATAGTTGTATTAAATAAATTTTTTGATAAAAATCACTTAAAGGGGCTAAATTTCAATAAAAATAAATAAAATTTAGATTATAAAAATTAAATGTATCACACTCATTTTATTTATTGCATATATATTGATAGTATTTTATTTTTTTATTTGTAATGTGTATTGTAATTGTAATATAATGGGGGAGGGGGTCAAAGCCCATGCTTGCCCCCTTGGATCCGTCTCTGCATCTTAATCATTAATTTTCAGAATCAATTCTATTCAATTTTGTAAATCAAACCCACACTAAATTATACAACCTTATAACATAGCTAAAATTTGTAAAATAAATGTTAATATCACACGGTTATAAATTAAAGCTTACGCAATAGTACAGGCTTGAGATCTTGGAAAAAAAAATTTCTAGAAAAACTTAACAACAACCATTTGTCTTTGTCTCACTTTCTCTCTCTCCGTCCAATCATATATTATCCTTACATTATCTTCACTATTATTAGTCACATCACATTTTCATTTTTCAATCATCAAATCATGATATCTTTCAACTTATATAAAATTATTACCACAAAGACTAAAAAGGGACTTACTACATATATATGTACCTACACTCGTCTATGGTGCGCTTGCATCATCTATGGTACGCCTGCATTATCAAGAAACCAAAGATAAACTCTGCCATAGAATATAAGCAAGAAAAAAAAGGAAGATGTATCTAAAGCTTGAGCCATTTATAAAAAAAAAGACACTCATATTTGCATATTACGAAATCAAATTACAAATGTAAATAATAATATCGACTGAATTTACAATTATAATATAATTTTGATATTCTACAACAAGCATGTTAAAATGATCTTTTATATAGATTTTCCTTTTTTATCAACTAGGTGACCATGACAAAAATGGTATAATTAATACCCTGCACTTCAGCAATTAGATATGCCTTTAAATTTTTGCATTTAATTGTCATTTTTTGTTAAAAAAAAATTAGTAGGAAGGGGATGACACCTCCAACCCTATCTAACAGTGTGTCACTGACATGTTAAAAATACTAATAAAGGCCCAATCTAGAGTATATTAGTGAACATGTCTAAATCATAAATAATTTTATCCCGTTATAATTACTCAACTAGTCCTTGGACATTAAGAAATCTCTCTGAAAAAGGATGCTCATCAAACAAGAATTGGATGGTTTTAGGAGAGATTCAAAGTTGAAACCCGTATTTATGGGGTGATAAAAGTTTTCCTTAAGATTCTTTACCATTTATATCAATTTTGTTTGGTCTTTACATTTTCCATATTTCAAGGTTATAAATGTATATATGTTTATGCACTTGTCTTTATCAAGGTCGAGATCATTTAAAAAAATATTTTGTCAATAGAAAAGAAAATATATAATAAAGAAAGGTATTATTATTTTTCGCCCTATATAGTTCTTGGTTAAAGGAAAACTTCAATTCAAGAAAGCAATAATTGGAGGAGTATACCCCATATATATAAGAGATAGGGTCCACCACAATTAGGTCTCTTCTCTTACGCATGCTAATATGGTCAGCGCACAACGGCCCAAGGAACGGATGCACTATCAAAAGAAAAGAGCAATGCAATACGTTCCTTTCTTTTTTTCCATCGGATGTCTTAGCATGAATTGCATTATTTTGTATTGCTAGAATACTAATAGAAGAAGAATTTGATTTTTCAATCTCATATATTGGCTACCTTTGCTTACAGATAACAAATTGGGTTGGCCCATTCTGATTGACTCTACTCCCTTATCAATCCATCAAAAAATTAAGAGGAAAAAAAAATTAAGACAAACAGGTTGGTTCAATTTTAGAAAGGGAGATTTTGCTCCTTTTCATTTTTATGATGGATTAGCAGAGTTAATCATATTAAAGAATCATGGTTCAGCTAGTAAAACATATTGAAATTATGGAAAGAGCTATTTGAATCTCCACTAAAAATATTCTTAGATATGAGGTATGAACCTTAATCATGATTAAATTTCGAGTAAAACTACTCGTGATGATGGGGATAATTGTGATTAACAAAGAAAATAGAGTGAATAGTCCACTTACTTAAACAGTAAAAAAGTAAAGAATTTAAATAAAAAATAAAAAAAGATGTGAGAGATAAAAATATGAGAATAATATAAATAAATTTAAATTTGGGTCTTTAAGAAATTGGTATTGTATGAAATAAAATGTAAATTAGTACCCCACTCCAACCCGTCATACTTTGCAAGTTAGTCAAGTCTATATGTAACTTAATTTTAATAGATTAAAAGGATTGACCGATGGGTCAAAACCTACTTTATCATCCCTACCTTTATTTTTTCTTTTCTTGCCCCATATAATTTGTGTAATTTACTTTAAAAGTTTTATAAATATAGTCTATAAATTAAATCTATTTTATAAATACTAAGAATATCAACCGAATAATATTCTTAATATTAATAAAAGTATTAATAAATTAATATAAAAATTATAATTTATTATTAGGTAAAATTATATTTTTTTATATATAATAAATGGAAAATATTATTTAAAATCTTAGCTTGAGTTTTATTTTATATAAAAGAAGAATAAGTATTATTGGTAGAATCAAATATTAATAGATATATTTTATTTCAAATAAAAAGATATATTATCGAGCGTGTGAATCAGCTGGCAAGAGACAATTTCAACTTAATCAATGGTCTCAAGTTCAAAATATGCAATTGTGTTTTAAATACTTTGAAAGATAATTGTGGTCTTGAAAAAAAATAGAAAGATACATCTATTATATGTGTTTAAATTTTGTTTTTGTAATTGACCTTAAATACTTAACTCCAAAACCAATACACTCAGCTTGACTCATTAATTAAAGTTTAATGTGATTTCTAGATAAAAAGGGTCTAAAACTAAAAAAACAATAAAAAAAAGTGTCCTCTACTTGATGAATTTTACGGAAAAATAAATATATAATTACCTTAAATCACTACAAGAAATTCGCTATTTAGCGACGGTCAGACCGACGCTAAAGACATCATCGTTGATTTTTTTTAATTTTTTTATGTAGCGACGGCTAGGCCATCCCTACTTAGTAACGTTAGCGACGGCTCTGGCCGACGTTAAAGGTATTATTTTTATCGTCGGCATTCGTAAAGTTACTGTCGATCTGACCGTCACTAATTTTTTGTTATTTTTTCACTATATATATAATATTTTACGCTATATATTCCAATAAACAAACTTGGTGTAACAGTAATGCTCTTTCTTTGTATAGTGCAGGTTTGAGGTTCGATTCTCACAATTGATAAATCTATAGTGACGGTCATGGGTCGTCGCTATTTAGTGACGACCATGGGTGTCGCTAGCCAACCATGGTCGTCGCTATGTAGTGACAGCTATGAATTAACGTCGGCCATAAAAATTCGTCACTACTGCATTAATGACAAGAATTTTAGCGACGACTGGTTGGCTGTCGCTAATTATGAAATAGCGACGGTTTTTCTCCTATAGGCTGTAGCGACAACTTTTGACCGTCGTTAAAAACCGATTTTCTTGTGATGAATTTTATTTCTTTTATAAAGTAATATTACAAATCTTAAAAGTTTTATTATTTATTATTTTAATTTTAATCTATCCACTAATCATTCTATCCATGCATCGGTTGTTAACTCATCGTTAAACTTGTGTGACATAATTTTAACTTTAATTTCACTTGTATAAGTTATTATTAATTTTAACAAGAATATTTTTTTGATCATGTATTTTTTATCATGAAATTCTTAATACATAACAATAAATTATATCATTTAATGATCTTTTTTATATAGGTATGATCTTATTGGATTTATTTTTTATTTTTACATATTCATAAATATCATTTAATATAATTAATACATATTTATATTAATTAATAGATGCATCACTACTATTATACGCCAAAAAAGTTTATTAATATTATAAATAAAATATTACTAATAACAATGTTAATATTTTCTTTTAATATATTCAATAAAACAACAATGATTTAAAATGATAAAAAATTAAGATGATATTACTTCAACATTTTAAATATTTAAATTATATTATTATTTTCAGATTCTATCTATTCATTATTTTAGGATTAAAATACATATAATATAAGTATTTTATTAAATATTTTAGTATGGGATTATAGATTCAAACCTAATTGTATTTCTTATAAAAATAACTAAGAAGATTTTAAAGTTTATAATACTAATTTGTAAACAGATCAAAGTTAGAGTGATTTATACTCGTCTTTTTAATTTTAATTCTTTTATATCAAGAAATTATACATCACCTTTTCTCATTCATTTATTTTCTAATTTAATAATTTGACACTATGCCGCATGTACATATTTGATACTCAAATCAAAGGGTTTGAATTTGCATTCACCATCTAATTTGAATGTGAGCAACAAAGCTGACACAATTGGTAGATAACTGGGTCTCTTAAGCATCTTGATAGGGGTTTGATCCTTGGTGTCTGGCGGTGCGTATGAAAAAGATTGCGTTGGGAAAAGCTAAACCCACTTCGGTGATCTCTAAGCCTCGAAGGGATTAGTTTCTAACTATCGGCTGAGGATACCTTTGGTTCACAAAAAAAAAAAAATCTAATTTGAATGTGGCTCCAGACTTTTCAACACCAAAACTAAAATGAATAAAAAAATATAATCAAGGATGACAATTAGACCCATGAGTATTCATAAAATTTACCTACAATAGATAGGATAATTACCCGCTAGATAGGTCTGGGTAATTACTTGCATTTTTCAATGGGTGCGGGTACTATAGTACCTAACCCGACCCATACTCGCATTTATATAAATATAATATATATATATTCTTTAATTTTTATATATATTTATATTATTAATTAATATTTTTCCAAAAAATTAATACACATTACTAATTTAATTAATTTAAATGTTATAATTATTTAACTCTAAAATAACAAAACGTGTGAATTCATAGTTGTGAAAATTTATTACTCCCTCCATTTCATTTTGTTAGTCGTTTAAGGCTTCTACACACAAATTAAGAACAACAATAAATGACTTAAAATACATGGTAATCTTACTAAATTACCCTTATTAATTTACTACACATTTTTTCTCATTTTACCTAAATACATTAATGAATAGTGTGGTGCACAGTTTTTTAAGTTTCTTTTCCCATAAAAGTGGGAGGGTAAAAATGGAAAACTAACATTAATACTCGCATAGAAACTAGAGAACGACTCATATTATGAAAAAAAAATTATTTTCCTAAAACGACTATCAAATTGAAATGGAGTGAGTATAATATTTACCTAATGTTTAAGCATTAGGTTATGAATTATGTTTAAGAACTTATTATGTTTACTTTAATTTAGCAAAGTAGTTATGTTTTATGGTTAAATTTGGGTGATCTATGAATTATTTTTTAGTTGATTTTTATTTTCTAATTGGTTTATTATGTTTATAATTAATAAAAGTGCAAATAATGGGTGTGGGTAAAAGTACCCGGCCGACAGGTAATTGTACAAGTATAAATAGAATTAATTGTTAGCTGTACATGTATACCTGATCCATGTACGAATATATTTTTAAAACGCAAGTAAGGGGACGGGTACTATAGATTAGGATCTACACAAACCCTATCGCATGAAACTTTCTTCTAAAAAAAGGAAAAAGAAAAACAACTTTTTTAGTTAAAAGCCATAGAAGACTTTTTGATAGCAATATTGCAAAGACTAGACGATAAACTGTTACTTAGGGTATATTTGTGAGTTGAAAAATGAAGAGGAATGGAGGGAAAGAGAAGGTTTATAGGAAATTCTTCTCTCCCATATGTTTGTGAGTTTAGCTTTCTCATTCTTTAACTTACAAAGCTTTTCCCCTCTATCATTCCCCTTATATGTAGCCTTAGGGGAAAATATGAGTCATCATTATCCTTATTACCCGCCACCCTATCAGTAACTTTATCTCCCTTTAAATCCTTTGATAGTAGCCCCATCATTTTCAACCACCATAACTCCTTCCAGATGCATATTGGTTACCACACATTTATTAATGGTCATTTTTGCACTAACTATTGGCACATGTGTTAAGACCAGAACCGTTACCCAAGCTAGCTTGCTATAAGGTGCAAGTCAATGCTTGCCAATAATATTAGCCATAGTGCTTCACGAAATCGTTAGTCCTATCACACACTATTTGGCTATTTGCAATGCATATGTAGTGATTTATCTACCACTTTGTAAGGTTTGTGTTACTACATGAGATATTCAGGGCACCACACAGAGGAGAGTGATAAACTGAATAAATAAATAAATAAATTACTTTAAAATACATGTGGGTTATCCAATGAAAAGACTCTGGTGGATTATAACATTCCCTTGAATTGAATTGTCAGATTGTGGAAACAGATCTAACAGAAGCACCAGAGTCTGATATCTCATCCAATGTAGACTATGCCATTTGAACAATGATATGCTATGAGCTGTAGATATTTTAAGAAGGAATCACAAACACCAACAACTCTTCAAAGTACATAATGCTATAATATAAAACATACTTCAACAACAGATACACTTTAATTTATTCAAAAGGACTCAGAAGATAATTAAGCATATCCTAGATGGAACAAGACCTAAAAAACAGAGATAAGATATGACATGTACATGTGGTGATCTCAAATTTTAAAGAGAAATAATAATCATACATCAATTTATTATACAACATTGTACAATAAGGAGTGAGATAGAGATAGAAAAAAGAAAAATGTGAGATGTGATAGGTGATGTGATGGAGAGATATAGAAATAAAAAATATGTTGTATGAAATGTTGTTTGAATTTGTTGTATAAATAATGTATCTCAATTTTAAAAGCCACATGGGACACAGGTCTTATACAACACAGAAAATTAGTATGAAGTTAGTTAATATAAAAGCACAAATTATAAACTAAAAAGATATCAAATTCATACAACAAAAAATATACAACAACTCATACAACACACTTTTTTCTTTATCTCTTTCGATTACATCACCTATCACATCTCACATTTCTCTCTTCATCTCTCTATGTTGTATGTTATACATATTGTGCAACTAATATTTCTCTCAACTAAAAGAGAGAATCAATATAATATATTAAAAAATTAGTATTAGTTGTAAACCTAACAAAATGTTACCCCTTACCTAAATATTGTGGTATCTTCATGTGTTAGTATTAAAAACAATTGAGGGGAAAATAGTAAAATACAATTAGAAGTGTTCATGAAGTGTTTGACACAAATTCATGTCCGACAAGCATATGACACCATATGGTTATTATTTCAAAGTGTGTGCTTCTTTGAGCTAGACAACAACATCATAACTACAAACTCAACCAAATCTTGAAAAGATGATCCCAAATTTTATGTAGTAGGAGGTCTTCTGTTCTGTTTCAGATGCCATGCCTATCAGAACATTTGGCAGTAAGAGAGGAGCAGAGAGAGAGAGGTTTATAGATGATACATTGTTACATACATACCTTACCTCTTAATTTTAGTTGTTAGCAGACTCAGAGATATTACAGCAGCTCCTGGCCAATATTTTGAAGCCTAGACTTCACAAACTTGTTCATCCGGTTAAATCGTGAACTAGACATATCTCTAGTCTGATTATCAATTCCTTATTACATTGTCCAATTCAATTCCAAAGGAATCATAAATTTTCTTGGACTCCACGAATTTCTGAGTGTAAATAAAGTTCCACCAAAGTGATTAATGAAGTGATACGATTTAGGGAATCGTTTGAACTGATCGTTTTGAAATCAAAATTGTTTAAGGAGTTTGACACGATCCACCTGAAAGCACCAAAATTATTAAGAATAGGAGCTTGACACAATCCAATACTTGCTGGAAGCACCAAAGTTATCAAGAAATTTAGGAACTAGACCCTAACCATGACTTGCTAATAGAACCTAAGTTATAAAGTTAGTTTTTTAATCAAAAACAAAGTATAAGCTTTCAATGTGAGAAAACTCAATTTTTCATTAAACAAATTATGTGTTACCATCTGATTCGTAAGTCATAATATAGCAAACTGAGGTTTCATAGCTTATAAGTCCAATCACGAAAAGCCTATTCCGTGTGTTACATTGTTTCACCTCTTTTTTTATTTCAAGGAAAATAACTATTTACTATATTTCTATCATGTAAAGTAGTTGCTTTCCTTTTTGTTCTTTTTAATTTTCATTTTCATGCAATATTTCATCTTCGCTTCGTTTCATTTTCATGCATGCTAGGACGGTGTCTGAACTCACCGAGGAAATTGTCAAAGATGCAATATAAAATTTGAGTCCTAGTTTGGATATATACTTCTGTAGAAGAATTTTACAAGAGAAGAAATAGAATGAATTAAAGAGGTGAAATGAATTCAACTTTTTCCATAAGTTGAAATTAATTATTTATGAGGAAGTTAAGTGGGAATATGAGAGCTTATGATGAAGTTGAGTTGTAAATACTAATTACAATGGCTGGAAGAAGTTTAATTCATATTACCTTCTTAATTTATTATATTTTCTTCTCCCAGAAGTTTTTCTAAAAAAATTTATCCAAACTGGCATAAATCATATTATCCCATTGAAGTGGAAGATCTTCTTAGAATGATCAAAATCTTGCTCCCATTGAACCATTGTAGAGAATCCGGTCAAGAGGAGTTTAATAAATTGGAATTTGGAGCAGGGTGGAATAGGCAAAAACAACCATTGCCAATGCTTTGATGTTTGACATTCTTCTGAGTATGACGACACAGCTGCCTCTTGGCAAATGCTAGGGAACAATCATAGCAAGCACCAAATTGTTTACTTAATAAACTTCTTTATAAGGTACTAGAGAATGCAAATCTCCATATAGAGACTTATTAGTCGTTAAAAATAGGTTTTAATAGAGCTTGTTGATGTGGGCAATCCAAAGAAAATAGAATATCTTACTGCAAAAAAAAAGTTTGCTTGGCAAAGGGGTAGAGGAAATATATGAGGCCAAGGGATTGTCCTTTCATCATGCTATTATGCTTTTTTAGTGTTAATGTCTTCAACAAAAACTAACCTGAAACAGGTTTTGAAATGCTATCCAAAATAGTGGTTGATCACATAACAATCCATTGGATTTAAAAGTTTTAGGTTCTGTTCTTCATTCCAAAAATGAGCAACAAGGGGACTGTGATATAAGGCTACTTGATATTTGTGGCTTCTTTTATAAATACTGGCATGACAATCCTTCTAGACAAAGCTCTAATAACCTTTTTAGATGCCAATGGGATATGTATGCATGATCTGATACAATAAATGGGCAGGGAAATTGTTCCTCAGGAATCTACCAGTAATTGATTTTTGGAACCTGAAGAAATCTTTGATGTATTGAAAAATAAAAAAGGTAAGAAAGGTGTACTGACTTCCCTTCTAAAGCACAGCTATCTGGCTGGAAAGCCGGCTAAGATGATGCTTTTTATTGACTAACATTTCAGTTTTTGTTTGCCAGGAAGGAACTGCAGTTGAAGGCATAATCTTAGATCAGTCTCAAGTAAGAGTCCTGCCCTTGGGCTATAGACCTTCTCAAGGATGATCAGTCTAAGATTTCTCAAATTCTATAAGAGCAAGGGGTATGCAATTTTCTCCTTCATTAAAGTTTGGAGAATGAATTGCACTATATTAAAATGTAATATATCAAGGCTATTATTTGGTGCAAGACCACAGGTTTCCTCCACGGAAGGCAATCCTATTCGAGCCGGGATATCAAGGCTATTATGGTTTGCAGTCTGAGACATTAAAATTGAACCCACCATTGCTGAAATGCTTGTGCATGCTAGAAACATGATATTCTTCTCCTTTCTCCCTCCTTAATGACAATGTTCTAGATGTGGTAGAAAAATAAAAGACATATATGTGACAACATGTGTGTACATATACATATGAGAGCTGCAGGGACCTGACTCTTTATGAATACCTAATACCTTATACATGTGATTTTTCCAATTGATTTAATCATAATATAGTAATATGAATTGTAGGAAATATCTGACTGCAATTTAATCAGTCTTAAAAAACAAAAATCAATCAGTGCAAGCCCAATTACAATAAAAATACCGACATTAAAGTTTACACACACCCATTTGTCTCACTTAACTTTATATCTCAGAGCATGGCTGTTTCTGTAATATTTCAACAAAACAATCCTTAAAAGATACAGAATATTTTTCATCTCTTACAATTTACAAATAAACAACCTAAGCAGAAAACCTTTCTCTGTCATGAGGAGCAGAATAATCAATATTTGGTCCCACAGGAACAATCCCAAATGGATTGATAGAAGGATGGCTTCCATAGTAATGCAACTTTATATGTTCCATGTTTACTGTGTTACTAATGCCAGGAATTTGAAAAATGTCTTTGGTATAGTTGAAGAGATTTGGGTATTCCCGCAGTAGCTTCTTGTTGCACTTAAAGTGAACTACATAAACCTACAATTAAAACAATTGCTCATTACTCAAAAAGTCAAAACCATTTGAACTGGTAGGTTCCCAAAATAAGAAAGCAGAAAAGAATGGAGAAAAAGCTTCTACAAGAATGAATTTTGACAGGACAAACTCCATACTTCTACAAGAAATATAATCTTAAAACTAAGGGGGAATTTTGGTTTATGGAAAGTCCCCTAGACCCCAGCTATCCCCTCACTAACTTAGGTCTGCCTGTGATTTCAATTAATTTTGAGTTCTAAAAGGAGGCTCTTACTCAATGTAATGCTTTTCTTAGTAGATGGTTTTCATGATACAAGTAACACATAAAATATTCCCAAACGTTAACAATAAATGCCCAATAATACACACACACACACAGTCACACACTATACCTCATCAAATCTAATGAGAGTGACAAACAAACGAATGTCTGCTTCAGTAAGTGTGTTGCCACATATATAGCGTTGCTTGCTCAGTATATTCTCACATTTGTCCAAAGCTTCATACAATTGTCTTATAGCCTGCAGAAAGGACCAAATAAACAGTTTCAAATGCCTAAGTACAGCAGCCTGTTAAAGAATTTAAACATCATTAAAGTACTAACTGCTCCCAAAGAAGTTAAAAATAGCTACACACATTTTCATATGGTTCTTGCTTCTTTGCAAACCCACATTTATAAACACCATTGTTTATAGAATCATATATCCACTCATTTGTCTCATCAATTTGGGCTCTCAAATCAGTGGGATATAAGTCCAAGTTGGGATTTTCTGCAATATTGTTGAATTCAGTATTAAACATGCGAATTATCTCTGAGCTCTCATTGTTAACAATTGTCTTGAGTTTCTTATCCCACAGAACCTGTGCAGATCAAAATCCATCAGTTGACAATAAACATCTGCTCAGTAAAGCAAATCATAAAAGCCAAGAAAGAAACCAGTCCATCCTAAAGAGAAAACATACCGGAACAGTGTACTTTCCAGTGTAGTTTGTACTTGCAATTTCATAAAGTTCCCTAATACTCTTTGCTCCATTCAACAGATCAGGTTCAGCTCCTAGCACATCAGTTTTTGAATCAGGAAAAATCCATCCCATATATTCATCTGATTCTTTAGTTCTTCCCCAGATGGGTTTGACTGCCTAATCATTAAACATGCAAGATAAGATATTCTGGGAGGAACTATTGAAATTACGGTTTTTCTAACCTATGTAATGTTGCACAAGTTAATAAATCAAAAGTGGGAAGGTTTTATTGGAAATTACAACTATCACAACATTCAATGCATTGATAATATCAAATGTTACATTTTTTAATAAAACATTTTCACTTTAGATTTATTATCTTGTGCAACATTACAGTTAGAAAAACCGTTGAAATTATTCTACTTGAAAATATTCAGCCTACTAACCGAGAAAGTGATGGCTTTGTCAAGTCCTTTGATATACAAGTAAGCAAGGCACCTGCAAGCCCAAGGACAAGCATATGATATATAGAGATGATATCTTCCTGACTCTGCTGGAAATTGGGAATTTGGGTCCCTTGAAATGAATTGTCTAAATGTGGAAGCAGATCTCACAAATGCACCTGAGTCTGATATCTCATCCAATGAAGATCGCACCATTTCCGCAATATGCTAAGCAGCAGATATTTTAAGAACAAATCACAAACACCATAAAACCTTCAAAGTAAAAATGGTATTAAAGAAGACTTAGCTCAACAAGAAATAAGCTTTAATATATATGTAGCTTGTAGCATGGCTATCATGCCACATACTCAATGAATTTAAAAATAGTTTAGAAGATAAGCATATTCTAGACAACAACATCACAACTACAGACTCAAACAAACCTCAAAAGCATGAGTAAATGCCTTCTGTTCTGTTTCAAGTGGCTTGCCTATCAGAAGTTCAGAACCATGTACCTATTCTATACTATAGTAACACTTCAAGTGAAGCTGTTATCTTTAGGTCAACGGATAAATTTCCTAATCAGTTCACTCCAAAGGTAGGAAAATTCTTCTCTAGACAAAGTATAGAAAACAAACAAAAAGGTGGTGCTTCTGATCTGCGGAAAAATTTATCTCAGGCTAACATCCAAACAATAGCATATTCAAATCAATTCTTAGATACTCATCCCCATAAGAGTTTTCTCCTTTTACCCAAGTCAATATACATATTTCACCCAGAAAAAACATATAATATGAAGCTGGAATCTGTTAAGTATAAATGTTTGGAGAACAGAAAATTCAATAATTTTGACATGAATGAATACGAATTTTAACACCACCTAGCAAATTCCCACCATGCTTATTGCATTTCTAAAAGCAAGAGAGAAAGAGAGACATGCTTTTACCTTGTAGTTGTGGTTGTAGGAAGAAAAAAACACAGAGAGAGTAAAGGAGCTTTTGGGGCGTAAGAGTGATCTCGGACAGAACATGCTTTCAATACAATATAGTAAAGCTCCAATAAAAAATGTTTTGTTTTGTACCCATAATAATAACTACTGCACTGTCTGTAATCAAAACACGTATTTTTTACTTATTGTGCAAATCAAAACTCCAGTTTGTGACCCATAATTAGGGATATTCGGAACCAATTCAATCCAGGAAAAATCGAATAAAAAGCTGAAAATAAAATTAAACCGAAAAATTTAAAATTAAAAATCACAAAAAACAATTTTTTTAGTAGATTGGAACTCAAATAAAATTATGTTTGAAATTTGGCTTACATATTCGAATTATAATTTAAATCAATAATCTTTAACTATATCTAATTAATTCAGTCAAATATTTAATTAGATATTTAATAAAAAAAAATCGAAAACGAAGAACATGTGTGAACCTCAACTTCAAATATGATTTATAAAGAAAATTTCCAAAACTTATAACAATGCACATTACCAACACGTCATTCATTAATTTTATTTAAATTTTCTTATACAATTTAATCAGCATCATTTGTATTTTAAATTCTTTATTTTTTTCAATATAACTTTCTTAACAAAAAAACAAAAAGTAATATCTTTAATTGCATATTACTCTTTTTTTTTTATTATTGATTGCATATTACTCTTTAATTCAGTATGTAGTTGATTGTTATATAGTTAAATTTTGTTTGATATTATGTTTACAATTCTACAATCTATAGCAATAACTCATTATTCTACAATTTTTTAAGCAATAACAACTTAGTAGGACAAAACACTCTTCGTACATCACATAAGTATACATATTAGTCGATTATAAAAAAAAATATACATATTAGTCTTTATAAAAAAGAAATGCTAATGAGTGCTTAGTTAAGTTATGGATTCAAACATAGAAAGTATTTTATGAGATTGTGTAGCATTTAATGTCGTAAATGTAATCAATGTCATGATTTTCAATAAATTTTTTTTTTACCTTAACCATCGCCCCATGGCACCGATTAGTAAAACCCTTTATAAAATTACTCATACTCATTTAAATTTTTAGGGCTTTATTATCTAATATAATATTATTTTATAGTATTGAGCATACTAATATAATATCTATATATCAATTTTAAAGTAATTTGCTATGTCTTATTTTCTCTTTTTATATGATTCAATAAAAATGTGTTAAAGAGAAAAATAAAATAAAATGTATATTATTAACATATAATCACAAAACACAACACAACAGGTCCCTTGATACTCTTTTCCTCTTGGCTTTGTGGATAATTTGGAAGTGGAGAAACACTCTTATTTTTTATAATACTAGCTGGGAAGTGGAGTGGAGGTGGTAACTAGAAAAATTATTTGTATGCAGCATGATAGTAGCCTAAACAGTCTAGCTGGTAACGACCCTCTTGTTAGCGCCCTCTGGTGGTCTCATCCTCCCGCTGATTTCTCTAAACTGAATGTTGATGGGAGCTATTTTTTGAGATCTCGTATGATGGGGATTGGAGGATTTCTTCCTGATTCTTTTTGCAATTGGTTGTGGGGATTTTCGGGTTCTGTTGGGCAGGGCAATAGCTTGCTTGCTGTACTTCTAGCTCTCAAGCAGGGTTTAGAGATAGCTTGGGAGAAAGGGCACAAAAGGCTGATAGTAGAGACCGACTCCCTCGAAGTCATCCACTTAGTTAACAGTCCTAACAACCATAATCTCTACTGTGGGGAAGTAGTAAAGCACATTCAGCAAATGTTAAAGAAGGATGGGCAAATTCAATGTATTCATGTCATAAGGGAGGCGAACTTGATAACTGACTTTTTAGCCAAGATGCATATAATTCAGGTGTTGATGGTGTTTCTGTTTGGCATGATCCCCCTCTAGAGTTGGCTCATGATCTTGCTCTAGATAAGTTAGCTTAGTTTTTCTTTTCTTTGTTTTTCTTTATGCTCTTCTATGTAACAAAAAAAAACACAACACAACATAAATAAATTAGTTAAAAACAGAGTTGTGATATTGTGTAAGTTTTCTTATAGTTTAAAATAATATGTTAATTGATTCATTGGATTAGATATTTGAGATTTTAAAGTACGTTTTTAATATTTATTGTATATTTTATAATTTATTTATTCCATAAAATAATAACATAAAATTAAAAATTAATTCAAACTGCTTCAAATTGAATTGGATCGGATCGGATTTAAATTTAAAATCAAATAAATTGGATGATCAAGGGAAAAATCGATGTGATCAAATTTGATTATTTTTTTCCTTCAAAATTAATTCAAACCAATCCACGAATACCTCTCCCATAAATCCACAACAAGGCACAAATTTAGTGGACATCATGACCAAACTATCCCTTTGGTATTATCTTATTTATTTATATATATATATATAGTCCTATTTTTTAAAAAAGAAACGGAAAAAAAATATTTCCTCAACTTATCTTTATCAACAGTTTTTTTCTAGGCAAAATGAATTTAATTAAAAATGAAGTACAAGGGGTACTCCAACCCGTTACAAAATACACCAAAAAGTGCTACTTACATTGGTCCCGTAACACTTGCAACTTATAAATTGGCAAAATACCATTACAATAATTGAAACACTAAAAACCAAACTGAAATTAAAAGCCAAACAAACCAAACAAAATAACCAATGAACCATGGCCTTCACACACGTCCAGCATAGTAAACTCCACCACCCAATAAAAAGTCGAACAACAACCAGAAAAAACCAAGATAATGTTGTGTCCAAATAGATGTAGTAATTGTGACACCCTTCTACCCCAAACTCTTATACGTTTAATGAATTGAAGTATAAAAAAGGTAACGTCCCACAATGGGTAAAAGGTTCACATAACTCTCTTATTAAAAAACCTCAATAGTTCGAAAACATCTTAATAAAATAAAACACAAATGTGTTCAAATACTCATGCAGCGGAATCTCCAAAGAAATAAAACAACTAAACATCCTACTTGCCGTGCAAGGCATCGAAAACAGTTTACATAAAAACCTTCCTAACTAGAAACATAAAGAAACAACCCTAATATTATGCCCTGATGTCACATGTATCAGAACACACTCCTTTTACTCAAAACTCGACACCGGTCGTGTCATCATCAACGCCTGTAAAAATATCCATAGTATAACGGTGAGGAAAAGAATACTACTCATACATACACGTAGGAGGCTACCCTATCCTCACCCACATATAATTAACATCATCATTCACCCACCACATACCCCAACATCACATAATTCATCAGATAATAATCATCTATAATCAACATATCACCATTCATTTATATCATCATATAGTTCTCATACCATCATTCACCAAAGGAATCACATACTCTATTTTCACACATATTACTCAATCATCATAATCATAACATCATTATTTACTCAGTTTCATCATCAAATATACCACATATATACATCCATCATGTATACACCAAAACTCATCATCATCATCTTATAACTCAATTCATCATTAAGTATAAATCATCATCACATGCACCAGAACTCATCAACAACATTATATAACTCAATACCATCATCGAGTATAACACATTATCATATGCACCAAAACTCCTCACCTCACCTACTCAAAGATCATGACTTGGAACTCCGCACAATGGGTGCACCTCGTCAATCACTCTAGTTAGTACCAAAATAGTCTACCGGTGTCACCACACACAATCCGATAGGTTGTACCCCCTCTATGGGCCCGCACAATGACATTCGACCCTAGGTTGCACCCCCTCTATGGGCCAGTACAAATCACCCCTAGGTTGCACCCCCTCTATGGGCCCGTGCATCGAACGCCCCATCTTGATCCCCTGAGTTGTACCCCCTCTATGGGCCCGCACAACTCAGTTCACCTCCCAAATTGTACCCCCTCTATGGGCCCACACAATCCAGGTCTCATCACATATGCTCAAGGCATCTCTCCTAAGTTGTACCCCTTCTATGGGCCCGCACAACTTAGGTAACATCATCATCAAAAGGTGATATACACCATTATCATAACTCATCATCATCATGCATTATCATGCTCATCATTAAACACCATTATCATAAAGTGATATACACTTATCATCATTACACCATCATCATAAATTACATTGCATGTTATGCACACAAAACATCATCAATATCCACTATCATCATCAATCACATTGCATATTATGCACACCAAAACATCATCAATATCCAATATCATCATCAATCTCATTGCATATTATGCACACCAAAACATCATCAATATTCAATATCATCATCAATCTCATTGCATATTATGCACACCAAAACATCATTAATATCATCATATTATTAGCACCATACATCATCACACGACATCAATCATCATTAAGCATCCATCACAATTTCACCTTTTAAAATACGTTAATCTGCGAGCTGCGCTTAGCCTACGCTTAGCGCACCTGCAACGCGCATTCCAGCGAGCTACGCTCCACTCCCGCTCAGCACAAGTGAAGCGCAGGTTCGAAGGTCATACGCTTCAGCCTGCGCTCAGCGCCTACTGAAGCGCAACTGTCGCAGATGCGACTGTTCATACGTTCTCCATCCCTTTAACCCCTTTTATTCATCCTCTAATCATTCCTCGTCATCAATACATCTATATTACTCGATTATACCGCATAAAATCACCAAAGACATAATCTTTACAACAATTTCCCAATTATTCATCAAAAACCCCAAATCATCAAGCCCGCATTAACCCATTTTCACTATTCTCATTATTTTCATTCAATTCACTCAAGATTCATCAAGAATCATTCAATCAATCATATATCACAGTTTTTCAACAATCATTCTCAGTTATAACATATATCATTACGATTTCATCCTTAAATTACTACCCAAGCACCCCTACATGCATATACAAGCAGCACCCTCTCCCCCACCATACCTTAAGCGAAGATCGATTAACAGCAAGGAAGTCCCTTTCTTGGTTCTTAATGCTCACTCTGCAGCAATCCCCTCTTGAGACTCGGTTTCTCCCCTCCTTAGCATTTCGCTCTCTGATGATTATACGAATAAGGATTAGGGTGAACTGATAACCCCTCCCTACTAGAATGCCTAATTGGGCTTGGGCCCACTCTCAACCCCCTTATCTTCTTTTTAAATTTAAACTAGCTTTATGGATAAAACTAATAATAATATTAATCCTATTATTTATTCATCTATTTAATTAATTATTCCCTCTACTCATTTATTTAATTTAATTAATATTTTACTTAATAAAATTTAGGATGTTACAACTCTCCCCTCCTAAAAAGAAAATTTGTCCTCGAATTTTACCTGAACCGAATAACTCTGGATAGGACTCCTTCATCTTCTCTTCAAGTTCCCAAGTAGCACTCTCGGGTGTAGGTCCTCCCCAGATTACCTTAACTAAAGGAATCTCTTTACCTCGAAGTTGTTTCACCCTCCGATCCTCAACTCTCACCGGTATGGTTTCCACTGTCAGGTTTTCCTTAACCTCAAGATGATCTGACTCGATCAGATGCGAAGGATCGTGAACGTATTTTCGGAGTTGAGAAACGTGGAAAACGTTATGAAGATTGGACAAGTGCGGAGGTAAAGCAATCTGATAGGCAAAATTGCCGACTCTTTTAAGAATTTGGTAAGGACCAATGAATCGAGGTGTAAGCTTTCTAGACTTTAATGCCCTACCAACCCTAGTCCACGAAGTGACTTTCAGGAATACATGGTCTCCTTCTTTGAATTCTAATTCCTTCCTCCTCTTATCAGCATAGCTCTTCTGCCTACTCTGAGCTGTCCTCATCCTCTCCTGGATTATCCTAACCTTATCAGTGGTCTGCTGCACTATCTCATGTCCTAACGCAAGGCTCTCTCCTGGCTCACACCAACACAAAGGTGTTTTACATCTCCTACCATATAAGGCCTCATAAGGCGCCATACCTATGCTAGAGTGAAAACTATTGTTATAGGTAAACTCTATCAAAGGTAAGAAGCTATCCCAACTACCCCTTGGTCTAACACGCAAGCTCTAAGTAAATCCTCTAAGGATTGAATGGTTCTCTCGGTCTGACCATCAGTCTGAGGGTGGTAAGCTGAACTAAGCCTAAGTTGGGTCCCCAAGACCTGCTGGAAACTCTCCCAAAATCTAGAGGTAAACCTGGGATCTCTATCTGAAACTATACTAGATGGTATGCCATGCAACCTCACTATCTCACCGATGTAAAGCTGAGCTAGTTTCTCTAAGGAGTACTTAATGTTAATGGGAAGAAAATATGCACTCTTAGTTAACCTATCCACAATGCCCCAAATCGAGTCATGTCCCCTTACCATCTTAGGCAAAGCAACTACAAAGTCCATGGAAATACTATCTCACTTCCACTCCTGTATACTTAAGGGTTGAAGCAATCCTGAAGGCTTTGATGTTCTACCTTAGACTTTTGGCACACTAAACAAGCACTCACAAACTCCTCTATATCTCTCTTCATCCTAGGCCACCAAAACACTTTCTTCAAATCTTGATACATCTTAGTCGATCCTGGGTGAAAGCTAAGCTTACTTCTATGTCCTTCTTCAAGTACTAAACGCTTAATGGTAGGTTCACTAGGCACACACACACGGTCTCCAAATCTCACTACCCCATCAGCACCTATCACAAACTCCCCACCATTACCTCCTTCTATAGCCTCTCGTCTAAGCACCAGAAACGGATCCTCCAATTGAGCCTTACTAATATCTTTCAACAGATCATTACTTACTATAGTCATCCCTAACCTCACACTATCCGAAGTCACCTCACAAGCTAAACTCAAATCCCTAAACTGGGTTAAAAGATCCATCTCCTTAATCATCAGGGAACTAACATGAATAGATTTCCTACTTAAGGCATCAGCCACTACATTAGCCTTACCGGGATGGTAACTCAACTCGAAATCATAATCCTTAAGAAACTCTAACCACCTCCTCTGCCTCATGTTCAACTCTTTCTGGTCAAACAAGTATCTAAGGCTCTTATGGTCACTAAAAACCTCAAACCTGGAACCATACAAATAATGCCTCCAAATATTCAACACAAACACTACGGCCGCTAGCTCAAGGTCATGGGTAGGGTAGTTTCTCTCATGGATTTTCAATTGCCTAGAAGCATAGGCTACTACTTTACCCCATTGCATCAACATCCCACCTAAACCCATCTTAGAGGCATCCTAATATACTACAAAGGATTTGCTAAGGTCAGGTAGCACTAACACTGGTGCACTAGTCAACTTCTCCTTAAGGGTTTGGAAACTAGTCTCGCACTTACTATTCCACACAAAGGCCACTCCCTTCCTAGTCAACTCAGTCAAAGGCAAAGCTAACTCAGAAAACCCTTCTATAAACCTCCTATAGTACCCAACCAACCCAAGGAAACCTCTAATCTCACTTACAGACTTAGGAGCCTCCCACTTAAGCACGACTTCTACCTTAGAAGGATCTACGCCTATACCTCCCTTAGAAATCACATGGCCTAAGAAACTTACTTCTTCTAACCAGAACTCACACTTGGACATCTTAGCACATAGCTGTTTTTCCTTTAATAACCTGAAGCACTACCTTTAGATGTTCCTCATGCTCCTCCTTAGTTTTGGAATAAATTAGTATATCATCTATGAAGACAACTACAAATTTATCCAAATAAGGGTGAAAAATCCTGTTCATGTAATCCATAAAAATTGCAGGAGCATTCGTCACACCGAAAGGTATTACTAGATACTCATAATGTCCATACCTAGTCCTAAAAGTAGTCTTAGGTATATCCTCTTCCTTAACTCTAATCTGATGATAACCTGATCTAAGATCTATCTTGCTAAACACACATGCCCCCACTAGCTGATCCATCAAGTCATCTATCCTAGGCAAAGGGTATCTATTCTTAATGGTTACCTTATTTAGCTGGCGGTAATATGTACATAATCTCATGCTACCATCCTTCTTCTTAACAAACAACACAGGCGTTCCCTAGGGTGACACACTAGGCCTTATAAACTTATTCTCTAACAGCTCTTCTAATTGTCTCTTAAGTTCTGTTAGCTCTATGGGTGACATCCTATAAGGTGTAGTTGAAATCGGCCTTGTACCCGGTACTAAGTCTATGGAAAACTCTATCTCTCTCTCAGGTGGTAGACTAGACACATTATCTTCAAACACTTCAGGGTACTCACACACTATAGGTATCACACTCACAACAGCGTTACTATCAGATTTCAAAGAAGCTAAAAGCATGTAAACCTGGGCATCTTCCCTTAGAGACGCCTTTACCTGATTGGCAGTCATAAAGTCCTTACTCTTACTCTCAACAGGGTGACCAAACATGATAGTTTTATCGGCACAGTTTAATAGGACATGATTGGAAGATAAACAGTCCATTCCCAGAATAATGTCTAGTTGACTTAGAGGTAAGCAAATCAAATCAACTAGGAAATTTCTATCCTTAACAGAAACAGAATAGTTTAAGCACACATCAGAAGTAGAAACTGACCCACTAGCTGGCGTTTCCACACTCAATACAAAAGGCAAGGAAGAAACAAGCAATTTTAGCTTAGACACACAAGCATGTGATATGAAAGAATGAGTCGCACCAGAATCAAATAAAATCACTAAAGGATTACCCGCAATGTAACCAGTACCTTGGATCAAGTCCTCGAATTAAGCAGCTTCAATACCACTCAAGGCAAAGACTCTCCGAGTAGCCTTAGGTTTACTGGCGCTTCCATTGACATCCCCGCTTGCCGCTACCATTCCTTGTGTCTTTTGAGGACAATCACGAGAGATGTGTCCTTTCTCCTGACAGATGTAACAGGTGACCTCTCTATCTCCGCATCGGTTTGCTCGGTGACCCTCCTTTCCGCATTTGAAGCAAGTAATAGGAGTGGTAGAACCAACACTCCCACCCTTTGACGCTTGACCAGCAGCTGGAGCATAACTCTTCTTTTGCACTGTGCCTTCACTACCACCTCCAATCTTGGGATTTCCCGTTGCTCGAGAATACGACTTGCCCTTGTTAGTCGCTTGGAACTTGTTCTGATTCCTCAAAGGCCCTCTACTCTTGTAATGTGCTGCCTTTGCCCGGTTGTCTTCATTGTAAATTTTGCACTTGTTCACCAGTTCGTGAAAGCGCATTATCCCTTGATAGTTGAATACTTGTTTAATCTCACGACGGAGGCCGCTGATAAACTTGACACACTTGGATTCTTCATTGGCCGCTCCCTCGTATGTCGGGTAAAAACGTACTAGCGCTTCAAACTTTGATGCGTAGTCTGCCACGGTGCCATCCCCTTGCTTTAAATCCAGGAACTCTATTTGCTTCTTGTTGCGCACATCATGTGGGAAGTACTTCTCCAGGAATAACCTCTTGAAGTTATCCCAGCTCAATGTTGTGCCCTCATCAATCATCCTCTGACAGGTGCTGTGCCACCAGAAGCCGGCGTCCGCCGATAACATGAACGCTGCTAAAGTCACCTTCTATAGCATAGGGCAGTCCATCGCTCTGAAGATCTTCTCGATTTCGTAGATCCAATCGACAGCTCCATCAGGGTCATAACCCCCACGGAACGTAGGTGGATGGTTCCTCTGGAACCGTGCAAGCCAATCCGTCTCGTGATGTTGGTTAAGGTTGCCAACAGCCTGTGCCATAGCCATCAAGGCATCGACCATCGCTCGATCGTTCCTACCCCCAGCCATTACTCTTTCTGTATTAAAGAAAGGGTAAGCAAACATACCAAGTAAAGCAGAGAAGTAAGGAAACAAGACAACAATCCAATTCAAGCAACACAATTCACTCACTCACTCAATCAATCAATCAGATTAACACCTCGGAAGCATAGTAAACTCATAACTCAAGGCCGGTGAACTGACCTGCTGTGATACCAACTAATGGGACAACCTTCTATCCCAAACTCTTATACGTTGAATGAATTGAAGTATAAAAAAGGTAACGTCCCACAATGGGTAAAAGGTTCACATAACTCTCTTATTAAAAAATCTCAATAGTTCAAAAACATCTTAATAAGATAAAACACAAATGTATTCAAATACTCATGCAGCGGAATCTCCAAAGAAATAAAACAACTAAACATCCTACTTGTCGTGCAAGGCATCCAAAATAGTTTACATAAAAACCTTCCTAACTAGAAACATAAAGAAACAACCCTAATATTATGCCCTGATGTCACATGTATCAGAACACACTCCCTTTACTCAAAACTCGACACCAGTCGTGTCATCATCAACGCCTGTAAAAATATCCACAGTATAACGGTGAGAAAAAGAATACTACTCATACATACACATAGGAGGCTACCCTATCCTCGCCCACATATAATTAACATCATCATTCACCCACCACATACCCAAACATCACTTAATTCATCAGATAATAATCATCTATAATCAACATATCACCATTCATTTATATCATCATATAGTTCTCATACCATCATTCATCAAAGGAATCACATACTCTATTTTCACACATATTACTCAATCATCATAATCATAACATCATTATTTACTTCATCATCAAATATACCACATATATACATCCATCATGTATACACCAAAACTCATCATCATCATCTTATAACTCAATTCATCATTAAGTATAAATCATCATCACATGCACCAGAACTCATCAACAACATTATATAACTCAATACCATCATCGAGTATAACACATTATCATATGCACCAAAACTCCTCACCTCACCTACCCAAAGATCATGACTTGGAACTCCGCACAAAGGGTGCACCTCGTCAATCACTCTAGTTAGTACCAAGATAGTCTACCGGTGTCTGACAGTTGTCGAACCTGCACAAAATTATAATTATAATTATCCGATCTGCAAACTACTTGTAGTAGAATGGTATAAACCGGGTCGAACCCTGAAGATCCACTCAAATTAATCCTTCTTTGGGGGGTTTTGATTGATTGGAATAAACTGAAGAAAATAAAAGATCAAGTTAAAAGCAAAGGTTGAATCAATTCAAGACAATATCAATTCAAGGAATTCAGAGGCTATTTTCATGGTAAATCATTGGTTATTAATAACATGCATTCAAGAGATCAAATCTATTAACTTAGAATCATGTGGAATCCCTACAATGATCCCGGATTCACTACTGAAATAATTTCCAGAATTCAATTGATGAAGATTAACAAGATCAAATAACCATGAAATCTTATGTTAGATCCAAATCAATTTTGTAAACGGAACCCAATTGAAGTAAATAATTAAATGAAAACCTTCAATTTAATTGCTCACTCTATGCTTTTCATTCATTGTATGATGATTAACCAATCAAGAGTACAACATACTCCAATAACAAATTTCATAACCAAAACATGTTAACCAATCAAGCTTTGATAAAAGAAATATGGAATTGAAGCAAGTGGAGTAGAAAAGCAAGGTAGATGTAATTCAATCAACATGTAAATGAAGATCAAACCTCAAAACCAAGATGAAAATAAGCTTGACTCCTTGAATTGAATAAAAACTTAGCCTTCCATGAAGACTTTACAAAAAAGATGAACAAAAGTAAATGAAACTCTTAGTAATTTCTACTACAACTTGGGATGCTCTTCTCCTTAGCAAGCCCTCCTATTTATAGGAGGGGAAAAGATGCCATTCCAAACATGATCACTCAGCCATGACTAAGCATGTTTTGTCCACAAATGAACTTATTGATCAATTACCTAATGCATTTGTCCATTACTTTGAATTATTCACCTACTCTAGCTATCATTCATCTACTTGTCTCCCACTTTCACCGAGCATATCATCCCCAATCGGGCAGAATCCAAGAGAGTTGTCTTCATATGAAATCAAGCTCTGGATCTTAGCTTTCAAATGCCGCTGGTTTGAGACCAAAAGGAGTTTTCTAGCCCAAGTTATGGCCCAATCATTGAGTGTTGGTCAGGTTTTCATATGATGCTGACTATTCCGTATTCCAAGCCCATTTTGACTCACTAGCCATCCGATTCAGCTTTTGGGTTCTTCATCAAAGTTGTAGGGCTTTCTTTTATCTTTCCTACACTATAAAGAACATAATTTTTAGATGTCTAGAACTCACGTTATGCTTGAAATACGAAAACAGTTTAATGCTGAAAAATGTAATTGAGCCCAATATGAACCTGAATTGGCATAATATGCTTATGACTTGTTAATTAAGCATAAAAAATGCATTAAAAGGTTAAATTTGAGGGATGATTAAAGTGTATAATTTGTATTTATCAAATTCCCCCACACTTACCTTTTGCACGTCCCGGGCAAAATTGGAAACAAACACAAATTATTGACTCAAAAAGGAGCTTTCCAATGAAATTAGTGAAATGTAAAGAAAACATGAGCTAGAGGTGATTACAAGGCATCAGAACATTCATGAATTCTTATCTTTATGCATCCGAAAATAGAAAGGCAACTTCAATTGAAAATAGTGGATTCAAATTGATAGAACCTCGCAGGAATTACTCTCAATCTCTCAAGTGTTTAAAAGGTATGTGTTTCTCTCAAATTCGACCCATGAAAATTGTACTATCATAAGCTTGCTTATCTTCTACTTATTCACTGCAAATTACACATACATCCACAAATCAAGAGGTCTTTATTAGGGTACTAATGGAGTGAAAATGATGGAGAGGTACAAACAAATATGACAAGTTAAACCAAAGAGAGTAAAAGAGGTTTGGAGAATGAATCCAAGTAACAAGTGTGATAGATACATATGAAATCAAACATTGAAGTTTAAGTACATCATTCAATCATTTGGATTCTTCATTCTTTTGCATATCTTCTTTTTTTTTCTTTTCTTTTCTTTTCTTTTTTTTTATAGTTTTTTTTTTTACATAACAAAGAAGCACTAAGTATGTAGCAACCCACATAATTAACATTCGCCCACACTTGTTCAAGAATCCATTCTTATGATAAATCCAATACTCTTCTATTCTATAAGGTTAGGTAAATGTTTGGTTTTATACTTAAGTATGGAACAAGAGACAACAAATAAGGCTAAAAAGGGTGATTCAAAGGAAAATAATGTAAGGTTGGCTATTTAACTAGGTAATTTATTCAGGTGAAAGAAAAATTTGCCTCCATCATTTTTGTTCATGCACGTGCAAGAGTAGTTTCAAAAAGAATCAAAGCAAGTTCTGAAGTAACAAATTCCATGGGTGAAAATCACACAAGAAAGAAAGTTCAATATGTCAACAAGGCTCAAATCCTCACAGCTAATAACTATCAAAATTGATCCATTCAATTCAAATCTCTGTTGCCAAACCAATTAATTTCAAGATGTTATGAATCAATTCAATCATGTTATAAAAGTCTTAAAATCACCTCTTTTTCTATGTTTTGTTTTACACTTGTTAACTTTATTGGAAAGCTTAAAACAAAAACACAATTTCTTTTTTTTTTTTAAACTAACGGGATGTGTATCAAGAGTTAAACATAACTCCTTACTCTGCCATCCTATTAATTTTTTTTAAATAAAAACGGACCATCTTTTCCCTCCCCCCAACCTAATCAAGACATTGCCCCTAATGTCTTAATAGATTGGTATTTTTTTTTTTAAAAAAAATTGATATTTAAATGAAAAAAAAAACTATACGAGCACAACTTTAAGAGGAAGGAAAGTTACAACCGGAGAGTGGTATCAGGATCTTCCTTCCTTCCATCATCTTTGTTATTCTTGTCCACCTGCTTTTCTGATGCATGAGGTCCAAGTGAAAGGTTCTGCATTTGTTCAAGAAGTTCGTTAGCATTTGAAGAGCATGTCATGATTCTTTGCAGTCCTTGAGGTATGAATCCTTGATGCATAGCCTGTTCTAGAAAACTTAACAAACCATTATAAAAACCATTAACATTTAAGAACCCTAATGGCTTTTGGTGGAAGTTAGAATTGGCCCAAGACACAACGGTGAAGATGTCTTCTAAGGTTCCGAGACCACCAGGTAATGCAATGAATGCATCAGATTTGTATAGCATTTGTGCCATACGTTCCTGCATTGTTGAAACCCTCAGTACGGTGCCTAGGATAAGGTTTGTGGTTTTCTGGTTATTACCATCCATTAGAGCAACACCCAAAACTTGGCTCCCTCTTGTGATTGCAGTTCCTGCTGTACAACCCTTCAGGCCTTGTATTCCCCCTCCATACACAACATTGATCTTTCTAGCAGCCAATGCTTTACCAAGGTCATAAGCTGCATGCCGAAATGCTTCATCCTTTCCGAGATTAGTTCCACCAAAGACACAGATACTGTGGAATCTGCGTGTAGATGGTCCTGTAGTTTCTTTAAAGGAAGACATTTTTTTGTACCAATCATTTGTGAGAGTGAGAATTTATAAAGATGAAATAACCGGTACAAAGATCAAATTGTCAGATTTTTTCTTCTTCTTCTTTTTTTTTTTTTGATTAAGTGTTAGTCGGTGAAAAGACAAGTAAGGATAAACAAGGATACACATGAATTATAAAGTCAAAAATAATCAACTGAAAAGAAAACTCAAAACAAATTAAAGACAGGCGTGAATTATAAAGTCAAAAGATACAACTGAAAAACAAATGTGCATGCATATGAACAGTAGTTGTGATTTTGGCTCACATCTTCCTCTGGTTTTTCGTCCAGTAACGGCTTGAACGCCTTCTATGAGTCGGGGATTTGCTTCCCATCCAATTTTCTTATAAACTGGCAAACAGGGTCTTTTAGAGTCAGATTCCCAAGACTATATTGTTCCTTCTCCTTTCGGAATAATTCAGCTAAATCAAGAAGAACCATTTGAACCTGTCCACTAGGATGCGTCTCAAGAGCCTGGCTAATGTTATCCAAAGACTCCTTACTCAGTCCATCCTTAATGAATTTAATTTTGTCTTCTCGATTTATAGAAGTCATTCCGACATTCTTACATCTCGAGTTACAATTCCATCTTGCACACTTATAACAAACTTGCATTCTTTTTGCTCTTCTTTTTTTAGAAAAAGAACTCCTACCCATTCCTGACAAATGTTTAGCAAATGAATCTTGAAATTCACCTGCTAAGCGTACCTTGGCCTCGATGATCCAACGTACATCCTCAGGAAGGCCTAAGCGCATCAGTACTCTTAGCCTTTCAAGTCTACATCTGTAAATTTTCTTGAGATCGTCTTGAGGGAGAGTAGGGAACCGAACTCTGAGCTTGGCGAGGGTTTCCTCCATTCTTTGTCTCTAACAAATTTGTTTAGTGCAAGGGTGGATTGTTCTGTATATATAATGGTTAAGGAGAACAAATCGAAGCATTGCACAACAAATACAATAACAATAAAATAAAATAATGAAAACTTAAGAAAACTCTCCCAACATAATCAACAAAATGAAAAACACATATCATTAACAATAATAACTCAAGAAAAAATAGCAAAAAAAAAAATGGGAAGAGAAATTTCTACTTCAAGTCAAGCCAAGTAGGTGGCATTGTGCAGGTGCACCTCTTCCACCGTATGCTCTTGAAAACCCTCATAGAAGGGCTTAAGCCGATGTCCATTTACTTTGAAGACCTTTTTGGTTGTCTCATCTGTGATCTCTACTGCACCATAAGGAAAAACATTAGTAACCAAAAATGGACCTAACCATCTAGAACGTAACTTACCAGGCATCAGCTTAAGACGAGAATTATATAAGAGCACTTTTTGTCCAACAATGAACTCTTTTCTTGTTATCATCTTGTCATGGAATGCTTTGGTTTTTTCCTTGTAAATTCTGGAATTCTCATATGCTTCTAACCGAATTTCTTCAAGTTCTTGCAATTGAAGCTTTCTATGCACTCCAGCTTTATCCAAGTTCAAATTGCATTGCTTAACAGCCCAATAAGCTTGTGCTCAATCTCTACCGGTAGATGACATGTTTTGCCAAAGACTATCCGGTAAGGGGACATCCCTATAGGAGTTTTATAAGCTGTTCTGTAAGCCCATAAAGCATCATCAAGCCTTTTGCTCCAGTCTTTCCTATTCGGTTGGACTGTTTTTTTCCAGAATTTGTTTGAGTTCCCTGTTGGATACTTCAGCTTGACCATTTGTTTGAGGATGATATGGTGTAGACATCTTGTGCATCACCCCATATTTCTTCAACAAGGATGCCATGTTCCTATTGCAGAAATGAGATCCTTGATCACTGATGATTGCCCTTGGAATTCCAAACCTACTAAAAATGTTAGACCTGACAAAGTCAATCACAACATGAGAGTCATCAGTGCGGGTGGCTTTTGCTTCTACCCATTTAGAAACATAATCCACAGCCAGTAATATATAAGTGAAACCAAAAGAGTTAGGGAAAGGTCCCATGAAGTCAATGCCCCAGACATCAAACACCTCACAGAACAACAGTGGTTGTTGAGGCATCTCATTTCTTCGTGATATGTTGCCCATTCTTTGGCATTGTTCACAATTCTTACAATACCTGTAAGCATAACGAAACAAGGTAGGCCAATACAAACCAGAGTCCAAAACCTTTCTAGCAGTACGTTGAGGTCCAAAGTGCCCACCACATGCAAATGTATGGCAAAAATCTAGAATGGAATTAAACTCATGATCTGGAACACAACGCCTAATGACTTGATCGCTGCAAAATTTCCACAGGTAGGGATCTTCCCACACATAATATTTAGAATCACTTTTAAGTTTATCTATTTGTGCCCTAGATGCATGTGCAGGCAAAACAGATGCAACCAAGTAATTAACTAAATCAGCAAACCAGGGGGTGGTGTGACGTAACTCCAAAAGTTGTTCATCAGGAAAAGAATCATGAATAGGGAGAGAGTCAGGTTCTCTCTCAATTCTGCTTAAATGATCAGCTACCATGTTTTCTGCACCGCTCTTGTCCCTAATCTCCAAATCAAACTCTTGAAGTAGCAACATCCATCTAATCAATCTTGGTTTTGCATCTGGCTTCTTCAATAGGAACTTTAATGCTGCATGGTCAGTAAAAACAACCACCTTAGAATTAAGCAAATATGATCTAAATTTATCAAGTGCAAAAATAATAGCTAACAATTCTTTCTCAGTGGTAGTATAGTTAGCTTGTGCAGCATCTAAAGTTCTAGAAGCATAATATATGACATGAGGAAATTTTCCAACTCTTTGTGCAAGGACAGCTCCCACAGCATAATTGGATGCATCACACATGATCTCAAAAGGGAGTGTCCAATCTGGTGGCTTGATAATTGGAGTTGTGGTTAATGATTTCTTGAGTTGATCAAAAGCCTCCTTACACCTGTCATCAAAGTTAAAATCAACATCTTTTCGTAGCAAGTTAGAAAGTGGAAGGGCTATCTTGCTGAAGTCTTTGATGAATCGTCTGTAGAAACCTGCATGACCAAGAAATGATCTAATCTCGCGAATGCAAGATGGGTAAGGTAAACTAGAAATTACATCAATCTTGGCAGGATCCACTTCTATACCCTTCTTTGAAATTACATGTCCTAACACTATGCCCTGGTCAACCATAAAGTGACATTTTTCAAAATTAAGAACAAGGTTAGTTTCAATGCATCTATGTAAAACCCTATCTAAACTATCTAAACAGGTTTCAAACGAAGAACCATACACAGTGAAATCGTCCATGAACACCTCCATGCACTTTTCAAGGAAGTCAGCAAAGATACTGACCATGCACCGCTGGAAGGTACCAGGGGCATTGCATAGGCCGAATGGCATCCTCCTATAGGCAAAAGTTCCAAAGGGGCAGGTGAATGTGGTCTTTTCCTGGTCCTCTGGTGCAATGTGAATCTGGAAATAACCTGAAACGCCATCAAGAAAACAATAATGAGATTTCCCAGCTAAACGCTCAAGCATTTGATCAATAAAGGGCAAAGGGAAATGATCTTTTCTAGTTGCTTGGTTAAGTTTCCTATAATCAATACAAACTCTCCAACTGTTTTGCACTCTGGTAGGAATAAGCTCATTCTTGTCATTCTTCACTACTGTGAGACCAGTCTTCTTTGGGACCACTTGGACCAGACTTACCCAGTGACTGTCAGATATAGGATAAATGATGCCGGCTTGTAAAAGCTTGGTCACCTCCTTCTTCACAACATCCAAGATTAGAGGGTTCAGACGTCTTTGTGGCTGCCTTATTGGTTTGGCTCCATCTTCAAGTAAGATCCTATGCATGCACATAGAAGGGCTAATACCAGGAATGTCAGCTAAGGTCCATCCAATTGCCCTTTTATGCTTCCTTAAGACTTGCAACAACATTTCTTCTTGTTCAGCCTGAAGACTTGTTGAAATAATCACAGGCAACTTTTCATTCTCCTCTAAATAAGCATACTTCAAATGCTTTGGGAGTTGTTTGAGCTCCAATGTAGGTGGTTGCTCAATTGAGGGAAGTGTCCTGGTGGATGGAATTGCATCAGCAACATGTAACTCAACAACATCCAATTCAATCAATTCATTACCTTCTAGCTCTGTTGAATCAACAAGTACACCATCATCAGAATGTATACTACCTGCATCATGAAAATCCTCCTGCAAGTAAGTATCAATCTCAACACAAACATGACATAATAGAGAATCTACACAATTGTTACAGGTGTAAACATCATGTAAATCAGCAAAAGAAGGGAAATCTTCATTAAACAGCTCAGAATAGGTATCATCAACTAGATCATCTAGTAACTCAATATGAAAAATTGAGTGCTCTTCCATGGGATGCTTCATAGCATCAAATATATTAAATCTGACAATATCGTCTCCAAACTCCATGGAAAGAGTTCCTGCATGGACATCAATCTTTGTTCTAGCTGTCTTAAGGAATGGTCTTCCTAGAATAATCGGAGCCTTATTGGATTTAGACTCTCCCTCCATATCCAAAATGTAGAAATCTGCAGGGAAAATCAAATCACTAACTTTAACAAGGACATCCTCAATAAGTCCAGAAGGATATGCATTACTCCTATTAGCTAGTTGGATGACAACACCTGTACTCTGCAAAGGTCCAATGGCAAGAGAGTTAAAGATAGACATAGGCATAACATTAATTGAAGCACCTAAATCTAACAAAGCATTTTCAAATTTACAATTGCCAATTATGCAAGGGATAGTAAACGTCCCTGGATCTTTGCACTTTGTGGGCATTTGTTGAATGATGGCTGAAACGTTTTGCCCCATACTAATCTTTTCATCTCCCTTCAGCCTTCTTTTGTGTGTGCACAAGTCTTTGAGAAACTTAGCATATCTTGGAATCTGCTTGATTGCCTCCAGAAGTGGAATATTGACTTCCACTTTCCTAAAGGTTTCCAAGATCTCTTTCTCCATCTCGTCTACCTTCCTGGATTTTGCAGCTCTTTGAGGAAATGGTAGTGGTACATTCTGCTGCATACTTTTCTCAGAATTTCGAAAAGATGCATCATCATCTGATGACTTTGCTCCTTCTGCATGATCCAATGGTTGTACTTTTGTATCATCTGGTGCATTGTTTGAATGAAGTCTTGGTTTTTTAGCAACTTTTTGTATGATTGCCTCATCCATCACCCTTCCAGATCGAAGGGAAATTGCATTGACATTGGGGTTCACCACTGGTTGAGCAGGCAGCTTATCGGAACCTTTAGATTGCATCTCATTTAGTGAAGAGGCAAGTTTTCCAATTTGAATCTCTAAATTTTGAATGGTAGACTCCGTCCTTTGTTGGAATTGCAGGTTTGTTGCTGCCATTTGCTTCACAAGATCTTCTAGTGAAGGTTCAGAGTTAGGTTGTGGAGGCTGTTGAGCTACACCATTTTGTTGATACATTTGATGTCTCACAGGTTGTTGGTAAGATGGTCTACTAGTACCTGCATTGTGCTGAAACTGTTGTTGGGGTTGTGGTCTTGTATTGTTACCCCATCTCAAATTTGGATGATCTCTCCATCCAGGATTATATGTATTTGAGTAAGGATCATAACGTTGTTGATGTTGTGATCTCCCATGGAAAGCTCCGGTTACAGCAACAGATTCACCTGCTTGAATGTTAGGGCAAGCATCAGTTGGATGAGATGAGCAGTTACAGATACCACATACCTTTTCCGGTGCTTGCAAAAGTAGTTGTGTTTGAGAAGGTTGTTGCTGAGCTACTGCCACTTGTCTCACTAAGGATGTTAGCTCATCAAGTCTATTCTGCAGCCTTTGTTGTTCTACCTGTGACACTTGAATTTCGTTCACTGCCCGAGTTGGCGTGATCCTGGTCCCAAATTGTTGGGTGTTGGAAGCCATGGTAGAGATAAGGCTTCTTGCTTCATGGATGCTTTTGTTCATTAATGCACCACCACTTGCTGCATCGATCATGGTTCTTTCCATAGGCAATAATCCTTCATAAAAGTATTGGATTAAAAGTTGATCACTTATTTGGTGGTGTGGACAGCTGGCACACAACTTTAAAAATCTCTCCCAGTACTCGTACAGAGTCTCTCCAGTCATTTGCCTAATTCCGGAAATTTCCTTTCTGATAGCACCAAATCTTGAAGCAGGGAAGTATTTCTCCAAGAATATCTTCTTCATGTCATTCCAACATGTTACAGAACCTGCAGGAAGATAAAACAACCAATCTTTAGCGACATCTGTAAGTGAGAAAGGAAAAGCTCTTAATTTGATGTGCTCTTCAGCAACTCCTTGAGGTTTCATGGAGGAGCAAACCACTTCAAACTCTTTTAGATGTTTGTGTGGATCTTCTCCTGCAAGACCATGAAATTTAGGAAGCAAGTGAATTAAACCAGATTTAAGTTCAAAATCAACATCCAAGTTTGGATATTGAATGCACAAAGGTTGGTATGTAACATCAGGAGCGGCCAACTCCCTCAAAGTTCTATCCTGCACATTGTTAGCCATTTGTTCAAATTGATTGATATCAACAGGTTGTTTAACTTGAGCAAACAATTTTCTCTTAGATCTGTGTAAAGTTCTTTCAATTTCTGGATCAAATTCAATTAATATTGAAGTAGAAGATCTAGTCATAAACTAGCAACACACAAGAAGAAAAATAAAAGAGACACAAGAAATCACAATAAAAAAAATTAAATAAAAGGATACTATGAAGTGGATCCCCGGCAACGACGCCAAAATTTTGACAGTTGTCGAACCTGCACAAAATTATAATTATAATTATCCGATCTGCAAACTACTTGTAGTAGAATGGTATAAACCGGGTCGAACCCTGAAGATCCACTCAAATTAATCCTTCTTTGGGGGGTTTTGATTGATTGGAATAAACTGAAGAAAATAAAAGATCAAGTTAAAAGCAAAGGTTGAATCAATTCAAGACAATATCAATTAAAGGAATTCAGAGGCTATTTTCATGGTAAATCATTGGTTATTAATAACATGCATTCAAGAGATCAAATCTATCAACTTAGAATCATGTGGAATCCCTTCAATGATCCCGGATTCACTACTGAAATAATTTCCAGAATTCAATTGATGAAGATTAACAAGATCAAATAACCATGAAATCTTATGTTAGATCCAAATCAATTTTGTAAACGGAACCCAATTGAAGTAAATAATTAAATGAAAACCTTCAATTTAATTGCTCACTCTATGCTTTTCATTCATTGTATGATGATTAACCAATCAAGAGTACAACATACTTCAATAACAAATTTCATAACCAAAACATGTTAACCAATCAAGCTTTGATAAAAGAAATATGGAATTGAAGCAAGTGGAGTAGAAAAGCAAGGTAGATGTAATTCAATCAACATGTAAATGAAGATCAAACCTCAAAACCAAGATGAAAATAAGCTTGACTCCTTGAATTGAATAAAAACTTAGCCTTCCATGAAGACTTTACAAAAAAGATGAACAAAAGTAAATGAAACTCTTAGTAATTTCTACTACAACTTGGGATGCTCTTCTCCTTAGCAAGCCCTCCTATTTATAGGAGGGGAAAAGATGCCATTCCAAACATGATCACTCAGCCATGACTAAGCATGTTTTGTCCACAAATGAACTTATTGATCAATTACCTAATGCATTTGTCCATTACTTTGAATTATTCACCTACTCTAGCTATCATTCATCTACTTGTCTCCCACTTTCACCGAGCATATCATCCCCAATCGGGCAGAATCCAAGAGAGTTGTCTTCATATGAAATCAAGCTCTGGATCTTAGCTTTCAAATGCCGCTGGTTTGAGACCAAAAGGAGTTTTCTAGCCCAAGTTATGGCCCAATCATTGAGTGTTGGTCAGGTTTTCATATGATGCTGACTATTCCGTATTCCAAGCCCATTTTGACTCACTAGCCATCCGATTCAGCTTTTGGGTTCTTTATCAAAGTTGTAGGGATTTCTTTTATCTTTCCTACACTATAAAGAACATAATTTTTAGATGTCTAGAACTCACGTTATGCTTGAAATACGAAAACAGTTTAATGCTGAAAAATGTAATTGAGCCCAATATGAACCTGAATTGGCATAATATGCTTATGACTTGTTAATTAAGCATAAAAAATGCATTAAAAGGTTAAATTTGAGGGATGATTAAAGTGTATAATTTGTATTTATCAGTGTCACCACACACAATTCGATAGGTTGCACCCCCTCTATGGGCCCGTACAACGACATTCGACCCTAGGTTGCACCCCCTCTATGGGTCAGTACAAATCACCCCTAGGTTGCACCCCCTTTATGGGCCCGTGCATCGAACGCCTCATCTTGATCCCCTGAGTTGTACCCCCTCTATGGGCCGCACAACTCAGTTCACCTCCCAAATTGTACCCTCTCTATGGGCCCGCACAATCCAGGTCTCATCACATATGCTCAACCAAGTGTCTCGGGATCATTGGTTTCCAACTTTCTTTCGACCAAGAGATCACTAGATGAACGGTCGGAAACTTCAAAATCTTAAATACGTAAAAACTTAGTCTGTCGACTCTCGGATGGACGGATCTTTCCCTTTTACCTAAACACGCGAATGATCAGCCTGTTCGACTTCTGGGCGGCCGACCGTTATCAAGCATTTGGAATTTTTCCATACGAAGGATAAGTAGTCACACACTAGATATAAAATTACAAGTATAAAGGCTCGATTCTCGCCCCATTATACTTTGGGGGCTGTACATCGTTGGGCCTAGGAACAGTCCAGACCCTTTGTTTCAAGTATAAAGGCCCGATTCTCGCCCCATTATACTTCGGGGGCTGTACATCGTTAGGCCTGGGGGATTTTTTGGAACATACGAAAAGATTGCTTTTTATCTACAAAAGGGTTAGTTATTATTCGAATTCAAATAATTAAAAGATTACCCCTTATCCGTAAAAAGGGATCGCGCTTAAAAGATAAAAGAATAAAGCAAATTCAAAAGAGGCAACACTAAAAGATAGACCTCTGAGACTATAAATAGCCCCCAAGATTGCCCAAGGAGTCATGTTTTGCGAATTACTTAGAGCCTAGTTTTCTCAAGAGTTCTGCCTTCAGAGCTTTGGGAAATTAGGATTCGTGACGTGAACACTACTGATACAAGGAAACTCACTGTTGAATATTGAGTAACTTTTCATTTGCAAAAACTAATAAATGGGATGTGGACTTTTAAGTAGTTTAAATGATTAAAAAAGAGATATAAAAATGTAAGATATGGGCCCTATAAAATATTGGGCCATAGCTCAAACATTATTAATTTTTAAAAAAGAATTTATATCAGTAATACTACTATTAAAAAATTGGGGGGCCTTATAAATTTGGGGGCTCTAGGCAATAACCTTAATTGTCTTGTTGAATGTACGGCCCTGCATACCCAAATATATTATTCCTAAATATTTTAATATGTGATATGGTAATATTATTCATTGTAAGTAAGTCTACCTAAGAATGAAAAAAAAAAATAATGATTGAATTATATTGGGGTAACACCTTCCATACGTTGTGTTTGATCTAAACACCGAAGAGACTCATATGCACATTTACATTGATCGTGAAAAGAATATATGTCAAATCACATTAGCATTTTTATTACTTGGATAACTGATGGGTTTCTGGCAAGCGAACCAAAACTCCAGCAGTATAATAGTAAATAAAAGTATCGTATCCACGGGGAACGGTTAATTTATGCAGACTGTGATCTACATATCAAGAGAAAGCACGGTTTAGAGATTATAATTGCGGAATTGTAAAGAGAGTAAATAATCAATTGGGATTAGAAAGGTAGAGTTAGAGACACTTTACTTGGATCAGGATTGGACTTCATCTCATCACACCCATTGTGCATATAAAGACTGTCTATTATTTTAGGCTTACTCTATAATACTGTAGACAAACTTTATTGCTAAGGCCCCTCGCCAGCGGCCTTAAACACTCAAGGATAAACTATGCGGGCTCTCCCAGGCGACAGACTTACCCTCGGCTTATTTCGCTCTCTTTTATTCAGTTTGTAAAGAATTAGTTGATAAATGAGGCCTAGTGCTGTAGACGTACCTTCGCTCCAGTACTGTCACTACCATATACTCATTAGGACACGCCTATGTTCGGATCCTGGATTCACAACCCACTAACTCTTTGCTATCGATTACTAAGCCTAATGGTCGGATGCCCCTTCACTTAGAGTACTCACACTACCCCTCGCTCATTAGCAAACACCTCTTTTCGGAGCAAAGTAGTAACCGAGTAATCTTATTCAATCAGAGAATGAGTTTCTTCAAAATCCGTTCCCCCACTCTCGTTCCTAATCAAAACTACTTTAGTTAAGACTAGCCTATAACTCCAGACGCAAGCGTGGGAATTAGGAATAAGCACAGAATAAGATTACCATTATTATAGACAGAGAGCACATGAAATAATAATATAGAATTTATATACACTCAGGGATAGAATCAATTACATCCAATCCTAATGGAGAGTTAACTACTCGAGGTAGCCATACAAACCACTAAAGATGCTGTCACCATCTTCAACCCTTGTGAAGCGCTCCTCCTCTCCTACTCTAAACTTAGCTCTGGTACATAATCACTGAACTATAGACTAGATTACAATGATTGACGACTTCCAGCCCCCTTGGGTTGGTGCAAGAGGTTCCTATTTATATACTAAGGAAAGACAACGCAAATTGGGAAGAGATCCATCTAAAAACGGTCAACAAGGACAAAATCAGCGTATCCTGCGCTCCAGGCTGCGCTATAGCGCAGAAGTGAGTGCAACTTCCAGAGAGTCTGCGCTTCACCCTGCGCTATAGCGCAGGTGAAGCGCGGCTAGCGTCTTGCTGCTCCAACTTTCTCTTTTAAATCTTGATCTCTCCCCGAGATTGGTTTTCGCATAATTGTCCTTCCTTGTTTCCCTTTATTTGATGATATCCTTGCATTTATTAAGCAATCCTTGATTTATTTGGGAAGCTTGTCTGCAGAATCCTTGATTGATTAGCAATGATCTCCTCATTAATGATCTCAAATCTTCTTCAAATCTTCATTAAATATCTTCAATCAATCTCAAATCTTGCAGATATCTTCCTCATTTGATGCTATTTATCCTCCAAATTAAATCTTTGCAATATCCTTCAAAAATCAGCAATATTTTTATCAAAATAGCATCAAATTCAAATCTAGGATTAATAAATACAATTTATCTAATATTAAATAAAAAAGGATTAAATTGTGGCAAAATTATCATTTTATCCTTGATAAGTGAACTAAAAAGTACTCTAATTTATCAACTAATTTTCACTTATCAAAATCCCCCCAACTTAACTTCTTGCTTGTCCTCAAGCAAGAGACCTCCTTGCAAGCATGAATCAAATCTATTCCCAGTGTATTCCTAATAACTAAAAACAAATTCAAGGAACTATTCCTCAAACTCTTTCCTAAGTAGAAGTCACTTTCCAATCATAAGAAAAACTAAGGATCAAGGGATATTACCATACAACAATCAAAATAGAAATACAAACATCAATTAAACTTTCTCAATAATAGCAATTAAAGCAGTAAGTGATAAACCATGGAAATCTCTCATTCTCACGGGTAAGTGTTTCCCTTAATCATTTTCACCACTGTTGAACAACTAGAATTGATAGTCGTTTCCAAGATCTGAACCTGCAAGCAGTTAATATGGATCAAAAGGTCTTTGTTAGGTAGTAATGAGGCAGGGCTATCAAGAAATCATGGTTTTTCTGGATATTCAAGGAACACTTTGAATAGAGAGCATCTTGTGATTGTGCTTGGGACTTCTCTCAATTCACCTGGTCATTCTTGAATGGTCACCCTTTTTCAGCTTGGCCTCATTGTTTGAAGAAATTCTCCCCCCAACTTATTCAATTCCACACTTTTGTGCAGATTTTTTTTTAATACAAAAACATAACATAGAAATATTTTTGTGGGGGAGGATTCTTTTGTTGTGATTTCTTATGCCTTCTCTTGAGTCTCTTGTGACCAACCTCTTGTCCCATTTTGTTGTAGTGAACCTTGCTCTCTATCCCAAGTGTTAAGGGACATGGTATGATCATTAATCATTGTTGGGGTGCATCAAAGGAAATATTCAAGCTCAAATGGGCAATCAATAAATGGAAACATTTAATCAGGGTTGGCTGTTTGGCACTGAGCAAAATATTAGAATCACAAAATATGCCTTTATCACATCCATACCTTCTACTAGCAAGACAAAATTCAGAAACTCAAGCAATAACAGTTGACAAGCAACGATGAAAAGCTCTCAATATAAGTGTTTAGGCTCTCATCTCACCGGTTATGACTAAAATTCCTTGATAAAGCACGTAATGGATTTAATTAACTATCTTGATAGGTTCTCTTGAGCAGTACCCTAATCCTAACTGATTATGGAATTAATCACAAGACTCTATCATCTTTCCTAGATTGGTTAGTTAAACCACTTATTTACATAGAATAAGAAAAAAGTTACCTTACTTCCTAATTTCCTAAGGTCCTAAATCCTAAAAATTAAGAAATTTAACAGAAAAACAAGAAAATAACTGGATAAGTATTGCATAATATATAAGTATCAGTGAGAATTAGATATAGTACAAATCAAAAGAAAAGAAAATAAAGAAATAAAAAAGAAAAAGGAAAAGAAAAAGAAGGAAAAGCACCAAATAAGAAAAAAAAAAAAATCAGTCCTCATGGTCTTGATCCATATGAGCCGCTCCATCCTCAGCTCCGGCTGCTCCATCCCCCTGGGAAAATAGGCCTGTCCCCAGACCACTGTAAATAATCATGAAAGTATCCAGGGAGCATGGGGTCCATACCGGCCTGATAGTGGGTGTTCTGAGAGTGTAAAGCGGCGCGGTAGAGAGTGGACATCTGAGCCATCATGTGATTGTTCTGGACCCTAAGTTCCTGGGCCCATACTGGAGCTACCATGTTTGCTGCTGGTGGAGGTGGTGGCTGGTTTTCACCCTCTAACTCCTCTGGTGGAACGCAGTAGGCGTCAATGTAAATTCTGGTCATAGGTGGTAGGATGCGAACTCTAGGGTTCACCTCCACACCCCTAGCTCTGCAGAGTGAAGTGATGAAAGAAGGAAAACCAAGCCTGATCTTGGACGCAGGGGTCCTGTGGGAGACGACAGATGTAAAGTAGATTATCTTGCTGGTGATGACCCGCGAGATATCTACTGTGGCGCCGGTGTGGATGCAGTAAATAAGATGGGCCACTAGCATAGTAATGTCAGAGACATGCCCAGTAGGACGTATGTTGGCCATCGTTAGTACTGTCCACATCCTAGTGATACTCCTCATGTCATGCCTGTGAATCCGAGCAGCCTCCCCCTATGCATTCCTCTCAATGGAACGCCCTGACAAGCATAATAGTTGAGCAGTCTCAAGGTCAAGCGGGTCATTGCCCTGCAGCCCCACAACAGTTGTCCTCTCGTGGAACTCGCATTCCACGAGGTCTCGATCCCCCTCAATGGGATGTCCTAGGTATGCATTGATTGCATCGCAATCAAACCTGATAATTTGTCCTCGAATGTAGGACTCCCTCCTGGGGTTGACACCATGCTCTCCTATAGCGTTGGCGTAGAACTCCCTCAAAATATCAGGATCGAAATAGTCGCCGGGGCGACTAAGGCGATCCCAGCCTCTCCTGTGGATCTCAGCAGCAAAGTCCTCATACTCTCCCTCCTCAAGCTGGACTGGTCGCTCCAGGATGAACTTACAGTCAGCTATATCAGTATACGCTTCAAAGGACTTAAGGTCCCTGAAGCGGTGAGGGTCAAAATCAGGTACCCTCTGGGGGGCCTTCCTCTTGGCACCCCCCTGTTCCTCTCCTAGAGGAACTAGGATCACTGACGTTCTTTGTTCGAACCATCTGCAAAAGAGAAATAAATCAAAATTATTTATGTATCATAACATTTAACTACTCCTAATTATGAAATAAATGGCCAATTTGATTTAAAAAATAAGAGCAATTAATCAAACAACTGTGCATAAAAAATTTGATTTTAATTGTTACCTAATAAATGCCAATTAATTAATTAAGACATGCTAAAGTGATCAATTAAAGCAAGTCCTAAACAATCCTAATATGGAAAAAGTGAGAATTAAACTCATGCTCAAAAATCATGTCATCAGCAACATGCAATAGGGCATAATTATTTTTGTAAGGGCATGCAAAAAAAATATGTCAGAGTAATCAATTAATCACACATGCACTAACAAAAACAATTTGCAGAAATTATTGAGCATTTTAGAAAACTACCACCTAAGCAAACAGGAATATCTCACAAAGGATCCTAACCACATGCAAACTATTTTTAAACATTTATAAACAATTATTTCTTTCCTAAAGGTCCTAAAACTCCTAGTTTTCCTACCCTAAGGCTATGCTTAATAAAAAATCAAAATTCCAATCGGTTAGAAAGGAAGAAAAGCATAAAAACATACCTGGTGTGAAGTCAGAAACTGAAAACAAGACTATATGAGTGAGAAACAGGCAAGGAAAGGGTTAGAAATATCAGAGAAAAGGGTCAGGGAAGTTTGGGTGGAAGTTCAAAATGAACTTCCACGTTAACTTTTTTAAATTTAAACAGCGTAAACCCGCGCTACACCCTGCTCTATAGCGCGGGGTTTAGCGCGCACTGCTTCAAAAGATGAAGCGTGCCGTTGCGCTTCACCCTGCGCTATAGCGCGGGGTGAAGCGCAAAATCCAGAGAGTTAGTTAGTTCCAGTAATTGTTGCGCTTCATCCTGCGCTATAGCGCAGCCTGAAGCGCAGATGTGCAGTATTCTCTCTGTTTCTGCTACTCCTACTTGATTCCATGCATTCCTTTTAAATTTATATCCCCAATTTGGCAATTTCCTAATTACACAGGTAATTCCTAAAACTAAAAATTAACAAAAAGAAAACAAAACTCACAAACACTAGATTGCCTCCTAGGAAGCGCTTGTTTAACGTCTTTAGCTCGACGCCTGGTTATGCAACTTCTTTTATGGTGGCCTCAAGTGGAGGATGATGTTGGACTCCATACCAGTTCTACTTTTGAGTTCCCATCCTCCATGCCAATTTGTGACTCTATCTTCATTGTCACTATCCTCCTCAGTGTCAGATGTTGATTTTTTTCTTCTTTTGAGCTTAAACTCCCAAGTTGTCTTAGGGTTCTTTACCCTCATCCTAGGCTTCCTCAGAAATCCGGAGCCTGGAAACTATGGAGAACTTTTAGAAATAGCATTAGTTTGTTGTAACTGGGGTACACCCCTGTCAATATGAAACACAATGGTTTCATCCTTTGAGCTCAATGCATATTTCCTTCGATCAACATCAATGATCATTTTAGCAGCCTTCATGAATGGTATTCCTAAAATCAGGGGGACTTCAGTATCCTCTTCTCCTGTCTCTGCAATGTAGAAATCCACCACATATGCAAATTTATCTACTCTTATTTGAATGTCCTCTACTTTTCCATGTAGGCTTTGAGCAGATTTATTTGCAAGAAGCAATCTCACATTAGCAGGCTTGACCTTCACATTACTCAACTTGTTAAAATAAGATAGCGGCATCAAATTGATGCTCGCTCCAAGATCTAATAAAGCATGAGTAGAGGGTAGATTACCAATAGAGATGGGTATAGTAAACTTACCTGGGTCAAGTGACTTACCTTTAACCAAGACCTTCTCTTCATGAGGTTCCTCTTGTTGGGCTGCTTTTTCTTCATCTTGATGAACAGCTTCCTCCTGAGGCAATTGTTCTTCAAAGATGATTTCTTCTTCCTCATCAGGCTTCTCCTCTTCTGACTTGTTGCCATCAATAGCAATCAAGTTGCATTGTTCCTTTGGATTTGTTTGGGTCACCGCAGAGAAGTGTTGCTGCCTGTGCTCTGCCATTTCGTTTGCTAATTGACCCACTTGATTCTCTAGAGATTTGATTGATGCCTCAGTGGTTTTCTTGAATCCACTAAATCCTTGCACTAATTCATCAATCTTACCCTCCAAAGAATTCAATTTATCATATGTTGAGGGCTGTTGTTGGTAGGGTGGTTGCTTTCCTCCATTCTGATTCCAACTAGAGTTGGTTTGGTTATTTCTCCAACCTTGAGAGTAATAGTTGTTATTGTTAGAGAAATTCCCTTGCCTTCCCTGGTTACCCATGTAGTTGACTTGCTCTTGCTGTGTTTCTTGTATAGCACATTGACCATTCTGATGGTCTCCTCCACAGAAATCGCAAATCAATGGTTGGGCTTGGATGGGTTGTGAGTAGACAGCTTTGAGTTGTTGAGGGAGTGCCTTCAATGTCTCAGTGAGCACTTCTATTTGACGTTTGATGAGCTTATTCTCTGCTAATAGAGCATCACTTTGATTGAGTTCAAGCATCCCCTTTTGCAATTGTGCAGGCTGTCTTCCACTTCGAGCTTGTTGATCGTTCTGAGCAAAATTGTTTATGATTTGTAGTGCTTGATCAACATTTGCGGATAAGATTGTCCCTCCTGCTGCAGCGTCTATAAATGATTTGGAATCTGAACGCGGTCCCTTGCAGAACATGTTCAGTTGGGCTATGTCTTCAAAGCCATGGTTGGGACACTTACGCAGCAAAGATTTAAATCTTTCCCAAGCCTCACAAAGTGGTTCATTATCCCCTTGTCTAAAGGTGGAAATATCTGCTTTGGCTTCAATCTGCTTCCCTGGTGGGAAGAATCTTGACAAGAACATCTCCTCAACCACACCCCAACTGGTCAGACTTTGATTTAGGTGTGATTGTAGCCATTCCTTAGCTTTACCTAACAAAGAGAAAGGAAACAAGCATAAGTACACAGATTCCAAACTACCTTCATCAAAACCCATAGTACCAATCAATTCATAAAAGTTAGAAAGATGAGAATTTGGATTTTCATGATCCAATCCAGCGAATTGATGGGCGCTGATGAGATTAAGATGTGCAGTCTTCAACTCCAAAGTTCTTGCATTGGGTGGTAATAGAATGCTGGAGAAGTGATGTGGTCCTTGATGGGAGATGTAGTCTCCTATTGTCCTACTTCTTGGAGTTTCTTCTGCCATAGGTTTTTTTTTCTATAACAAGTATCCTCCTTCTTCTCCTCCTCGAGTTTCTACCTCTGTTCCTTCGCGACGTCCTTTCGATTTCCGGGTCGAACTGAAGTTGATTAGGAGACGCCTGACCTCTCAGAAGCATAAACAAGAAACTTGAAAAAGGGTAAGTGTTGAAGAAATTTTTATAATTATGATAATAAAATTAATATAATAAATACTAATCCTACAAAAAAGAAAAATAATTTCCTATGATAATACTAATAAAAGAAAAAAGAAAAACTTGATAATTAGACCGCCAAGGTCTACAAAAATTGAAAACCGTTCCCCGGCAACGGTGCCAAAAATACTTGATGGGTTTCTGGCAAGCGAACCAAAACTTCAGTAGTATAATAGTAAGTAAAAGTATCGTATCCACAGGGAACGGTTAATTTATGCAGTCTGTGATCTACTTATCAAGAGAAAGCACGATTTAGAGATTATAATTGCGGAATTGTAAAGAGAGTAAATAATCAATTGGGATTAGAAAGGTAGAGTTAGAGACACTTTGCTTGGATCAGGATTGGACTCCATCTCATCACACCCATTGTGCATATAAAGTCTGTCTATTATTTTAGGTTTACTCTATAATACTGTAGACAAACTTTATTGCTAAGGCCCCTCGCCAGCGGCCTTAAACACTCAAGGATAAACTATGCGGGCTCTCCCAGGCGACAGACTTACCCTCGGCTTATTTCGCTCTCTTTTATTCAGTTTGTAAAGAATTAGTTGATAAACGAGGCCTAGTGTTGTAGACGTACCTTCGCTCCAGTACTGTCACTACCATATACTCATTAGGACACGCCTATGTTGGGATCCGGGATTCACAACCCACTAACTCTTTGCTATCGATTACTAAGCCTAATGGTCGGATGCCCCTTCACTTAGAGTACTCACACTACCCCTCGCTCATTAGCAAACACCCCTTTTCGGAGCAAAGTAGTAACCGAGTAATCTTATTCAATCAGAGAATGAGTTTCTTCAAAATCCGTTCCCCCACTCTCGTTCCTAATCAAAACTACTTTAGTTAAGACTAGCCTATAACTCCAGACGCAAGCGTGGGAATTAGGAATAAGCACAGAATAAGATTACCAATATTATAGACAGAGAGCACAGGAAATAATAATATAGAATTTATATACACTCAGGGATAGAATCAATTACATCCAATCCTAATGGAGAGTTAACTACTCGAGGTAGCCATACAAACCACTGAAGATGTTGTCACCATCTTCAACCCTTGTGAAGCGCTCCTCCTCTCCTACTCTAAACTTAGCTCTGGTACATAATCACTGAACTATAGACTAGATTACAATGATTGACGACTTCTAGCCCCCTTGGGTTGGTGCAAGAGGTTCCTATTTATAGACTAAGGAAAGACAACGCAAATTGGGAAGAGATCCATCTAAAAACGGTCAACAAGGACAAAATCAGCGTATCCTGCGCTCCAGGCTGCGCTATAGCGCAGAAGTGAGCGCAACTTCCAGAGAGTCTGCACTTCACCCTGTGCTATAGCGCAGGTGAAGCGCAGCTAGCGTCCTGCTGCTCCAACTTTCTCTTTTAAATCTTGATCTCTCCCCGAGACTGGTTTTCGCATAATTGTCCTTCCTTGTTTCCCTTTATTTGATGATATCCTTGCATTTATTAAGCAATCCTTGATTTATTTGGGAAGCTTGTCTGCAGAATCCTTGATTGATTGACAATGATCTCCTCATTAATGATCTCAAATCTTCTTCAAATCTTCACTAAATATCTTCAATCAATCTCAAATCTTGCAGATATCTTCCTCATTTGATGCTATCTATCCTCCAAATTAAATCTTTGCAATATCCTGCAAAAATCAGCAAGATTTCTATCAAAATAGCATCAAATTCAAATCTAGGATTAATAAATACAATTTATCTAATATTAAATAAAAAGGGATTAAATTGGGGCAAAATTATCATTTTATCCTTGATAAGTGAACTAAAAAGTACTCTAATTTATCAACTAATTTTCACTTATCAATAACAGTGAATGAAAGTGAGAGTTCAAAAAAATTGAGGTACATAGAATGAACCCCATAAAGAAGAGTCCACATTTTTTTTATTAGTATGGATGAAAATAGTAGTACACTAATTTAGCTTTTTAAGGTGGAAGAATCCCCATATTGACATAGTAATGCCTAACAAATGCATTGATTCAAAGTTTTGGAGGGAGATGTTTGGGTAATGTGTATGAAATACTTAACACCTTGAGTAAATCAACAATGATTAGAGATTAGTTTGAAGAACTTGTAACACAAATAATTGAAATAAAAAAGGAGTTGATCTTAGGTTACCTTTTGAGGAAATTATAGATGGAGATGAAGTGCAAGGTGTACACCTGATAAGAATGTCACAAGCCATCGTAAGGATGTTAAAGAGGGGTTATGAGTTACTCAAGGGTTTGATGCATCATAAACTAGAATTCTAGGTTTGACATTCCCATAAGGAAGCATCATTTCACACGTTGACATCAATCTAACGGGTTCACATAACTAAACTAGAGCAAGAATCATCCAAGCCATGCATCAAAATCCAACCCCACTAGGCTTGTAAACAATAAAAAAGTGAACTGCTTTTCGCACCATCCTTTTGCTATTCCTACCCCCTTTCTTTTTTATTTTTTTAAATATAACCCTTATACACTTTCCAGAAATTAGGGTGTGTTTGATTTAATTGTTTTTTTAGTTTTTTAAAACTATTTTTACAAAACAGTTTTTAAGAACTCATTTTTACAAATTATAAATGATTTATTTACACCATTTCCATCACAAAAACATAAAAATTAAAAAATAGTTTTCCAAAACACGTCAAAGTAGTTTCATAATTTTAGTTTTTAAAAATAGAAAAATATTGCTTATTCGTTTACAGTTTTTAAAAACCATTTTATGTTTTTGAAAAAAGAAAGCTGAAAAATATGTTTGATAAACGATATTTGTAACGTTCTAATTCCGTAAACCTAGAAATAATGTCTGTTGGAGACACATTTCAAAATTTATGAAATATTATGTCACGCCATTATCAATATCGACATACAATCAACCACATAAACATGCTTAAATAATGCAACGTTTACATAAGCGAAAGTCAACCATAAAAAACTCAAGTGTATAATTTAAACGCCACATGGTGGCTTCAAATACAACATCACTATTCCATATGGAATTTCCCATTTAATTAACATCATACAATTATACTATAAGTCTCCCTAGGAGAGCATAGGCCACCCGGAGGGCCAATCCCGCCGTTAAGCCTTCAAGCCGTCTGGCTTTACTTCTGACAGAACTTCCTACATACTAAGATGAAATCCACAATGTGTGGTGAGACTTACGCCTAGTGAATGTGGCCATGCATACAATGTAGGGATTATAGGCAAATGGAAATGCAATACCTCGACAAGTAAATGTCTAATCATATAATCATACATATCATAACAAGTAAGTCAATCAAATCCTCCCACAAGGAGCAATCTAGTGTTTAACCCACACCAAGGGTGTCTTTTCATTGCTACGTCTTTTAAGAGCTCGACCATGTAACCAAGGACCGTCGTCCAGGACCACCCTCTTAAGTTTTATTATCAAACAAGGATAATATGTATGTAATTCCTTTTTAATTGAGGATCCCCATTCACCCCTTGGCCTAGAGGTCAACGTGGTTACCTCGTTCCTCTTATTCCTCTTTCGTCCGAAAACCCCTCTTTGGTCTGTAGACCCATGAAATTCCTCTTTTTCCTCTTTGGTCCGAAGACCCCTCTTCGGTCCGTAAACCCATGAAATTCCTCTTGGCCAAAGGCCCATGAAAACATTTATACATGAATAGGGTTTTCAAAACGTGAGAACATAGTTCATGACATGTATATATGTTGCATATGTTAAATGATCATTCCATGACATTCAAAACTTCATAATCAATACTATCATGAAATCCTAACCTTCAAACCTAGGGAAAGAGCAACATAGGCATTTCACACAATCAATCCAATCCAATCAACCCGAGATTCATCTCTAATCAACAACAATCAAACAACATAAGCAAGGGAAGTAAGAATAGGGGGACATTTATAGGATCTCATACCAAATCTCTAATCAACCAACGTAGTATAGTAAATATAATCAATAATCCAAAAATCCCCAAATCTCCTATCCTAAGGTTAGAGACCCATGGGTATACAACCAATCAATCCAACCACACACCAACGGTTTATCTCTAATCAACCACAATCAAGCAATATAAGCAAGATGAGTAAGAATAGGGAGCATACATTGGTATTCATTCAAGAATGAAAGTGAGTGGGTGAACCACACTCACCTTAAACGGAGAAAATAGGAAGAATGGAGGGATGAGGATGATGATTCCAAGCTCCTTGAGTGATGAGGAAGCCTCCAATCAAGCTCTTCTTCCTCCTTCTCTCACTTGAAATAGAAATATGGAAAAGTGTATATTGATTGATAAAATTAGCAAATACAACAATGTATATATATACATGTTATGAGAGAACCAATCCCTAGAGATTTGGGATTAGGATCAATCTAAATCAGTTTAGGATCAACCTAAATTAGGAAACTATACAATAAATCAAAGAGAATAAACAGTAATATCTCTACATATCTTAACACTCCCCCTCAAGCTGGAGCATACATATCATAAGCATCCAGCCTGTCACATATATAGGTTATCCTAGGACCCCGTAAAGATTTAGTAAAAATATCTGCAAGTTGATCCTTGGAGCAAACTGAGGAAGTCTTGATGACACCGGAGAGGATCTTTTCTCTGATAAAATGACAACCAACTTTTATATGCTTTGTCCTCTCATGAAAAACTAGATTAGAGGAGAGGTATAAGGCTGACTGGTTATCACACATTAGTTCCATAGGGCCAACCTTGCAAAACTGCAACTCTTGAATTAAAGACTTTAGCCACAGAAGCTCACATGTGGTGTGAGCCATTGCACGATACTCTGCTTTTGTGCTCGATCTGGCAACAACACTTTGCCTTTTACTCTTCCATGAAACAAGATTACCTCCCAAGAACACACAATAACCCGTTGTTTACCGTCTGTCACTTGCATCACCTGCCCAATCTGCATCGGAATACCCAACAATATTTATATGTCCTCTATCATTGTAAACAAGTCCCTTCCTAGGTGATCCTTTAAGATATCTGAGGATCCGCATAACTGCATACCAATGACTCTCACAAGGAGAGTTAAGGAACTGATTTACAACACTGACAAGAAAGGATATATCAAGTCTGGTCATGGTGAGATAATTTAACTTGCCCACTAGTCTTCGATACCTCCCCGGGTCAGAATAGGGCTCCCCCTGGTTAGGTAGAAGCTTCACATTAGGATCTATTGGGGTGTCAACTGGCTTACAATCTGTCAGTCCTGTCTCCTCCAGAATGTCAAGAGCATATTTCCTCTGAGAAATAGCAACACCGGACTTTGACTGAGCAACCTCAATCCCAAGGAAATAGATCAGAGGACCTAAATCCTTAGTTTGAAAGTGCTCAAATAAGTGTTGCTTTAGAGCCTTGATGCCCTCCTGATCATCACCTGTAATTACAATATCATCCACATAAACCACAAGATAAATGAATTTATGGGTCAGTGAGCATCTAAAGAAAACAGAGTGGTCTGCCTCGCAGCGGATCATTCCAAACTCCTGTATGACTTTGCTAAACCGACCAAACAAAGCTCGAGGTGATTGTTTAAGGCCATATAAGGACTTCCATAATTTACACACAAGGTCAGACTCCCCCTGAGCAATAAACCCAGGGGGTTGCTCCATATAGATCTCCTCCTCCAAGTCACCATGTAAGAAAGCATTTTCTATATCCAATTGAAACAAGGGCCAATGTCGCACAGCAGCCATGGCCAAGAAGAGGTGAACTGAGGCCATCTTCGCAACTGGAGAGAAAGTGTCACTGTAATCCAAACCATATACCTGTGTGTATCCCTTAGCCACAAGACGGGCTTTCAATCTATCCACCTGTCCATCAGGGCCCACTTTAACATTAAAGACCCACCGACATCCAACAACAGATTTGCCGGATGGAGGTGGAACAAGTTCCCAAGTATGGTTAAATTCTAAAGTTTTCATCGCATCAATCATATCTTGTCACCATCCTGGATGGGTTAAGGCCTCCTGTACTGTCTTGGTAATGGAAATAGAGGATATAGCAGAGACAAAAGCAGAATAGGTAGGAGACAAACGATGATATGAGAGAAAATTATAAATGGGATAAGGATTAGAAGTAGAACGTTTACCTTTACGAAGAGCAATGGGCAAGTCAACTGGGAGAGGTGGAGCCGGAGTAGGTGAGGAGACTGGAGTAGAAGCGGAATCACACGGTGTACTAGGAGGTGGAACCAAAGTATGTGACCGACGCTCAGAAGTTATCACATATCGGTGTGGGAGACGACCAGACCTTGGTAGGGAAGGAGGAGGACACTCTGGTGGAGGCTCAGGTGTCTCTAAAGTAGCAGGTGGAGATGCAACAGAATCAAAAAGAGGAATAGGCAATACCTGAGAATAGAGATCGGAGTCCAGTGAAGAGACTTCTGAGGTACTGAAAAATGGTATGTCTTCAAAGAAGGTGACATCTGCACTGGTGTAGAACCTATGTGTAGTGGGAGAGTAGCAATGGTACCCCTTTTGGACACGAGAATATCCTAAGAACACACATTTGATAGCACGGGCAGACAACTTATCACGACCTGGGGAAAGATCATGAACAAAACAAGTACAACCAAAAACACGAGGGGGGAAAAAGTAAAGAGAATCCAACGGATATAACAGGGAATGAGGAACTTGATCATTCAAAACAGAGGATGGCATCCGATTTATTAAATATCCTGCAATAAGGACAACATGACCCCACAATTTTGGAGGTGCATTAGCATTCAATAGCAGAGTACGGGAAGTATCCACAATATGTCTATGTTTTCGCTCGGCAACACCATTTTGTTGAGGTGTATGAGGACAACTAGATTGATGTTGAATGCCATGGGAATTCAGGAAGGAAGTGAAACAATCAGAGAACTATTCTTTAGCATTATCACTTCGCAGAACACGAATTACTTTGCCAAACTGAGTTTTGATTTCTAAACAGAAAGTTTTGAAAATTATGAATAACTCAGAACGATTTTTCATTAAAAAGATCCAAGTACATCTTGAAAAATCATCAATGAAAGTAACATAATACCTATGTCCTGAAATAGACGCAACACGACTAGGACCCCAAACATCAGAATGAACAATATCAAAAGGAGACACAGCTCGACCATGAACACTACTAGGAAAAGAAGTTCTAACATGCTTTCCTAGTTGACACGACTCACACTCTAAGGACTCCAACTGGGAGAGATGAGGTACCATTTTCTTCAGTTTATGCAAGCTAGGATGACCAAGACGACGATGGAGCAAACCAGGAGACTCAGTAGATGCACATATGGTAGAAGTAGAGGACTGAAGGTAGTAGAGACCATGTGATTCAGATCCTGCTCCAATCGTCCGTCCCGTACTCCGATCTTGTATCAAGAAAGAATCAGAAGTGAAGGTGATGGCACAATTTAATGATTGAGTCAACTTGCTTATAGAAATTAAATTGAAGGGACATCCAGGAACTAATAAAACTGATTTCAATGGTAGTGAAGGAACAGGTGAAATTTGGCCAATACCAGTGGCTTGGACTTTGGACCCATCAGCAAGGGTGATTTGATGTGGAGTTTTAGGTGAGGATAAGTTAGGGAAAAGAGAGGCATTACCAGTTAGGTGATCAGAAGCACAAGAATCCAAAACCCAAGGTCCAAGAGGCATAGAATGAGAGAGACAGACTATAGAATTACCAGTGTGAGCAACAGTGACTGAGGAAGAGGTCTGTTGGGCTGCCTTCAGTTGAAGGTACTCCTTGTAATCATCAGCAGACCAGGAGATTGGATGATTGCTCTCAGATTCAATCTTGGGCTCTGAAGTCAGAGATTGAGCAACATTAGTTGTCTTGCTCGGAAAGCCATGCAAAGAGTAACACCTGTCATGTGTATGTCCATCTCTCTGACAGTAGGTGCAATGAAGGTTTCCTCTACCCCCACGACCACGACCACGACCTCGTCCCCCACGTTCAGTGGTACTGGAGACAAAAGCATAGGACTCAGATGCTGTTTGAGATTCTACCTCAGGTGAAGGAACCCGAATCAAACGATCTATGAGTTCTTCCACCGTAGGGATGGTGGGATTTGTCAAAATCTGATCACGAACAGATCCGTAGTCCTTATGAAGTCCATGAAGGATAAAGACCATGAACATATTATCAAGCTTGCTTAACACTTTCTGAAGATCATCACTAACCAACATCAACTTCAGCTCATCAATGGTGGATTGAGCATGATTCAAATAAGATGGCAAATCATGATCAACCATTTAAAGTGTTGCTAAACCACGAACAGATTCATACAATCTCTAGATGTCATTGGCATAAATATTCCGAGCTTTCTTCCAAACATCATAACATGTCTTGTACGGGAGAAAATGCACCATTAATTTGGGCTCAATAGACTGCTATAATACAGATACAAGTTGATAATCTGCTCGCTGCCATTCATCACTCACATCTTTATCAACCTCGGAAGCCTTTTTAACAAGGTGATCATAAAGACCCTGGCCTAAAAACCATATCTCAACTGCAGTAGACCAGTCTAAATAATTTGTACCATTCAAGTTCTCAAAGGTAATAACCGGTGAACCAGAAAAAGCAAAGGAAACCAGTCCCCTTTTAGAAGACTCAATTTTTGGATCCTCCTTAGGTGTATCAACTTTGGGAATCTCCGCCATATGGAAAAAGAAGGAGAACAGCAACCAGAGCACCAAACAACTACTAAAAGACAGTCTTGCAGCAACAAGAAAACACCAAACAACAGCAAGAACGTCAAACAATCACCAAACAGTAGCAAGAACGCCAAACAGCAGCAAGAACGCCAAACAGCCGCCAAAAAACGGTTTGGCAAGAACCAAAAACGACCGAACAGCCACCAAAGAGTGTGACCCACAACCTGAAAGTGGTCAAAACAGACAGAGGAAGAGCCGACGAACCCAACGGAACAAGCGGCGTCGCAAACGGAGGCCGGGAGGGGGGGCGCGTGGACCCCACGCGCCGGCGAGCAACTTCGAGAAAAATGGCGCGTTGCGGAGGCGTCGGAGGCGGCGCGCGGTGGGGTGGCAGATCGACAACTTCTGAACACTTTGGCAGCGTCCACACAGGCAGCCGCTGAAAAAAAAAGATGACCTAGGTGGGCGACCAGAGTAAAAACAGTTCCCTGGACCAGACGCGCTCTGATACCAACTTGAAATAGAAATATGGAAAAGTGTATATTGATTGATAGAATTAGCAATTACAACAATGTATATATATACATGTTATGAGAGAACCAATCCCTAGAGATTTGGGATTAGGATCAATCTAAATCAGTTTAGGATCAACCTAAATCAGGAAACTATACAATAAATCAAAGAGAATAAACAGTAATATCTACATATCTTAACACTCTCTAAGTTCTCTCTCTCTCTAGGGAAAAAATCACAAAGTGATTAATGCCCTAGCAGAAACAACATTTAAAGACGTTTTGACGTTCTTGCTCAAGCGAGGGATTCCTCGCTTGAGTGAGGAAGAATATTCCCCACCAGATGCGCATTATCGCTCAAGCGAGGCTCGCTTGAGCGAGAGGCAAGTCAGAGAGCACCCCTGATGCTACAAGAGTTTTCGCTTGAGCGAGACTTAACTCAGAGAGCATCCCTAATGCTGCAGGGGTTCTCGCTGAGCGAGTCAAGTCTCACTTGAGCGAGACTCAACTCAAAGAGCACCCCTAATGCTGCAGAGGTCCTCGCTTGAGCGAGTCAAGTCTCGCTTGAGCGAGTCAAGTCTCGCTTGAGCGAGACTCAACTCATAGAGTCTCCCAAAAATTGCCCTGTCCCTCGCTCGAGCGAGGCCCTTCTCGCTTAAGCGAGGATGACATGACTCAATTTCCCCCTCTTTCTGATACGCTTGCTCTAGCGAGACCATTCTCGCTTGAGCGAGAATACCATAATCCTAAGTTTTCCTTCTCACTCTCCATTCCTCTTTCCCCATATTCTTTATGTAAAAACCCCCTTCCTCTAAATTTCGTCAACTCTCAAACTTAATTCCCTCAATTACAATCCAATTCCCTCCTTAAAACCTCTACTTTCCTCCTCGTCCCTACGCCTTGCTAGTTCTGTCATCTCAGGGTGTGATCCCTCCTAAGTTCCACCTACAGTTGTGTTGGGTTTAATACCTGGTTTAACTTCTAAATTCTCTTTTAAAACTCATAAACTCTCCATGAATTTCGTATCTCTTCTCTTAATCTACCATTAGACTCTTGGATCCTCCTTCTACGTCTAACTTCCTTCTCTTGGTGGGATACACCACTTAAGGCTTCCACTATCTCTTCTAGGTACTAATGTTTGGATGTTACAATATTTAAAAACAAATTTGAAAAGTGTGACTATTCTGGTTTTAAAATCTAAAATTCTGAAACTACTTTGAGATGTTTTGAAAAATTGTTTTTTTAGTTTTTTTGGTTTTGTGATGGAAATATTATAGATAAATCATTTTATTTGTAAAAAATAGTTTTCAAAAACAATTTTATAAAACGGTTTTCAAAAACTAAAAAACAAAACTAAATCAAACACATCCTACACTTTTCAAGATTGTTTTTAAAATTGTTTGTTAAACAATTTTTTTAATTTTCTATCTTGAAAAACATAAAATAATTTTTATAAACCCTAAATAAACAGGCTCTAATTTTTAGAATCTTCCAAAAACTAATTTTTTGTAATTTTCTGAAGTGTAATTTTTTAAAATAGTTTCAGAATATTAACTTTTGGAAATTATATGAAAAATTGCTTTTGGAAATTATTTTCTGGAATTATGTAAAAAAGAACACTTCCTGCAATTAATTTCTAGTAATTTTGAAAACTTATTTTCGAAAATTTACGGACTTTTTCTAGAAATTCCCAAAAATTGATTTTCAAAAATGAAAATTTTTACTATAAAAATATTCAATTTTTAAAGACTGCTATTTATGTCTCTAAGTTATTTTATCTTACAAAAATTTATTTCCAAAAACATAAAAGTCATCGAGAGACCAAGATAGAAAAAAAAATTAAAGAAAGAAGGATGAAAGGAGAAACAGGGTGCGAGTCCGGGTGGGCGAGCACCGGAAACACTGTAAGTTCCAATTTCAATTCCATTGCAGCTCACGACCACGTCCCCTCCTTCTCGATACCAAAATGACCAATTTGTTAGGAATATGCACTAGAGACTTATATATTTGTGAACATCCATCGCTTGTATTTGTTGAGTCTCAAAAATATCATAAAGAAGTTTATGAGACAGAAATATTCCCAAGTTTTAATGGTTAACAAATTTAACTTAAAATATTTATCATAGATACATATTTAACTCAATCTCTTATCTATGATTTCAGCAAGAGCCATCAAAAGCTTAAAAGACTAAGTGTTGAAACTGTCTGAAGAAGCAGAAGCTGTCTGAAGAAGTTCAACCCGTCTGATACATCAAGGTTGTCTGAAGTCCCTTGATGACATGACATCTCTTGTCTGAAGTTGTGGAGACCCATCTGTACCTGTTTGTTTCACGCACGTTCTCTGCTACAACAGCTGGCACCTTGTATTGCATTTTAAGCACGTTCTCTGCCACAACTCGTCCTCTGCTACGCAGCAATTGCAACAGCAAGAAAAAGCACTTTTTGGCAGGAGCAAACCTTGTAACGTGTTAGAGAATGTCAGGATTGTCAGGGAATATCAGAATTTGTCAGAGAATATTCTGTACTGCAGCAGGCTGTCTCACAACGGCTATCATGGTTTTCACAAGCATTGATTTTCTTCAAGGGGCCAATCATTTGGGTATAAATACCCCCAACCTTGAAAACCTCTAGAGAGAAGAATTTTTTTTAAAAAAAAGAACAAAAACTCTGCAAGTTTTTCGCTGCAACACTCTGATAGAATTTATCATCTTTGTACACACATATTGTATTATCCTGAGCATACCTCAGTAATCTTTGTACATCTGTAATTGTTTAAGTCTCAAAACTGATATAGTTTGTGAGCTTAAGCATTTCTCTTCTCTGTAATTGTTTTGAGCCTGGAGAGGCTTGACTGTAAAAGAATACTTGGTTGTAGAGCCTGGAGAGGCTTGACTGTAAAAGAATACTTGGTTGTAGAGCCTGAAGAGGCTTGACTGAAAAAGAATACTTGTAATCTTGAGAGATTAAGAGAAAATCCAATTGCTAGTTGGCATTGGGACTGGACGTAGCTCACAAGTGGTAGTGAGTGAACCAGGATAAATTTTGTGGCTAAGTTTTCTTACCCTTATCTCTTGTAAATTCAGTTTAAACTAATCAAGAGGTCTGAGTAATTAATCTAATATTTTAAAAGGCACAAAACATCTTTTAAAAACAATTTTTACAAGCCGTCTGAAAACTTCAGACAACCCTCCAAAAGCCTGTCTGAAATTCTGTTTTGAGAACCTGTTTGCGAAAAGCTTTCTAAAATTTTTAGAAACACTATTCAACCCCCCTTTTAGTATTTCCCTGTGTTCCTACAGTTGGCATCAGAGCTTAACTCAGGGTTGAAGCACCTAACAAGTGTTTGAGGACTGAAAGATCCATATGGAAGCTTCTAACAGCAACAGGCAATACATCACAGAAGGAGCCTCTATCACAAGACCCCCCAACATTTAATGGAAAGGATTACCACTACTGGAGAGATAGAATGAAGCTGTTCATTGAGAGCACCAACATTGATGTTTGGGATGTGGTCACTGATGGAGACTATGTGCCCATGCAAAATGGTGTGCCTATACCTAAGACTGAATGGACCTTGGAGCAGAAGGCTAGAGTCCAGATGAATGCTAAAGCCAAACTCTATCTGATATGTTCCTTGAATAAATCAGAATATGAGAAGGTTCATGGATGTACCTCTGCCAAGGAGATTTGGGATACTCTTGCAGCAGCCCATGAAGGGACTGAGACTGTCAAGCAATCTAAAATAAGTATACTCGTACATCAGTATGAGATGTTCAAGATGGAAGAATCTGAAACCATTGACCAGATGTTTGGAAGGTTTCAGACCATAACCAATGGACTCAGGTGCTTAGGCAGAACTTATAATTCTGGAGATAACAACAGAAAAATTCTAAGGAGTTTGCCTAAGTCCTGGAGACCCAAAGTAACTGCCATTCAAGAGGCAAGAGATTTGAACTCTCTTAGAGTGGAAGAACTGTTGGGATCTCTCAAAGTCCATGAGCTTGAGCTTGGAGAAGATGACAACAAGAAGAAGTCTCTAGCTCTAAACTCTAAGGCCAAACAGTCTAGGCATGGCAACATCAAGGCTATGCAAGTTGAGGAAGTTTCAGAGGCAGATGAAGACTCTGAAGATAGCTCAGAAGATGATAATGATCTTGCCCTCCTAAGCAGAAAGATCAAAAGGATATTGCAGAATAGAGGAAAGTTCAGAAAGAACCAACCCTCATCATCTAAATCAGGTAAGACAGGTAAAGAGTCTAACTCTGATAAAATCATTTGCTTTGAATGTAAGCAACCAGGGCACATGAAGGCTGATTGCCCAAGACTGAAGAAAAAACAACTTCAAGAAAAAGAAGTTTTTCAAGAAGAAAAAGGGTCTTGTGGCAACATGGGAGGACCTGATGAGTCAACTTCAGAAGAGGAGGAAGATACTTCAGAAGAGGCAAATCTGTGTCTCATGGCCAGTCTAGCATCTTCAGACAGTTCTGAAGCTGAGGTATTCCCTCTTACCTTACAAGAAATGTATGATGATCTGGTGGAAAGTTCCAAGGAACTTTTCCAAGAGTATAAGAATCTATCCAAAGCCCACACAGAAATGTGTAATAAGTATGAGGCACTTGAGATAGAACATATTATGCTCAAGGAAAAGGCTCTTGAAGCTGAAAACTGCAGTTCACAAGCTGTGTCTGAAGAAAATAAGAAACTTCAAAAACAGGTTGAAGAACTGACAAAAGATCTAGCCAAATTTGTCAAAGGAACAAAAAACTTGAACATAATGCTTGGAAATCAAAGGCATTCTCTTGACAAAAGTGGACTAGGCTTTTGGGATTATAACATGTCTGAACCTCCTACTGTCTTAAATTTTTCTAAAGGCAAAAAGAAGGTTACTGGGTGTTCTCACTGTGATAAGCCTGGACACAATGTGACTCAGTGCAAACACAAGAGAAAAGCAAGACCCAAAGCTAACAAAACAGGACCCAAAGAACATGGGTACCTAAGAACTTAATTTTTCCTGTTGCAGATGTGTTTAACAGGACAAAGGAGACCCCAAAAATGGTACCTGGAACAGTGGGTGCTCGCGACACATGACAGGAGAAAGGCCTTTGTTCCAAAACCTTAGACCTAAAGAAGGAGGAGTGGTCACCTTTGGTGGAAATCAACAAGGGAAAATCACTGGTATAGGGATTGTAGGTATAATTCCTTCATCCCTTATTAAGAATGTACTTCTCGTGGAATGACTTCAACATAATTTACTGAGCATAAGTCAATTATGTGACAGTGGTTATGTAGTATCCTTTACTAAGGAAGGTTGCATAGTCAAAGACTCCTCTGATCAAACCCTTTTTACTGCTAAGAGACACAGCAATGTGTACAAAATTGATCTAGAGGATCTAGCAAGTCAAAATGTAAAATGCTTCATTTCTGTTGAAGATGAAAAACAGATTTGGCATCAAAGACTTGGGCATGCCAGCTTGAGATTAATCTCAAGGTTAGCAAAACACAACCTTGTTAAGGGACTGCCCAAGCTTCATATAAATCTGACATTTTATGTGAAAGCTGTCTGAAAGGGAAACAAACAAGACACTCTTTCAAGAGTAAGGATGTTGTTTCAACCAGCAGACCACTAGAACTTTTACACATTGACTTGTTTGGTCCTATTAGAACAGAAAGTCTTAGTGGAAAAAAATATGGGTTGGTCATTGTTGATGACTATTCTAGATTTACATGGGTAATATTCCTTAGAACAAGGATGAGACTTTTAAGAATTTCACAGTATTCTGTAAGAAGGTACAAAATGAAAAAGAATTATGTATTTCTGTCATAAGAAGTGATCATGGTGGAGAGTTTGAGAATGCAAACTTTCAAATGTTCTGTGATGAGAATGGGATCTCACACAATTTCTCTGTGGCTAGAACACCTCAACAAAATGGGGTTGTTGAGAGAAAGAACAGAAGTTTGCAAGAGATGGCAAGAACCATGCTCAACTCAAGCAGTTTACCAAGAACCTTCTGGGCAGAAGCTGTTAGCACAGCTTGTTACCCTTCAAAACAGAATATTGGTAAGACCAATTCTGAAAAAGACTCCCTATGAATTGTGGAAAGGAAGGAAACCCAACATATCATATTTCCACACCTTTGGATGTGAGTGTTTTATACTCAACATCGAGGATGATCTTGGAAAATTTGATGCAAAGTCTGATAATGGATTTTTCATTGGATACTCATAAACATCTAAAGCCTATAGAGTGTATAACTCTAGAACTTTAACTGTTGAAGAAACTATTCATGTAAAATTCAATGATAACAAAGAGACTGATATAGAACTATCAGATCTAGAGGATGATTTTGCAGGAATGGAGCTGAATGACCACAACAATTTGAAGGATGAGTAGCTGTCTGAAGTACCTACTGTTACTGAACCTCTTCAGACAAATGTTGAGTCTCAGACAGATTTGATACCTCCTCAAAGACAAGATTGGAGATACAAATCACATCATCCTAAAGAGCAAATCATTGGCAACACTTCAGAAGGAGTTAAGACAAGATCAAAATTCAAGAATCTGAATTCACTTGCTCTCCTGTCTGAAATTGAGCCAAAGAACATTGATGAAGCTCTGCATGATGAAGGGTGGATCCTAGCCATGCAAGAAGAGCTGAATCAATTTGCTAGGAGTGATGTCTGGACCCTTGTTCCTAAACCCCATGGGAAAACAATTGTTGGAACCAAATGGGTGTTCAAAAACAAGCTGTCTGAAGAAGACAAAGTAGTCAGAAACAAGGCAAGATTAGTGGCTCAAGGATACAACCAGCAAGAAGGTATTGACTTCACTGAAACCTTTGCTCCAGTGGCCAGGTTAGAAGCAATAAGAATTCTTTTATCTTATGCTGTAAATAATGGCATCAAGCTATATCAAATGGATGTTAAAAGTGCCTTTCTCAATGGTCTCATTGAAGAAGTTTTTGTTAGACAACCCCCTGGTTTTGAAGATGTAGCTTTTCCTGAACATGTTTTTAAACTTAAGAAAGCTCTCTATGGTCTAAAACAAGCCCCAAGAGCTTGGTATGACAGATTGAGTAGTTTTCTTATAACCAATGGTTTTGAAAGAGGAAAAGTAGACACAACCCTTTTTAGAAAACAGTCTAACAAAGATCTTATACTTGTCCAGATATATGTTGATGACATTATCTTTGGTTCAACTGATTCTTCACTGTGCAAAGAGTTTTCTAAGTTAATGCAATCTGAGTTTGAAATGAGTTTAATGGGTGAACTAAAATTTTTCTTAGGACTTCAGATTAAGCAAGATTTTGATTGTATATGGATCCATCAAGAAAAATATACAAAATAAATGCTTAAGAAGTTCAACTTAAGTGATTGTAAACCCATGACAACTCCAATGCACCCTTCTGCATCTTTAAATCAAGATGAGAATGAAGAACCAGTGAATCAGACCCTGTATAGAGGAATGATTGGATCACTACTGTATCTAACAGCAAGCAGGCCTGACATTATGTTCAGTGTATGCCTCTGTGCCAGATTCCAATCTGATCCAAGAATTACTCACTACAAAGCTGTAAAAAGAATTTTCAGATATCTTAAAGGTACTACTAATCTTGGTCTATGCTATAAGAAAAGTAAGGATTGCAGGCTAGTAGGATACTGTGATGCTGATTTTGCTGGAGACAAAGTTGAAAGAAAAAGCACCAGTGATGGATGTCATTTCTTTGGAGAAAATATGATTAGTTGGTCAAGCAAAAGGCAAAGCACAATTGCATTATCTACAGCAGAAGCAGAATACATCTCAGCAGCCAGTTGTTGTTCACAACTGCTATGGGTGAAGTATCAGCTAGAAGATTTTAATATTTCAATATCTGTTATACCTGTGTTGTGTGATAATAATAGTGCTATTAATCTGTCTAAGAATCCCATTCAACATTCTAGGGCGAAGCATATAGAAATCAAACATCATTTTATTAGAGACTATGTTCAGAAAGGTGTTTTTGATATTCAGTTTTATTGATACAGAGCATCAATGGGCTGATATACTCACAAAACCTCTAACTGAAGATAGATTTAAGTTCATCAGAGATAAATTGAACATTCATGCATTTTGATTGTGTATGAAAATTGATGTGTCTGAAATTTCAGCTTGTCTGAAACAAGTGACTTGTCTGAAAATTTTGGTCGTCTGAAATTTATATGGATGTCTGAAATCTATCACTTGTCTGAAATGAAACAAATGATGTGGCAATAAGGGACGGTTTAGTTTCATTTATTTTGTCTCTTCCACTTCGCACGTTTCCCTATGACTGCGCAGCCGGTCCGTGCCATAATTGCCTCAGAGGTCTATATATACAGAAGGTGGTGAGTCAGAATAGCTTTAACACCTTCTCTGCTCACAGAACCCTTGACTCTCTTCATCTTCAAGCAAACTTTCTCTCAAGTTTCTTCAAACCTTCAACAATGGCACCTAAGAAGTCAGCTGGAGGAAACATAGTGAAGACCAAGGGTGTGCATCTTGATGACCTTGAAGCTCTGGGAATTGACCTTTATTCAGAATTCAAAGCAACCGGATGGGTTGAATACTTCAACAAAAACCTTACTCAATGGCACGAGCAGAGTGTCTTGGATTTCTGGAGTACAGCTAGAGGTATTCCAAATCCTCAAGGCATTTATACAAGCATCAAAGCCATTGTGCGTGGTATTCCCATCTTTGTTGATGAAGACATCTTGGCTATTGTCTGTGGTGTCAAGACTGAAGGAGCTGTGTTCTCACCGGGCTGGGAAACTAGAAATGGCGGTCAGAAGCATTTCACTAAGTTTCTCTATGGAACTTCAACACCTGCAAGTCCGGATGCAAAACATATGTCAGACAAGGCTAGGGTTCTGCATGCCATTTTAGGAAACTCTGTAATCCCTAAGAGTGGAAGCAGGAACCATGTGTCTGAGTTGGAAAGGTTCTACCTCATCCATCTATTGCAGAAACAGAAGATCAACCTCCCCAACATCATTATGTTTCACATGCAGAAGAGACTCAGAGACTCTGCAGGAAACTTTCCCCACAACACCATCATCACTAAGGTGTTGCTGCATTTCAAAGTCCCCATTGAGAGGCTGTTTGATCACTTTTCACTTCCTGTGTTTGGTGAATCAAACCTCAAGAGCATGGGAGTGAAGCTAACTCCAAAACCTCCCTTACCTACCATGAAGGAGAGCCTGCTGATGGAGAAACCTGAGAGGAGAAATACAAAATTGCAGATTTTGGAAAATGAGCTCAGAGGTGACATCAGAAGAAATGAGTTCAAGCCCTCCAAGCCCTCTCCTCAACCCAAACTGAAAAAGCTACCTGTAAAGATTTTTGCTAAGGTGGCATCTGCATCTGTGCAGATTCAGATTTCTGAACCTGTTCAGAAGGCTTCTCAGAGGTCTTCTGAAATTGTGGGTCAGCTGTCTGAACCTACACAGACTCCACAGCCTACTTCTGAAATGGAAGGACAGGCTGAAGAGTTAGATGCAGCTGATGCTATAGTTGCTGAGCCTTGGCTGCCTGCTCATCTGATCCTGTACTCATTCAGGTGGCAGCCTTGGCTACTACCTTGGAGCAGGAGGAGTTGGAAAAGAAAGCAGAACAAGAGAAGACTGACAGAGCTCTTGCTATTGCTTCTCAGTTGGCCTATGCTGAAGATGATAGGCAAGCAACTCTGGCTGAAATAGCAAAGAAAAGGACAAGGTCCAGTGCACCTCAGAGGAGAAGAACCAAGAGCAAGCTTCTTCAGACTGTCGCTGAGCCTAGGGTGACAAGAAGCATTGTTTCTCAGCTTGACGCAGAAAATGAAGCGGGGAAGTATCAAAATTTTGTCAAGGCCAATGAGTTCTTCAAAAGAAGAAGGGCAGAAAAACAAGCTGAAAGGGAGAAGGCAGAAAAGGAAACAGAGGCTAAAGAAGTTGAGGCACCAAAGCCTCCCTACAAAAGGATCAAAGTGAGGTTTGACAATATTACACCCTCACCTTCATCATCACCAGAAAATCAATCACCACCTCAACCATCCCCCCAACCTTCACCTAAACCTATCTCACCAGAAAAACAACCATCACCACCTTTACAAACAGAAACCATAGCATCTGAACCATCCATCCCTTCTGATCCATCTGAACCAACACAACCCACACCATCAGAAATTCAACCTGTTGAACATTCTGAACCTACCTCATCTAAACACTCTGAAAACCAACCATTTGTTCCCTCATCACCTCAAATAATCCAACCTTCTGAACCCTCTTCACCTCAACCTCAACCATCAGCACCATCACCTATACCCTCACCATCATCATCCCCACCTCATACACCTTTACCACCTTCATCATCTCCACTCTTACTACAATGGTATTATGAAGAAGAGCCATTGCCTGCTGAGGCTCTACAACTATCTCTTCTTCTCTCTGATCCTTGCTTTTTGCCCAAGTTTGGCAACTTGTCTGAAGAGTTACAGTACTTCAGAGCAGCACCTGCTATATCTCTACACCTTGGCCTCACCAGAAGAACTGTTGCTGAAGAGAGAGCCAAGTACAGTGCTAAATTAAGTGGCCTAGAGAAGATCAGGAAGGGTGTTGTCCCTCCTTCACATATATGGGAACCTATCAACCCATTTTCTGAAGAGTCATGGAGGCTGAGCAATGAAGAATGGTATCTTGTGAGACAGGTCAACACAGAGTCTGAACTGTTTCAGAGAGATCTGGAAAGGGGAGTTGGGATGATGGGCTATAGGCCCCCTAGAACTTGTTCCATCAGACCCTCAACCAAAATCTTGGTGAAGCCTGATAGAATTGTTCCTAGGTATCCCTTGAAAGAAGGCAAGGATGAAAAGTACAAAGGAGCTAACGTCTACTCAGTATCAGCACCCCTGTCTGAAGCTATGACTACATCAGAGTGGGATGATTTACCAGATTTTATCAACTCTCAGGGAGGAGGCCTGAATCACTTGTTTCAAGATTGGATGTGGGCTTCTTACTGGAAGATCAGAAAAGATGCTGGATCTTCTTCTGGATCATCTGGTCCAGATGCTGAATCAGAAGTGGGACTTGGCAAATCTACAAATGTCCAGTACCATTATCTGAAGGATTACTTTCCCCCACCTGCTGACTCCTTCAATAAAGACTGGGTTTTGGTGAAATTTGTTGGCACTTTCTTTTGGCCAGTTTTTCAACCCTCTGTGTATGGTTTGAGACCGGGCTTTGGAGTTCTAAGATTCGTTTGCCCTTACATTCAAATCATTCTATTTGAATCTGAGCAAGACTTGACTGAGGAGAACTTCAAGCTGAAGTCCAAGGTCAAGGATCTTGAGAAGAAGCTTGCAGCACAAGAGGAAAAGTCCAAGCATCTGTTTGCCACTCAAGAGCAGATTCTTCATGAACAGCAGCTTATCAGATCTGGGCAACAAGAGCTAAAGTTATCAATGGAAGCAACCATAAACAAGGCCAAGGAAGAATTGATTTCTTTTCTGTCTGAAGCCTTGCTGAAGACAAAGGATTAAGCTGCCTTGCCATTGTCTGATGTTTGTTTTCAATTTCTTTTGGCAAGTGACTGATTGTCAGTTTTATATATATATCCATGAAATACAATCAGTGTTTTATATCATATTTTGAGTGCATGCTCTTTGCTTTTTGATTATGTCTGATATATGTATTGCACTGTTACTGTTTTTGCTCTGATTTTTCCTTTTGATTGATGACAAAAAGGGGAGTATTAAAACTAACAAAATCTGGAGTGAATACAGGACTCAGGGGGAGTATACTCCACAAGCGCTAAGCTTTTTTAAGTAACATATACCTTGAACAGAATTTGTTAAGGGATATGTGTATCTCAGGGGGAGCTATTTTAATCTCTTAATCTTATTCAGATTTGTATATTTTAAGAAAATTTGTCATCATTAAAAAGGGGGAGAATGTTGAGTCTCAAAAACATCATAAAGAAGTTTATGAGACAGAAATATTCCCAAGTTTTAATGGTTAACAAATTTAACTTAAAATATTTATCATAGATACATATTTAACTCAATCTCTTATCTATGATTTCAGCAAGAGCCATCAAAAGCTTAAAAGACTAAGTGTTGAAACTATCTGAAGAAGTAGAAGCTGTCTGAAGAAGTTCAACCCGTCTGATACATCAAGGCTGTCTGAAGTCCCTTGATGACATGGCATCTCTTGTCTGAAGTTGTGGAGACCCATCTGTACCTGTTTGTTTCACGCACGTTCTCTGCTACAACACTGGCACCTTGTATTGCATTTTAAGCACGTTCTCTGCCACAACTCGTCCTCTGCTACGCAGCAATTGCAACAGCAACAAAAAGCACTTTTTGGCAGGAGCAAACCTTGTAACATGTCAGAGAATGTCAGGATTGTCAGGGAATATCAGAATTTGTCAGAGAATATTCTGTACTGCAGCAGGCTGTCTCACAACGGCTATCATGGTTTTCACAAGCATTGATTTTCTTCAAGGGGCCAATCATTTGGGTATAAATACCCCCAACCTTGAAGACCTCTAGAGAGAAGAAATTTTTTTTAAAAAAAAGAACAAAAACTCTGCAAGTTTTTCGCTGCAACACTCTGATAGAATTTATCATCTTTGTACACACATATTGTATTATCCTGAGCATACCTCAGTAATCTTTGTACATCTGTAATTGTTTAAGTCTCAAAACTGATATAGTTTGTGAGCTTAAGCCTTTCTCTTCTCTGTAATTGTTTTGAGCCTGGAGAGGCTTGATTGTAAAAGAATACTTAGTTGTAGAGCCTGGAGAGGCTTGACTGTAAAAGAATACTTGGTTGTAGAGCCTGAAGAGGCTTGACTGAAAAAGAATACTTGTAATCTTGAGAGATTAAGAGAAAATCCAATTGCTTGTTGGCATTGGGACTGGACGTAGCTCACAAGTGGTAGTGAGTGAACCAGGATAAATTTTGTGGCTAAGTTTTCTTACCCTTATCTCTTGTAAATTCAGTTTAAACTAATCAAGGGGTCTGAGTAATTAATCTAATATTTTAAAAGGAACAAAACATCTTTTAAAAACAATTTTTACAAGTCGTGTGAAAACTTCAGACAACCCTCCAAAAGCCTGTCTGAAATTCTGTTTTGAGAACCTGTTTGCGAAAAGCTTTCTAAAATATTTAGAAACACTATTCAACCCCCCTTCTAGTGTTTCCCTGTGTTCCTACTGTATTATGTTATTTTATAAAGGCAAACTTATTCTTTTAGAATATAATTATTGTCCTTAGAATAGTAAGCTTAAACTTCATAAGGAATCAAGTAGATGACTTGATCGTGAGAGCTTATGAAGAACTATTCTAAAATAGTCCCTAGTCAATTATCATCTTAGGACAAAGATGCATTTAGACTAGCATGTGAGTTCATTGATGATCACATCTCATAGATCATGGATATGAGATATCATGTGCTCACATAGGTACACATTAAGAGTAATGGTGTACTGGACAGACCCATCTTAAGACCGTTGCATGGGTTGTTACATAAGTGTCATAAACGTTTCTTAAATTAATAAATGTTATATGAAGTCCTTCGACCAGAAATCACTACGATTCCTACATAAGGAATTATATGTTTTAATTATCATCAAACGTTACCTGTAACAGGGTAATCATAAAGTTGGTTTTTGGACATATAATAAATTATGTGGTGGAATGTGAGTGCCCTAGATGGAATTTGTCCCTCCTATGTAACATGAGATATATATGTAGGCCTCTTGATAAAGTGAGACTACAAAATGCATGGCCATGCTCAGGAGAATAAATATGAGATATTTATTTTCTGTACAGTCTACTTGGGGATCAAGAAAATATAAATTGAACTATACAAGGTTGACACAATCCATGCCCTTGTATTCAATTAGATATTTGGACAAAGGGACAGAGCATATAAATTATTATAATAAAATAGGATTTATCAAAGTTATTGATAATCGTAATATTTGGATAGTGGTGTGTTGCTAGATACCGCTCACTATTTATGATATTAAATATAAAAAATTTTATTTTAATATTATAACCAAATATTAAAATCTTATTGGGTCACACGCATACAACATGCCACTAGGAAAGGATAATAATTCTAATTTAATTTAATTAGAATTATTATGGGCCAGGCCCATAAGTGTGAGGATTAAGTGAGTGAAGGGTAAAACCCTAGCCACCACTCTATAAATAGAGCATAAGATGCACTACCCTGAGACACATGAGCAATCGCTTCTTACTTTCCAAGGCTACTAGCAGAGCTGAGGAGAGAATCCTAGTCCGGCTGTTGGCGTGGATACCAATAGAGACGTGGCTACACTTGCCTCGTTTATAATCCTAATAAGGTACGACCTTTCGTTTCAATACCTTTTTGCCTTGATTCGTGTTTTCGCAAAACGATTATAACAAGGTAGGGAATCCATTTATTTCCGCTGCACCCTGACCACATGCTTGATTCCCTTCAATTGGTATCAGAGCGTTGGTTTGCGATAAACACGTTTTGGGCTTTTAATCTTTTGAATATAGTGATATTTTGGTATTATTATTGCTTAAATCGCAAAATGTTTTTGAAACGTCGTTTCTGCGCTTCACTCACGCTGAAGCGCAAGTAAAGTGCATATGAAGCGGAGGTGAAGCGCAGGTAAAACGAAGCGCTGTTTTCTGCGCTGCAAGCTGCGCTATAGCGCAGACTGAAGCGCAGATCTGCGCTACAGGCTAGGCTGCAGCGCAAGCGGAGCACAGTTTACGAAAGTTACGTCTTTAATTCTGATACTTGCGCTTCAGCTGCGCTATAGCGCAGACTGAAGCGCAGGTAAAGCGCAAGTGAAGCGCAGCTTTCAGAATCATGTTATTTTATTCCCTTTATTGATCATTTTATGAGCAATGTATCCTTTATTGATTATTTTATGTGCGATGTATATATATATGTTTATATGTTCTAATGTTGGAGGGTCCTATGGAACATAAAAGAGTTCATGTTTTGGGCGTCAAAGGGTTCAATTGTTGAAACCTTGTCTCGACTCAAATATTGGTTGCGATAAACATGCCACTTATCAATTTGATGACAAGAACGTATTCAAATGATACGAGGGACTCACTCGTTTATCAGTTTGTGAAGTATTCATTTGATGCGAGATACTTATTGATGATTGGTTGAATGTTTATCAAATCTAATTTTTTTGTGTCGGGCGCTGCCCCGCACCCCGCAAGGGGCGACCTCCCCTTGACCCCCGCCCGCGGGACCCCCGTGCTACACTGCGTAGTGTGTTATTTCATATGCGCGTTATCCAACCTCGCTTAATATATACATCTTATTATCACGTATTTTACAATCAATGGATGTTGAGTTTGCATGATGATTGGTTATGGCCTTAGTTGTTTTAATTTAAATATGACATGCGTGTCGTGCCTTACCTCTTAACACTCCTCTTGTAATTCTCTTCTCATCTCTATCCCCTCGTATGTTAAAACAAGGTTTCTTCTTGTATGCAATGTAACCGGAAAGAGCATGGAGTCAAAGGAGCATGTGGAGACATGTGGATGGAGACTTCAAGATTATATGTGATGTAATTTTGTATTGGAATTTTAGGAGGCCATAACCATATCATGTGTTTTGTATGAGATGCATGCTTGTATGTTTGTTAAATGGTTTAACAAAGGAATAAAATTAAAGCGATCAAATCCCTCGAAGGGAATGTTAAGTTATATTTTTCATTCCAATGAATAACACTCGTCAAGGCTAGAATGGATTAAGTGTGGGTCTGCCAAAGCAGGGTACATTTATCTATTTTAGCAAGGGGCGATTATGTTTTTGTTAAATGGTTTAACAAAGGAATGGAAAAATAAAGCGATCAAATCCCTCAATGCTTATTATGCCTTCCAATGAATGACACTCATCAAGACTAGAATCGATTAAGTGTGGGTCTGCCAAAGCAGAGTACATTTATCTATTCTAGTGAGACACGATAGGATAAAAGTAATATCCAATTGTCAACCATTGGTCTTTGATTGGGTATATTCAATATGATTGAAAAACCTAGAGGCACTAATATTAAGTCATGTTTTCCCTTCCAATGTATGGCACTCGTCAAGGCTTGAATCGATTAAATGTGGGTCTGCTAAAGCAGGGTACATTTATCTATTTTAGTGAGGCGCGATGAAATAAATGTGGGTCTGCCAAAGCAGGGTACATTTATCTATTGTCAACCATTGGGTTTTGACTTAACTAGGTATATTCAATAGGATTGAAGAACCTAGAGGCACTAAGTTAGGCATTAATTCATAAGATGAATTAGAATAAGAGTTATTCACCTAACTATCCAAGAGTTGTATGAGATGCAATTGGAAAGCGTGTTCCTACCTAAATAACCTTTTCTTAAGCGATCAGCCAAAGCTGACTTAAAATAAGGTGAAATATGGATCTTGGCCCACTAGAAAATCTAGTGATGGGATTTTTTGATTCTTTATATTGAGGGTACTTTTTTTGAATCAAAATAGTGGGAGACATATTTATTTAAAGACCTTATTAAATATGTTTATTATATGATACTTACGTGCATAGCAACAAGCACAACAAGTAACTTTTATTGTGATCTGTCCTTGAGAAGGACAAACTGTCTGGAATTAATTTTCTAGACTGGTATAGAGACATAAGGATTGTCCTTAGGCATGAGAAAAGACTGTATGTCCTGGAAAGGCCTATTCCTGAAACACCCGTTACAAAATGCTTCGAAAAACTGACAAGGATACTTTTAGAAAGCATCTGGATGTTGTTCTCGATGTAGCTTGCCTTGTGCTTATTACCATGAATGCTGAAAACAGCATGAGAACATGGAGACATAAAATATGATTGTACACTTAAAGAGACTTTATCAATGACAAGCTAGGCTTGAACGATTTGAAATCTCAAAAGCACTTTATCAATGTAGACTGGGAGAGGGATGTTAGGAATATGCACTAGAGACTTATATATTTGTGAACATCCATCACTTGTATCATGTTATTTTATAAAGGCAAACTTATTCTTTTAGAATATAATTATTGTCCTTAGAGTAGTAAGCTTAAACTTCATAAGGAATCGAGTAGATGACTTGATCGTGAGAGCTTATGAAGAACTATTCTTAAGTAGTCCCTAGTCAATTATCATCTTAGGACAAAGATGCATTTAGACTAGCATGTGAGTTCGTTGATGATCACATCTCACAGATCATGGATATGAGATATCATGTGCTCACATAGGTACACATTAAGAGTAATGGTGTACTGGACATACCCACCTTAAGAACATTGCATGGGTTGTTACATAAGTGTCATGAACGTTTCTTAAATTAATAAATGTTATATGAAGTCCTTCGACCTGAAATCACTACGATTCCTACATAAGGAATTATATGTTTTAATTATCATCAAACGTTACCTGTAACAGGGTAATCATAAAGTTGGTTTTTGGATATATAATAAATTATGTGGTGGAATGTGAGTGCCCTAGATGGGATTTGTCCCTCCTATGTAACAGGAGTTATATCTGTAGGCCTCTTGATAAAGTGAGACTGCAAAATGCATGGCCATGCTCAGGAGAATAAATATGAGATATTTATTTTCTGTACAGTCTACTTGGGGATCAAGAAAATATAAATTGAACTATACAAGGTTGACACAATCCATGCCCTTGTGTTCAATTAGATATTTGGACAAAGGGACAGAGCATATAAATTATTATAATAAAATAGGATTTATTATTTTATTAATAATCGTAATATTTGGATAGTGATGTGTTGCTAGATACCGCTCACTATTTATGATATTAAATATAAAAGAGTTTTAATTTAATATTATAACCAAATATTAAAATCCTATTGGGTCACACGCATACAACATGCCACTAGGAAAGGATAATTCTAATTTAATTTAATTAGAATTATTACATAATGGGCCAGGCCCATAAGTGTGAGGGTTAAGTGAGTGAGGGGGTAAAACCCTAGCCACCACTCTATAAATAGAGCATAAGATGCACTACCCTGAGACACATAAGCAATCGCTTCTTACTTTCTAAAGCTACTAGTAGAGCTGAGGAGAGAATCCTAGTCCGGCTGTTGGCGTGGATAACAATAGAGACGCGGCTACACTTGCCTCGTTTATAATCCTAATAAGATACGACCTTTCGTTTCAATACCTTTTGGCCTTGATTCGTGTTTTCGCAAAACGATTATAACAAGGGAGGGAAACCATTTTTTTCCGCTGCACCCTGACCACATGCTTGATTCCCTTCACAATTACCATTCCCCATCTTGAGATACTGTCAGAGCATCACCCTTGTCGTGCAAAAACCCTCTAAGATTTGGTTTTAATAACAACAAACCTTTGGACCAAACTTAAGGTTTTCTGTTCTTGAAGTTACTGATGTTTTTATGTGAGATCTTAAGAAAGACAAGATTCTCATGAAGAACTCAGAAAGATCAACCATGACCAAGCTCAGACTGAGATTGAGAGGCAACCACAGATTGAGACTGGTAGTAAGCCTCAGACTTATGTTGAAGATAAAGATCAATCTGAGATTGAGTAATTAATGCAAGTCCTTCCTGAGATTCAGAAAGATCAGAATCCTATTGTTAAGAAGCACCAGACTTCAGAATTGTCTTTGAAGAATAGGTAGAGCTTAGAAGTTCTATATGTTGAAGGTCATTTCAGAAGAAAGCCTCAAGACATATCCTTTATTAGAAAGTCTTCAGAAGTTTTAAATGGAAGATAACCTAAGTTGAGAGAGGTGCACATCAGAGTGAAGTCCCAGCTACAATCAGAAAGAGTCTCTACTAGAAATGCAAATCAATCAAGTCAAGTCAAGATGAGCTTAAATAGTGAATTAAGTTGCATCAAGAAGACCAATATTTAAAACTCAAGATGAGACGCAAACTCAAGCATAAGATGCTATCTCATGTTCAGATGCAAGCTCAGTCTAAAAATCAGCTTAAGACCAATGCTCAAAGAAGAGACTCATCTACAAACTTAAAAGGAAGGATCAACAATCAGACGCAAGATCTGCCAAGAGATGAGACTCTAACTTAGTTTCAGAATCAAGAGATAAGATCATAATAGAAGATGTCAAACCAAGAAGAGATTCAAAGTCAGCTTGAGACAAGCTCAAACTATAAAGTCAGATTGAGACAAGCCCAAATTCATTGTAAGATCATATTCAGTCCAAGCATGACAAAGAAGAACTTTGAAATATGAAGCTGAGCAAAGATGAGATTCAAAGTCAGACTTGAGATGTAGACTCAACAGAGATACAGAATCAGACTTGAGATGTAGACTCAACTTGAGATGCAGAATCAGACATGAGATGGTCTCAGATCAGATGTAGTCTCAAGATCAGACACAGAGATCAGATGCAGACATGAGACGGTCTCAGATCAGATGCAGTCTCAAGATCAGACGTAGAGATCGGATGAAGACATAAGACCTAGACTTGAGATGAAGAGATCAGATGCAGACATGAGACTCAGACATGAGACGCAGAGATCATATGCAAGCATGAGACGCAGAAATGAGACACAGAGATCAGATGCAAGCATGAGACTCAGACTTGAGACGCATACATGAGACGCATACATGAGATGCAGACAGAGTCTCAGCAGCAAAAAGCAAGTCAACGCAAGTACACTGTCACGGCAGAGACAACATAAAAAAAGCACCCGTCTCACGTCAGAAAAGTGAAAAACAACTTCTCTCTCTTCTAACGGCTAGTTTAACGGCTCTATTAACGGCTAGTTTTCTGAAGACTAATAAAGGAGGTCTCATTATGATGAGACGCGTGAGAGACACAGTGAGACTCAGCAGAGATGTTGCTGCACAACCAGAAAAATCCAAGTCTCAAGTGAATCTCAACCTACCTACCTATGCTATCTTAGCCAATATCTTGTAGTAGGTTTAGCTCTTGTTTTGTACTGATTTGTATACACTCTTTGACTGATTTAGAGAGCTACCATCTAGCTGAGCTCACTGTTTATCCATACTTTGTATGTAGTCTAAGCTAGATCAATCACATCTCATCTCATCCCACCAAGTCTCAACTAAGTCAGGAGGTGCCTGAGCTTAGTATGAGCTATTGTAAAGCCTGGAGAGGCACTGTAACAAGAATACTAACTAAGTTTCCTGGAGAGGCAGTTGAAAACAAAGAATACTGCATGCGTTGCCTGGAGAGGCAGTTGAAAACAAAGAATACTGCATGAGTTGCCTGAAGAGGCAGTTGAGAACAAAGAATATTTGTGACTCAACCAAGGTAGGAGTGCCTATGCTTGGTGTGAGGGGCGTCCTGAAGAGGCTGTAAGAATACTTGTATTGACGGGTTTGTCAATAGTGGAAATCTCACGAGTTGTGAGGACTGGACGTAGCCCAAGGTTGTGGGTGAACCAGTATAAATCTCTGTGTGCATCTCTTCTCCCTATCTCTTTATTTATATTGCACATCTCATATCTAAAATCTATTTGTTAAAATAAATTAAATCTGTTCAGAGAAAACCAAGTTGTAATAACTAAGATCTGTCCATGCATCTCATCTTACATCTCAGGCCCATCTCATCTCAGACCCTATCTCAACCTGAGATCAGTCAATAGTCTCACTCATTCTCCTTTAAGATATTAACATTTGATGAGTTAATTAATCTTACATCTCAAATCTGTTTACTAAACTAAATCAAATCTATTCAAAGATAATCAAGCTTCATTTATTAACAAACCATTATTACTTGATTACAAAATTATTGTTGAGACAACATCTCATCTAACCTACTTGAGACTCCAAGTGTCAAACTTGAGATCACGTCTCAACATGAATTTAAGTGTGAATTTTCACGAACAATATTTTCAAGTCTCTATTCAATCTCCCCCTCTAGAGACGTTCAGCCAACTTCAGTTGGTATCAGAGCTTGGCCTCTTGGGGTTGAGCCCACCAACGTGTGAAGAGGAGAAAAGATCTAAGAAAGGAAGATGGCTGAAGCACTACAAAAATTATGCCATATGCCTACAGTTACTGCTGCCACGGTGTACTCAGCTTTAGCTCTAAAAGTCATGTCAAAATACTTCAGTGACAGTGGATAAGTAGTACTTGCTGAGTCGATCAAGATCAGAAGAAGAAAATATTAAAAATGGCAAACAGAGGAATCAAAAGTGCTGGATAATAAGGATCTCATGCCCGACTCTTCTGTTGTAGAAAATAAAAAAAAAGGAAAGGAGTAAACAAAATAGAATGCATTTGTTCGTGACTCTAATCCTTGATTCTACTCTTTTTCTTCTTCTTTTGTGACTATCATCATTGTTAAGGAAGGTCATTGTGATTTGCACTCTGGATATGATGTCATCACCATATCCTATTCTTAATAATCGAAGTGGAAGAATACGGAACCAAAAGAGGATTTAATAAAAAAGGAGTTGAAGACAATACCAAAATCTGGAACTTCATAAAGCACTTATTGCAGGTCAAAGTTTTTGACCATATTCTTCACGTGGAGTGGTATGAGGTTTGTGCAGTCTTTGCTTATTGATGCTTGAGAAGGAAGACATATCCTTGGCATATTTTGGAGGACTGCATTGTGCAGCGCTCAAATTCAAAAATCTTATATAAAGTTTCAAAAATATTAGTTTTTAAAAAAAGGGGCATAGAAACATTGGGAGTTTCAAAAAGAGCAGCTAGATGTATGGGAGGCCATCCCCTGGACAGTGACGGAAGTAAAAGAATCAACTTGTTGAGGTAAGTATATGCGCTAACCTTCTTCCTTTTTATTAGCCTTTGAAACATGTTGAAAATAATGATTCTCCCTGCTCCAAATTTTTGAAATAACGTTTAAAATAAAGGGGAAGAAAACGTAATACCAATTGTCTTTTATGATACAGTGATAATAAATATAAATATGCATTTTGAAATGGTTGAATATTTTGATTGAGAAATGCAATGAAATGATTGAGTATTTTCTATGCTGATAATAAAAATAATAACATCATAAATATTGTTAAAATTGCTAAAATGATAAATTTTTTATTACTAACCCACTTGGACCCAAGATTAAATGGGTACCAAAATATTTTCTTAGTGATTTGATTATGCAGAAAAATATTCTCAAAAGGATGAACATGTTGGTCTAGTCAAAAGAGGATATAAGATTTTAATTAAAGCTTCTCAAATGCACAAAGTGGAATTGTTCAAGTTCAAAATATATAAAGAGAAGCAATTGGTGAGATGTGTACCTTCCTTGATTACCAAAGCTAAGCAAAACATTAAAGGACTCTTTCAAAGAAGAGAAAGGGAAATAGATGATCTCTAAAAATGCTTAAAGCTTGGAGGTTAAAATTGCTTATACATGCAAGGAAGACCCATTGGTAACATTAATCTCTTATTCCTCTTTATACTTAGACTAAAACATACTTGATCAAATCATTGATAAATTCTGTTACATGTCTCTACTTGTTTTAATGGTATCATGGTTGTAAGTATTTCAATATATAAGCATGCTAGACTTGTAGAGACCATGTTTTCAAAAGACATTAAAATCCATTTGATCATTATATGTTACCTCTGTTGTCCCTATTTGAGTTTCTGAATAGCAAATTAAAAAAAAATCATATTTTTACTCTCTCTTGAATGATTGAATGTCTCATATACTCACTTAGAGTTTGGAGTATCAAATGATAGATATCCTCTTGTTGGAAAATGCTTAATATATTCATATCTGTGAAACAAGTTGTCAATTTGAAATCTGAATATTTTCTGAACATTCTACAACATCCAAAGTAACTATAGAGTATGCAGTCTCATTACACAATGTGTATAAGAAAGCATGCATGATAATTTGATAAGACTAATCCTACACTTGAGATGAGAAAGCTTGCAAATTTGTAGACAAAATGGAATGCTTGGATCTCAATAAGAAATATATGGGAAATCTTCAAAAAGAGCATATCCAAGTCTAAAGGATGTTCAGAAATGAAAAAGATAAAAGAAGTCAGAATCTGTGACTGCACTTGGAGAAGACACATCTGAGTCTCAGGTTGAGACTAGACTGAGACTTAGATGGAAATATATGAGAAAGAACATCCAAGTGAGACTCCTACTGCAGCTGTGCTTCTGACAGCACAAAAAAGGAAATCCATGAATCACAATTAGCTTATATAATGGCTACTATACAAGAGGGCAAGTGATCTCCCACAAGATGATAGTAACTTGAATGATTTATGTTTAGTTTATAATGGTATTTTTATTATGCACAATTTCAGGTATTATGGAATTTGACCTTTCAATGGTATTGTAAACTTAAGTGGAATGGATCTTATATAGTTTCATTATTGATATTTGAACTATATTATGTTATATTGAATATTTTGCAATGGAAATTGATTTTAATTATGTGATTATACCTACAATTTTTTTTCAACTTATAGGTCAAAGGTAAATTATAAAAAAAATTCCAGATATGCTAAATTTTAAAAAATATCCATCATTGAAATTGTGGCGGTTTTAAAATGTCAAAAATTGAATAGAAAACCTCCCCAAGTTAGATGGGTAAGAGTGTTGCGTAAAACCCCACGAATAGGAAAAACCTCCGCAAATAGAGGAGGGCGAAAACCCCCCTTAAAAAATTGTCGCAAAATAATAAAGGTTGCGGAGGTTATTAAAAATCGCCGAAAAAAGCTTGTGGCGAACGTAACTACGGCGTTTTTTAAAAAACGCCGTAATTCATTTTGAGGAGGTCAAAAACCTCCGCAAAATGATGAATTTCTTGTAGTGCAAATTGATGTGCATATTATGATTTGGAATATTGGGTAAATAAATGAATATGAAGGAGAACTTAATATGGAACACCTCAATCTTTGAAAGGTTATCAGAACAGGTTTTGTTTAATGCTGAAAAATATGCAGTGATTATGATCTTATCTGCAAATCATATTTGTGTTCTGTGTTCCCCTGTTGTCCAAGCCTGTAATCTTGACCTTTTATGCCTCTATCCATGTTCTATAAATTTAACTCACTATAGGCATAAAATTCAAGGTGAGTAACATACTTAGGGGGAGTAGCTGAACCAATCTTTGTGTTGAATGTATTATTTCTGCTTGATCATACATCAAATGAAATTTCTATCATCTAATCAAGTATGCAAACAGAATAAGTTATTGTTCTGGTTTAAGATTGAGTTCTGTTTTCTAATGATCTATCCTAACTGCATCCCCTATTCAATATTGCACTAAATGATGATCTTTCTGCAAGTTAAAAATTCTGCATTTGTTATTGAAAAATTGCTAAACCAGCAACTTTGGAAATTTAAGCAGAACCTTCACTCTTTGAGGGGGAGTCAGTCAAATTGTTTGCTAACCATGTGTGTTGACTCTGCTAGTTAATAATCACTCATGGAGATTGATGAATCCATATTCCTCTTCCCTCTACAATCCTAGAAATCATTCTTTATTCTTTTGGAGAGGAAATGCTAAATTGAAAAGAGAATGGGAAAATAGCTCTCTTGAAGCTTAAATTGTGAAAGATGATCAAAGAGAAAATTGTAAGGATGAAGTTTAAGAAGATTCTGAACTTAGTAAGAGAGATTCTGCAAAATATGGATATCAAGTTACTAAGAAATTTTGGAATCTGGACTCTAAAAGCTCTTCTTCTTACCTTAGTCTTTGATTTTTCTATTCTAACTATTCTCATTGCAGCATTTATCCCTTTCCATATCATATTGATTTATCTGGACATCTTAGGCACTTGGGACTGTTGTTAAAACAGTTGGTTGTTGATGAATATCACTGCATATATCTCTTGCTCAAAAACCTCTGTTAAGATCAACCATATGTTTGATAAGTGAAAATCATGCCCTTGATGCCATTAGTATAATTGAAAATCAATATGAAGTGGTTATTTGACAGTATAATTGAAGATCAACCTAATGTTACGTGTTTGATATATTTCTCCTTCCATCTTTTTGTTGATGCCTAAAGGGGGAGAAATAGGAAAGAACAAAAAAAATTTCATGCTTAAATAGGAAAGAACAAAATTTTCATGCTTATCATATAATTTCTGAATCATGCTATGTTATTAATTGAAATTTTCATTGTTATACGCATGAATTCAGGGGGAGTTCATTTAAATGAATCATACTATGAAAGATTTATAGACTCCCATAATCTCTTACATGTTGTTATACATGAAAACTTAATTTTGTTCAAATAGGTTTGTCATCATCAAAAAGGGGGAGATTGTTAGCGCAAAAACCCTCTGAGATTTGGTTTTAATAACAACAAACCTTTTGACCAAACTTAAGGTTTTCTGTTCTTGAAGTTACTGATGTTTTTATGTGAGATCTTAAGAAAGACAGGATTCTCATGAAGAACTCAGAAAGATCAACCATGACCAAGCTCAAACTGAGATTGAGAGGCAACCACAGATTGAGACTGGTAGTAAGCCTCAGACTTATGTTGAAGATAAAGATCAGCCTGAGATTGAGTAATTAATGCAAGTCCTTCCTGAGATTCAGAAAGATCAGAATCCTATTGTTAAGAAGCATCAGACTTCAGAATTGTCTTTGAAGAATAGGCAGAGCTTAGAAGTTCTATATGCTGAAGGTCATTTCAGAAGAAAGCCTCAAGACATATCCTTTATCAGAAAGTCTTCAGAAGTTTTAAATGGAAGATAGCCTAAGTTGAGAGAGGTGCACATCAGAGTGAACTCCCAGCTACAATCAGAAAGAGTCTCTATTAGAAATGCAAATCAATCAATCAAGTCAAGTCAAGATGAGCTTAAACAGTGAATTAAGTTGCATCAAGAAGACCAATATTTAAAACTCAAGATGAGACGCAGACTCAAGCATAAGATGCTATCTCATGTTTAGATGCAAGCTCAGTCTAAAAATCAGCTTAAGACCAATGCTCAAAGAAGAGACTTATCTACAAACTTAAAAGGAAGGATCAACAGTCAGACGCAAGATCTGCCAAGAGATGAGACTCTAACTTAGCTTCAGAATCAAGAGATAAGATCATAATAGAAGATGTCAAACCAAGGAGAGATTCAAAGTCAGCTTGAGACAAGCTCAAACTGTAAAGTCAGATTGAGACAAGCCCAAATTCATTGTAAGATCATATTCAGTCCAAGCATGACAAAGAAGAACTTTGAAATATGAAGCTGAGCAAAGATGAGATTCAAAGTCAGACTTGAGATGTAGACTCAACAGAGATACAGAATCAGACTTGAGATGTAGACTCAACTTGAGATGCAGAGTCAGACATGAGATGGTCTCACATCAGATATAGTCTCAAGATCAGACGCAGTCTCAAGTTCAGATGCAGAGATGCAGATGCAGACATGAGACAGTCTCAGATCAGATGCAGTCTCAAGAACAGACACAGAGATCAGATGCAAACATGAGACGGTCTCAGATCAGATGCAGTCTCAAGATCAGACGTAGAGATCAGATGCAGACATAAAGCCCAGACTTGAGATGAAGAGATCAGATGCAGACATGAGACTCAGACATGAGACGCAGAGATCAGATGCAAGCATGAGACTCAGACTTGAGACGCAGACATGAGATGCATACATGAGATGCAGATAGAGTCTCAACAGCTAAAAGCAAGTCAACGCAAGTACACTGTCACGGCAGAGACAACATCAGAAAAGCACCTGTCTCACGTCAGAAAAGTGAAAAATAACTTCTCTCTCTTCTAACGGCTAGTTTAACGGCTCTATTAACGGCTAGTTTTCTGAAGACTAATAAAGGAGGTCTCATTATGATGAGACGCGTGAGAGACACAGTGAGACTCAGTAGAGATGCTGCTGCACAACCAGAAAAATCCAAGTCTCAAGTGAATCTCAACCTACCTACCTATGCTATCTTAGCCAATATCTTGTAGTAGGTTTAGCTCTTGTTTTGTACTGATTTGTATACACTCTTTGAGTGATTTAGAGAGCTACCATCTAGCTGAGCTCACGGTTTATCCATACTTTGTATGTAGTCTAAGCTAGATCAATCACATCTCATCTCATCCCACCAAGTCTCGACTAAGTCAGGAGGTGCCTGAGCTTAGTATGAGCTATTGTAAAGCCTGGAGAGGCACTATAACAAGAATACTCACTAAGTTGCCTGGAGAGGCAGTTGAAAACAAAGAATACTGCATGAGTTGCCTGAAGAGGCAGTTGAGAACAAAGAATACTTGTGACTCAACCAAGGTAGGAGTGCCTATGCTTGGTGTGAGAGGCGTCCTGAAGAGGCTGTAAGAATACTTGTATTGACGGGTTTGTCAATAGTGGAAATCTCACGAGTTGTGAGGACTGGACGTAGCCCAAGGTTGTGGGTGAACCAGTATAAATCTCTGTGTGCATCTCTTCTCCCTATCTCTTTGTTTATATTGCACATCTCATATCTAAAATCTGTTTGTTAAAATAAATTAAATCTGTTTAGAGAAAACCAAGTTGTAATAACTAAGATCTGTCCATGCATCTCATCTTACATCTCATCTTACATCTCAGGCCCATCTCATCTCAGACCCTATCTCAACCTGAGATTAGTCAACAGTCTCACTCATTCTCCTTTAAGATATTAACATTTGATGAGTTAATTAATCTTACATCTCAAATCTGTTTACTAAACTAAATCAAATCTATTCAAAGATAATCAAGCTTCATTTATTAACAAACCATTATTACTTGATTACAAAATTATTGTTGAGACAACATCTCATCTAACCTACTTGAGACTCCAAGTGTCAAACTTGAGATCACGTCTCAACATGAATTTAAGTGTGAATTTTCAGGAACAATATTTTCAAGTCTCTATTCAACCCCCCTTCTAGAGACGTTCAGCCAACTTCAGGGTGGAGGTGGAGGGGAGAAGAGAGAAGGGGCGGGTGGGAGTATAAATGATAAAAATACATGTACCTATGAATACTCATGGATACTAGATATACTCACGACAGATACCTGCGTCTTTATAAAATGGCTAGAGATGAATATTATACTACTCATCCTGTGAGTACCCGCATACCCATTAAAACATATTTTCTACTAAATATATTAAAGTATTAGAAATTTTAATATTATTTTAGGGTTTAGGAGTATAGATGATAAAAATACATGTAGCTATGAATACTCGTGGATACTAGATATACTTACGATAGATACCTGCGTATTTATAAAATGGTTGGAGATGAATATTATACTACTCATCCTGTGGGTACCCGCATACCTATTAAAACATACATTCTACTAAATATATTAAAGTATTAGGATTTTTTTTATTATTTTAGGATGACATTGCTCGTATCCACACCTACTAAAATTAATGGGTACCTATGTGGGTAACGTGTATTTACGAGTATTCAATAATATTTAAAAATTGAAATTTCATAGAAAGAAAGAGAGAAAAATGTCATATAATATACTGTAATATCATATTATATATATAATATAAATTAACATTATATAATATCATTACATGCTAATATATTAAAATATTATTTAAAAATAATAAATAAATTTTATCTCATCCCAAAATACTAAAAAGTATAATATTTTAATATATTTAATAAAAAGGGTAAAATAACATTTTAGTCCCTATAAAATACCCGAGTTTTGATTTTCATCCCTGAAAAATTTTTCTTTTTTATTTCTTCCTTATAAAATATTTATGCTGTTTTTTTAGTCCATAATGTTGATTTTACTGTTAATTGTGGATGTGTCGAACGCCCATAATAGTCAACAATACTTCAAAAGTACCCTAACACATTATATAAGAGTGTTAGCCTCCTTAAACTCATTTAGAGAGTCAAATTTCATGTTCAAATTGAACTGAAATTCTTTATACATTTCCTCCTTCATATATATCACAAATAGTTTTTGAATGTGTTTAAGGAGGCTAACACCGTTGTATAATGTGTCAGGGTACAATATGTAAGATTACAAATTGTGATGAACATTTGAAGCATTCGTAATTAACAGTGAAATCAACAACAAGGACCAAAAAAATAGTTTAAATATTTTATAAGAATCAAATAAAAAAGAAAAATTTTCCAGGGACGAAAATCAAAACTTAGGTATTTTATAGGGATTAAAATGTTATTTTAGCCTTTTAATGAATATGCAGGTACACATGAGACGAATAGTATAATATCCACAAGTATCTACCCGTATGAGTTTTCTTGATCATTTGAGGTGGGGAAAACAAGATGAGGGTGGGACCCTAGTTAGGAAAAATAGGAAAATAAAAAGTGGGTGAGAATAGCAAAAGGGACTGTGAAAAGCAAAATCCTATAACCAGATATATTGACCCAACCCTATCCAAATCCATACCATTTTATATAACTGGTTATTCAAATTAAAATTTTAACCGGCAATTTCACATTAAAAACCGGATCTGTTCCACATCTGATTTACAAACCGGTTTGATCTTGGATACAACCGGATTTGAAACATGCAAACATTCAATCTCCCATGTCCGCATCGTGAGCCTGAGTCATTTTACTTCTCAGTTTCTGCGAACCTTAATCCCCAATCTTCCTAAACCCCAACATTTAATCCCGTTTTCTCTTCCCTGTATTTGAAACGGGCGAACCCTATCGCCATTTTGAAGATTCGTCGTGCTTTTGGTTCGCTGGATTCATAGCTATCTACAAGCCCTATCGCGATTCCCCGTCTGTGATTCGTCGTGCTTCTGGTTCGCTCTTCTGGTTGCTTATCTGCATTTTCTCTTCGCTATTCACGCTTCTGGTACGCTCTTCTTGCGTATGTATTATGAACCATTTAGCTCAAGCTCTGAATGCATTTAAGATGTAACTGTATGTTTTCTCTATCTCATACAATGCTTTATTTTATATTGCAACCTCTGCAAATTTTGAACAAAATTTCTGCTTACTGTGGTTCTATTATTGGTACTATATTTTCAAATCAGTATCTTAGCCCTAAAGAACGTAGAGATGCTTTCAGACTTCAGAGAATATTCAAGGGTAGAGTTAAATTCTTTTTAAAGGATAAAATACTCCGATTTATTTTGAAAATATCTAATAAACTGAAGAGCAATGCGGCAAGTTTTTGGAAAATATGGGAATGATAAAGTAGTTAAGAAGTGGGAGATTGGAATTTTCACTATATCTTGTAGAAGCTACTTCAGGACAACATCTTTAAGCACTATTGGAATTTTAGCTTCTCATAGAATAATTGATAGTTTTAGTGATAGTTTTATAGTTTTACAGTTCTTTGAAGCAGCCTAGTCCTTTTCTGATATTATCTTGTGACGGAGTTGATTATTACTGCTATATATAATTTGGCTATAGTTATAGTGCCAGTGTTAACTGTTAACACAGAATTTGGACTTGTAAAAATGATTTACTCAAGGAAATCAGCCAGCAAATCTGAACTTGAGCAAATGAGCATTGCCATACTCCCTCCCAATTAGGTCCATAATCCAGATACAAGCAACCCCATTCTTGTCCTCTGAAGCTAGGGGTTTCCCAAGCCCACTCCACTTACAACACGGGATAGAAGAAGTATGTTCCTTCACGTGCTGACTATATCAGCTTTAGATGTTGACCATACGTAGACAGATCCATCAGAAGATCCAGCAGTGACGTGATTAAAACGAGACAAAATTTTACCCAGAAACTAGCTGTTTACACCTGAGTAAAACTAGTGTCCTAATTATTACTATTTTTTTGTTTTTAGCAAAAGCATTCCTAGAATTGTGTCATTGCTCAATAATAGACACAGAGCTTCATATGTTATAACCACGTAACATATGGCTGGGAATGAGAGCATGCATATGCAATTAAGATGTGGGTGCTCTTCAACAGCTGCCAACTCTGATCTTATACTGGACCGAGTAATTGCAATGGCCAAGAAGTGGTTAATTAAGTGATACAAGATCACCAATTAACCACTCTTTAAACATTGTTAACACTTTTTTGGTTAATTTTTGATAGCAGCCCAAATAGGAATTTGAGTAATAGGCCCACTATTTGGAGAGTGTATGAGAGGAGAAATAGGAGGGTGAGAGAATGATGAGCTGGCAGGGGAGTGTGTTGGGCACAGTCCGTGTGAGTTGGTTGTGGTTGTAGGGGATTTTCAGTTATATTGGGGAGGGTGAAGAGAGAAGGGGGTATCTTTTGTTATTGGAAGTTTGTTATGGGCAGAGAGCAATAGCTCTCTGTTGGAGCTTGGCTCTGTGGACAGGATCTGATTTTCCTGTAATCTTCTTCTGTTTTGTGATTCAATAATACTGAGTCTTATTCTCTTTAGTTTAATAGTCCTTTCTTTTATATCTGCATTTCGGGTCTGCATCAATTTGGTCCGACCTGCCGGATATACGGAAGGTGAATGCCACCTAAACCGAAGAAGAAAATGGAAGCAAAAGTGAACGTGCTGGAGGCTGATATGACCAGCCTTAAGCTGACGGTTGAAGCGATTCAAGCTCAAAATGCGTTGATCATGGAGAAGCTAGATGCCTTGAATGATCGACAAAAGACGAAAAAAAAAAGTGACGATTCGAACGTTGACAAGGAAGATGAAGGAAGTGTTCATGAGGAAGAAGGACCCAAGGGGGTATCCATTAAAAAAACCACTACTCGGAGGAGTTCGTCAGGTGGATTCAAGAAATTACAGGGTGAGTCGCTGGAAGAGTTTCGTCAGTCAGTCAAAAAGATTGAGCTCCCGATGTTTGATGGAGAAGACCCAGCAGGGTGGATTTCCCGAGCTGAAGTGTATTTCCGAGTGCAAGAGACGCCAGATGAGGTTCGCGTCAACCTTGCGCAGCTATGTATGGAAGGACCGACAATACATTTCTTTAATTCGCTTTTAGAGGATGAAGAAGAGCTGTCATGGGAGCAGTTCAAAGGGGAGCTTCTAGATCGCTACGGATGCAGTGGCGAAGGGGACGTTTTCGAGCAACTCACTGAACTTAAACAGGACGGGTGCGTGGATGATTATATTCAACGGTTTGAACGTCTTACCGCGCAGGTAAAACGTATTCCTGATGAACAATACTCTGGGTATTTCTTGCATGGACTGAAAGAGGAGATCAAGGGACGTGTTCGTAGCCTCCGCTCGGTGGTTCCTCTGTCGAGAGCCAAGTTGTTGAACTTAGCTCGCGCGATTGAACGAGAAGTTGCTGGGAGTAAGGGCGGTGGGTACCCAAGCCGAGGCAGCTCTGGTTCCTCTAGTGGATTTGGGGCCCAAGGAAATAGAAGGAATGGGGATTCTGACTGGATTCATGTGGGCCGTGGAAAGGATCAGCTCTACGACAAGGGGCTGAATAAAGGGCGTTTTGGGTCTGGGCCCAAGGAGGACAAGACAGAAGAGTCTAATAAAAAGAAACCAAGTACGATGGATCGGGGAATTAAGCACTTATCCCTGCAGGAATTAAATGAACGCAGGAAGAAAGGACTATGTTACAAATGTGGGGGTAAGTATCACCCTCTTCACCAGTGTCCTGACAAGCAATTGAAGGTCATGTTGTCGGAAGATGACGAAGTTGTGGATGACAATGGAGATTTTCAAAACGTTGAACTAGGTGATCTAAGAGATTCGGATGGGGAGTGTAGTATGATGCTGTTGGGGAATCTGATTTACCATCAACATGATAGTCTTCAACAGGATAATCCTCAAACCATGAAACTGAGAGGGAGTTTAAAAGGGATCCCAGTGCTTATATTGGTTGACAGTGGGGCAACTCACAATTTTGTTTCTAAAAGGCTGGTTTCTAAAGTGGGTTGGGAGGTCGAGGAGACAAAAGAAATGAAGATTAAGTTGGGGGATGGGCACAAGGCAGCAGCAAAAGGAGTGTGCAAATCATTGGATCTGAAATTAGCAGAAGCTGATTTTTCCATTGATGCGTTCCTGTTTGATCTTGAAGGTATTGATTTGGTGTTGGGAATGTCATGGTTATCCACATTGGGCATTACAACTGTGGATTGGAGAAACCATGAGATGGATATTTACTGGCAGGGAGGAGTGGTTACAATTCAGGGAAATTACAGCAAATAGACTCGGAATGTATCTTTTCAGAGTGTGATAACCCAATCTACAAAGGTGGTAGAGGACTCTTATTTTGCAACAGAGGTTCGTCCTCGAGTTCAAGCGGACAAAGGCAGCGAAATTCTGAACCCATCACAGCGTAAGGAGTTAATCAAGGTGTTGGACAGATTTGGGGAGGTGTTTAACGACCCTCAGGGGTTACCTCCCAAAAGGAATAAAGAGCATGCCATCACTTTGCTGGAAGGACAGGGTCCAGTGAATGTGAGGCCCTATAGATACCCTCACCACCATAAAGATGAGATAGAAAAGCAAGTGAGGGAAATGTTGCAGTCTGGAATTATCAGGCCCAGCCAAAGTGCTTTCTCCAGTCCGGTCCTTTTAGTGAAAAAGAAAGATAATTCATGGAGGTTATGCGTGGACTACAGAGCCTTGAACAAAGTAACAGTGCCAGATAAGTTTCCTATCCCTGTTATTGATGAATTATTAGATGAAGTGCATGGAGCTAAATATTTCTCTAAGCTGGACCTAAAATCTGGTTATCACCAAGTAAGAGTTAAGGCTAGAGACATACACAAAACTGCTTTCAGAACCCATGAGGGTCACTATGAGTATTTAGTTATGCCCTTTGGTCTTATGAATGCACCTTCAAGTTTTCAAGCGTTAATGAATGACATATTTAGATCTATGTTGAGGAAATATGTTCTAGTGTTTTTTGATGACATTCTCATCTACAGTAAAGATTGGGAGACCCATATGCAGCATTTAGTTGAGGTGTTACAGGTGCTGTTAGATAAAAAATTAGTGGCCAACAAGAAGAAGTGTCATTTTGCTCAAGTTGCTATTGAATACTTGGGGCACATTGTTTCTAATGAGGGTGTAGCAATGGATCCGAGCAAGGTGGACTGTGTTTTGAAATGGCCTGTCCCAAAAAATGTAAAAGGTGTTAGGGGTTTCCTGGGACTCACGGGCTACTATAGGAAGTTTGTCAAAGACTATGGGAAATTGGCAAAACCTTTAACTGCTCTTACTAAGATAGATGGGTTTAGATGGACTCCAGTTGAACAACAAGCTTTTGATCATTTAAAAGAGAAGATGACAACAGCCCCAGTTTTAGCTTTACCAGATTTCAGCCAAGAGGAGCTCATGGCAATGGCATTGGCCATCCAGCATTGGAGACCGTACTTATTAGGGAGAAAGTTCACGGTGTGCACAGATCAGAAGAGTTTAAGAGAGTTGTTTTTACAGAAGATAACTACCGGGGATCAACAAAATTGGGCTGCGAAGTTATTGGGCTATCGTTTTGATATAGTCTACAAACCCGGGGTAGAAAATAAGGGTGCAGATGCCTTGTCCAGGATGCATGAGGAAGGCAGATTTCACAGCTTAGTCCATGTTCCAGAATGGGAAAATAGTGATGAAATTATGAAGGAGGTGCAGCAGGATCCAAGGTTAGTTAAGATCATCCAAGGTCTCTCTGAAAATTCCACTTCTTTTCCTGGTTTTAGCTACAAAAATGGTGTGCTTTATTATAAGAATCGTCTAGTACTGTCTGAAAAATCAGTGTGGATTCCTACATTGCTGACTGAATTCCATATGACCCCTGAAGGGGGCCACTCAGGTTTTTACAGAACGTATAGAAGGTTGGCTGCTAATCTCTATTGGCATGGGATGAAGGAGAGGATTCAAGAGTTTGTCAAGAAATGTGACACTTGTCAACGCCAGAAATATTTAGCCAGCTCTCCAGGGGGTTTGTTGCAGCCTTTGAATATCCCTGAACAGATTTGGGAAGAAATTTCCATGGATTTCATTACTGGCCTTCCGAAGTCCAAGGGATATGAAGCCATTTTTGTTGTGGTGGACCGCTTGTCAAAGTACAGCCATTTTATCCCAATTAAACACCCGTATACTGCAAAAACTTTGGCTGAGATTTTTGTCAAAGAAATTGTTAGATTGCACGGCATTCCAGCTTCTATCCTTAGTGACCGTGACCCAGTTTTTGTCAGTAATTTCTGGAAGGAGATTTTTAAATTACGAGGAACTCAGTTGAAGATGAGCACCGCTTACCATCCCCAAACGGATGGCCAAACAGAAGTTGTGAACCGCTGTTTAGAAACATTTCTGCGATGTTTTATAGCAGATCAGCCTCGGACATGGGTGTTGTGGGTGCCATGGGCTGAGTATTGGTACAACACCAATTTCCACAGCTCAATAGGAACCACACCTTTTGAGGTGGTGTATGGTCGGCCTCCCCCGGTCATTACCAGATTCCTTCCAGGAGAGACACGTGTAGAAGCTGTGCAGCGTGAGCTGTTAGACCGTGACGAGGCTTTGAGTCAGCTGAAGCAACATCTGCTTCGAGCTCAAGGGCGCATGAAAAGTCAGGCTGATGCTAAGAGAGTGGAGAAAAGTTTCAGCATTGGAGAGTGGGTGTTCCTCAAGTTGAAGCCTCATAGACAACAGACTTTGAAGTCTAAGATTTGTCCTAAGCTTGCTCCTAGGTACTATGGTCCTTTCCAAATTACTGGGAGGGTAGGGGCTGTGGCTTATAGACTCCAACTCCCTCCGGAGTCACGTATACATCCTGTATTTCATGTGTCGCTCCTCAAAAAGGCTGTTGGAACTTATGATGTTGAAAAAACCTTGCCTTCCGGATTGGACTTGGAGCCTGCTGGAGATGCTGTACTTGCTGCAGTTTTGGCTACTCGCATAATTTCTCTTAAGGGGGAATTGGTTAAACAATTGTTGATCCATTGGCAAGGGAGACCAGCTGAAGAGGCCACTTGGGAAGAGGAGTTCTTGATTAGAAACCAATTTCCAGAGTTCAGTCTGATTCTCAAGGGAGCGGCATTGATAGCAGCCCAAATAGGAATTTGAGTAATAGGCCCACTATTTGGAGAGTGTATGAGAGGAGAAATAGGAGGGTGAGAGAATGATGAGCTGGCAGGGGAGTGTGTTGGGCACAGTCCGTGTGAGTTGGTTGTGGTTGTAGGGGATTTTCAGTTATATTGGGGAGGGTGAAGAGAGAAGGGGGTATCTTTTGTTATTGGAAGTTTGTTATGGGCAGAGAGCAATAGCTCTCTGTTGGAGCTTGGCTCTGTGGACAGGATCTGATTTTCCTGTAATCTTCTTCTGTTTTGTGATTCAATAATACTGAGTCTTATTCTCTTTAGTTTAATAGTCCTTTCTTTTATATCTGCATTTCGGGTCTGCATCAATTTTTCTGATCTGGAAACATTTCCTCACAGGTATCCTGAATTTGTAATTCTACTTTTTTGAGGTATAGGTAGAAGACATTGCAGTGAAATTTTTGTAAATTAAATCTGAGTTCTGTTTGCTGCTTGGGAAATTCATTTCTGCACCATCTTTTATGTGGGTACAACTTGATTTGTATCACGTATGATTCCTTTTGACCAAAAACTTCCTTGAAAGGAGTTAAAAGTTGATTCTTTTATTGCTGATATTAATTATCAAATAAAAACTAATATTTTTTAAAGCCATATGAATTTTTATGGTCTGAAACCTAACTTTTCTTTTGCAGTCCTACTGAGCTCAATTGTCTCCAGAAAAATTAAGATCTTATAGAACAGTTTAAGATCCCTTAAAATACGTGCCTTGCATGCTGTGTTTCCCTATGATTTGGTTAATTATTTATGTTAATGAAATTTGCTGAATTAGAAACCAAGACTTTAAATCCTGAAAGTATTCACTCTCTGAATTAGAAGGGAAGGTACAGTACTATATATATATATATGTATATATATTCTTGTTACCTTGCCCTTCTGTTCTGAAACCAAACAGCTTCTTGAGGTCATCCATCAAGACTATCAAGAAAGCTGTTAAATTATGAATAATGCATAATGCACTTGTACTTTATGTTTCTTAACCCTTTTACAATTTGAGTGATGCTAGCTGAATAAGTGAGTGACATTTATCATAATCCAAAATATAGAAAAAATAACTAAATAAGTGTGTAAAATCTAGGTATTCTATTGTTTAATTAGTGCATAAGTTTTTCAAATTGTCAAACATTTGATTTGATTTGATAGTTTATACCAGCTTGTTGTTTTTTATGCAAGCATGTTAGGTTTTTCTTTATTCTACTCTACTTTCCTGCTCAGCGCATATTTTATTCTCTTTATTCTTATGATCTTCCTCGCCCTCTCCGATTTCAATCCCATTCCAGTGCACGTTCTGCGGGATTGCTGGGATCGCCGCGCAAGATTGCAAAATCGGTGGGAGCATGATACCACTGTGTTCAGAAAATCCATTTTTGCGGAAAAAAAACCCAACTTTGACCAATTATGACCCGGTCTGAACATGGACTTTTTGAACCCTAATTGATGCAATTCAGTCCCATTGTTCAGCGCATCCATTCTCCCACTCTCTGCGTCTACTTTATTCCTTCTGAAGCCCTCTCACATGCTTCTGCATTCTGCTTCTGCGTCCTGCTCTGCATTCAGCTCTGCTTCTGCGTTCTACTACTTTGCTTCTGTGTTCTTCCTTCTGCTTCTGTCTGTGACTTTCTCTGCCTTTGCTTCTGAATTTTTTTATTCTGTTGCTGAAAGTGGCCACTAACACTGGTGCTGGACCTATTTATGCATTTTTTTCTGAATTTTTTCCCTGTTGACTACACTTGATTTACATGTTTTGTATGACCTATTTATGCATTTTGAATTCAAGTTTAGTGATGTGTTTGCACTTTGCAGTGATTTGAAGGTCATTTTTTCTTATTTATGCCATTTTTTTTCTGTTTGTGGTGATTGTGCACTAAAAATCCAGACTGCCAGTGAAAGAGAAGCAGTATGTCAGTGTCCAATTTTAGAACCAGTCTAGCATGGTCAAGTTAAAAGTTTAAAGCGTTGAGGAATGGTTGTGAACATTTTCTCTCTCAAGAATTTCCTCCGCTTACCTTTTCCTTTCTCATATTTTACTTCTCTGTATCCTCATTATTAATGAGCTCAGTCTTACTGTATAGTTGAAAAAGACTAGGCAATGCCTGGATAGTTTTACCATAATAACCAAAACAGCTTGAGCAAATAACTTACATATTAGGTTGTTTAAGTAAGCGTTATGTTTGTAAACTGGTTGTTGGTATTTTGGTGTATAGATCTTTGTTATGTTAATATATACCTGAGCTGATTTTGATTGAGGCACTGTTTATATTAAATATTTTGATTTGAAACATGTGTTGCAGATTTTAGCTATAGTACTTGGTGCAATCCCATTTCTCAAGCCACTGATCTTTACAACTGATGCTCCATTATTCTTCTTCACTGAAAGCTGCATGATTCTTGGGTATGCCTGTTAAAGTTTTGTTTAGTGCATGCTATTAAGTTGCTATAGTTTGTCCTAGGAAATTTATTGTATTTTTTCCTTCTAAGTATATATCAATTTATTGAATAATACACCAAGTTTTGAAGGCCCATTTGCATGCCTTTGTTGTTATAGTTACATTATGACAAATTGCTGGGACTAAATAACTTTTTTTTTTTTTAAATTGTCCCTGTTACATGCACGTTGACACCCAGCTAAACAAAGAAGTGTCTGCTAGTGGACCCAGTGGGAGGCGTCCAGATATTTCACTTCAAGTTCCACCTAGACCTTTGGGGTTTGGCAGCACCTCAAGTTCTAAATACTGTTCACTGAAAGGTACTATTTACTAGAATCCTTCCCATATATGCTCAAGATGTACACACAGATTTCATGTGCTACCTGGATCTCCCAACAACATATTTTAGGATCTTTTTTGCATGCCTCCTTCGAGACAAAAGAGAGATATCAATCCATTTTCTATTTTGAGTGTTCTAATATTTATGCAATGGAAAATTTCTCACTCTAATTTTTAGACTCAAACGTGATGTGAGGAATTTAAAAATTAAATAAGTGTTTCAATTATCTTGTGATTACTTGCTCGAAATAGAAATGGAGTTTGCATCCATACTTGTTTCTTTAGTTTCTTATCCAGGTTTCTTTGTCTTTTGTTTTCTTTTTTGTTTCCCAGATAAATAGTAGACCATGGCAGACCATCGAAATGGAAGTACTTCAGCTGCCAATGGAAAGGCAAGTGCAGCTGGAACTGCCTATTCTATTGATCTGAATGCATTTCAAACCAGACTGAAGTCATTCTATTCATATTGGGATGAACACAAAGCAGATCTCTGGGGATCTTCTGATGCAATCGCTGTTGCATGTCCTCCACCTTCAGAAGATCTGCGATACCTAAAATCTACTGCTCTAAACTTATGGTTGCTTGGATTTGAGTTCCCAGAGACAATTATGGTCTTCACAAAGAAGCAGATCCATATCTTGTGCAGCCAAAAGAAAGCATCTATTCTTGAATCTGTCAAAAAACCTGCGAGAGAGGCAGTTAGTGTGGATATTGTTTTGCATGTCAAACCTAAAAATGATGATGGAACTGCTCTTATGGATGCTATATTTCGTGCCATCCGTGCTCAGTCCAAGTCTGATGGGCGTGATACTTCCACTGTAGGATACTTATCAAGAGAGGCTCCTGAAGGGAAGCTGCTTGAAGCATGGGCTGAAAAATTGAAAAGTAGTAAATTTCATCTGAGTGATGTGGCCAATGGGTTGTCTACCTTGTTTGCTGTAAAGAGTAATGAAGAACTTACATCAATTAAGAGAGCTGCCTACCTGACAACCAGTGTGATGAAAAATTTTGTGGTTTCCAAGCTCGAGAATGTAATTGATGAAGAGAAGAAAGTTTCTCATTCTACGCTGATGGAGGAGACTGAGAAAGTTATACTGGAACCTTCAAAAGTCAACTGCAAACTGAAGGCTGATAATGTTGATATTTGTTACCCCCCAATTTTTCAGAGTGGGGGGGAGTTTGATCTCAGGCCGAGTGCTGTCAGCAATGACGAGCTGCTTCACTATGACTCTGCTAGTGTGATTATATGTGCTGTTGGTGCCCGGTATAAGAGTTACTGCTCAAACATAGTGAGGACATTCTTGATTGATGCTGAACCTCTACAAAGTAAGGCTTATGAGGTTCTTCTAAAAGCCCATGAAGCTGTCATTGGTTCTTTGAAGCCTGGAAACAAGCTGAGTGTTGCATACCAAGCTGCAGTTTCTATTCTTGAAAAGGATTCTCCTGACTTAATTTCCTATTTGACAAAATCTGCTGGGACTGGCATCGGCATTGAGTTTCGTGAGTCAGGATTGAATCTTAATGCTAAAAATGAACAGATAATTAAAGAAGGCATGGTCTTCAATGTGTCACTTGGATTTCAGAATTTGCAGAGTGAGAAGAGTAAGTCTAAGAACAAGCACTTCTCTCTCTTGCTGGCTGACACAGTCATCGTCAACAAAGACAAGACAGAAGTTGTGACTTCTATGAGCTCAAAATCTCTGAAGGATGTTGCATATTCTTTCAATGAAGAAGAGGAAGAGGAAAAGCCAAGCACAAAAGCTGATGCCAATGGTGCAGAGACCTTAATTTCTAAGACAACTCTAAGGTCAGACAATCATGAAATTTCAAAGGAGGAACTTCGAAGGCAGCATCAGGCAGAACTTGCTCGTCAAAAGAATGAAGAAACTGCAAGGCGACTTGCTGGTGGTGGAAATGAGACGGGAGACAACCGTTCCTCTACGAGGAGTTCTGCAGAACTGGTGGCCTACAAAAACATAAGTGACCTACCCCCTCCCAGAGAGATGATGATTCAGATTGATCAAAAGAATGAAGCAGTTCTCTTGCCTATTAATGGAAGTATGGTTCCTTTTCATGTGGCTTTCATTAGAACTGTTTCCAGCCAGCAGGACACCAATCGCAATTGCTATATTAGAATTATTTTTAATGTTCCTGGCACCCCTTTCAGTCCCCATGATTCAAACTCAATGAAGTTCCAAGGATCTATTTATTTGAAGGAGGCTTCATTCCGCTCCAAGGATTCTCTTAGATTTTGGACCCGGGCCTAACTCAACCCCAAAAGCTAGCTTGTAGGATGAGGACTGTCCAAGGTTTATATATTATTAAATGGCCTTATCACTAGTCAATGTGGGACTTTCCAACACACCCCCTCACGCCCAGGGCTGGACATCTGGAGCGTGGACACAACAAGGGGTGGGGGCCCAATAACAACGGATCTAGGATAGGCTCTGATACCATATTAGATTTTGGACCTGGGCCTAACTCAACCCCAAAAGCTAGCTTTTAAGGTGAGGACTGCCCAAGGCTTATATACTATTAAATGGCCTTATCTCTAGTCAATGTGGGACTCTCAACACACCCCCTCACGCCCAGGGCTGGACATCTGGAGCGTGGACATCAACGGGTGGGGGCCCAATAACGGATCTAGAATAGGCTCTGATACCATATTAGATTCTGGACCTGGGCCTAACTCAACCCCAAAAGCTAGCTTGTAGGATGAGGACTGTCCAAGGTTTATATATTATTAAATGGCCTTATCACTAGTCAATGTGGGACTTTCCAACACACCCCCTCACGCCCAGGGCTGGACATCTGGAGCGTGGACACAACAAGGGGTGGGGGCCCAATAACAACGGATCTAGGATAGGCTCTGATACCATATTAGATTTTGGACCTGGGCCTAACTCAACCCCAAAAGCTAGCTTTTAAGGTGAGGACTGCCCAAGGCTTATATACTATTAAATGGCCTTATCTCTAGTCAATGTGGGACTCTCAACAGATTCAAGGCACATAAGTGAGGTTGTGCAGTCCATTAAAACACTCAGGCGACAAGTTGTAGCAAGGGAGTCTGAGAGAGCTGAAAGGGCAACCTTGGTCACCCAGGAGAAACTGCAGCTTGCTAATAATAGATTTAAGCCAATAAGATTGCCCGACCTATGGATCCGCCCTGTTTTTGGTGGGCGTGGAAGGAAGATACCGGGTACACTTGAAGCTCATGTGAATGGATTTCGTTATTCTACCACCAGGCAAGATGAGCGTGTGGACGTTATGTTTGGCAACATTAAACATGCATTTTTTCAGCCAGCAGAGAATGAGATGATTACACTCCTACACTTTCATCTGCACAACCATATTATGGTAGGAAATAAGAAGACCAAGGATATTCAGTTTTATGTAGAGGTGATGGACATGGTCCAAAATGTTGGAGGTGGAAAAAGATCAGCCTATGACCCTGATGAACTTGAAGAAGAACAGCGTGAGAGAGAAAGGAAGAACAAAATTAACGTAGAATTTCAAAGCTTTGTGAATCGGGTGAATGATCTCTGGGGGCAACCACAATTCAATGGTCTTGACTTGGAGTTTGATCAACCTCTTAGAGAACTTGGCTTCCCAGGCGTACCTCATAAATCTTCAGTATTTATTGTTCCTACTTCAGCCTGCCTTGTTGAACTGATAGAGACCCCTTTCCTTGTTGTCACACTAAGTGAGATTGAGATTGTGAATCTAGAGAGAGTTGGTCTTGGGCAGAAGAACTTTGATATGACAATAGTATTTAAGGACTTCAAGCGGGATGTCCTGAGGATTGATTCTATCCCTTCTACATCCCTTGATGGCATCAAGGAGTGGCTGGACACAACAGACATTAAGTATTATGAGAGTAGGCTGAATCTGAACTGGCGTCAGATCCTAAAGACAATCACGGATGACCCTCAAAGCTTTATTGAAGGTGGTGGTTGGGAGTTTCTGAATTTGGAAGCTACTGATTCAGAATCTGAGAACTCAGAAGAGTCAGACAAAGGCTATGAGCCGTCCGATATTGAACCTGAATCCGATTCTGAAGATGATGATTCCGACAGTGAATCACTTGTTGAGTCTGAAGATGATGAGGAGGATAATGATTCTGAGGAAGATTCTGAGGAAGAGAAAGGAAAGACATGGGAAGAACTTGAGAGGGAAGCAAGCAATGCAGATAGGGAGAAAGGTAACGAATCTGACAGTGAAGAAGATAGGAAAAGAAGGAAGGCGAAAGCCTTTGGTAAGTCACGAGCCAGTCAAAGTAGTAGCATGCCAAAGCGGGCCAAGTTAAGATAGGTTTTTGTTTTTGTTCATGGCCAGTTTGTGGTTTAGTGCAGATGCTCAATGTTTTTGCTGCGATTGCAGCTTGTGTTTGGACGAGTTATCGTGTCGCTGTAACTTAGGTTTTTGCTTTACATTATATAGTCCAGCTTCTCGATAGGAATCCTTGAATGAATGTATGTCCCTGCATTTACGTGGTTATCTCTTTTCATCCATTGCTGCTAATGTTATTTCTTTCCTGTTATTAGATCTAATATTTTTGTTGTTTTTTTTTTGTTTGTATTTTATATTTTTGCTGTTGGCCATCTTATACAACAAAATAGTAGGAGCTAGGAGGATTAAGGGTGATACATTATACATATATATGATAAATTTCTTTTGGGGTCGTTATAATTTTCCTGAATTTTCAAATAAGTTTATGTAATTTAAAATTTTTCAATTTAGTTTTTATATTTTTATGAGAATTTGAACAGTCTCTTATTAGTTGGCGGTGTTATCTATTCTATCTATCTTATATCTATTTATCTACCTATTCTAATTCCATTCTATTTACTATTAATAAAATTGGGTCCTCAATTGCCAAATGTCAGCTTTTCTATGCAATCCAGTTTTTTAATTTTCAATTTTTCATAAAAAATAACTGCTTACTAACTACTCATTTCTCATCTATTGTGCATCCAAGATAACTGCCCACTCATTTGTCACATGGCCTCTTTCTTCTCACTCACCACTTTCTCTGTTTCTGCTTTCACACATGAAATTGGTCTCTTTTTACTTACTCTAGGAAAGATATCATGCTTGGGCTATTGTAGAAGAGAACTCCGTTTCTCACTCTCTTATGGCAGCATCTTCATTTGGGAGGTAGATTCTTCACTCTCTTATGGCAGCATCCTCATTTGGGAGGTAGATTCTTCCGCCACTTTGACGAGTTGGGTGCTACCTTTAAAATGATTTTTGTTTTTCCTTTGTAAAATCACTTATACATATTTTATATCCTTAACAAATTCAACTAGGTTCTTCCAAACTTCGGGTTGAGGAGGATGAAGTTTTTTCTGGGGAAGACATAAGCAATTGGTGTGCACAATCTGCCTCCCAAATCTGCTCGCTATTCCTGCAATTGAAGAGGTAAAGATGTAAGACTTTTTTTATTTGTTTTATTCTGTGAAAAACCCTCAGTTTTTTTCTCCTTTTGTTGGATTAGCTTAATACAAGTCTGGGCGTTCAAGAGGCAAATTTTTTGATGAGGATTCAGGCATTTTTTTACTCTAAGCCATGGGTTTTAATCTTCCCTGTTTTCTCTTCCTCCTCACTGTCACCATTTTTTTTTGTAAATTATTTCAGATGGTTTCTTTAGAATGGCTTCTATCTTTGAATTTTTGGGAATTATTTAATTTTTTAAATGGCTTCCAAATAAAAGTCGTAGGACATGAAGTTGAAAGTTAGTAGTGTTTATATCCCCGTACTATGGTGGGCACCTTTGATACACTGTTGAGCATATGTCTGGATTATTGTAGACAGAATAAATCAAGCAATCTGAGTTGTTTTCACTGCTGTAACTGGGAATGGAATGTAGATAAATAGAGAGAGAAAAGGAGAGAGCATGGAGAGAGACAAGTGAGTATTGGATATATTGGAATTGGATACACTACAATGTGTAGTGACCTTGATATATATTAGAATAAATACATAAGAAACCCTAGTGGGCCAAGCCCATAACTAAAGGATACCTGTGGTTAAACAAAAAAAAAAATCATAAGTACTATCATAATTCATAATCCTAATGTGGCTACTCATAACTCAAGCTGGAGCATAGATATTGATCATGCCTAGCTTGTTACAAATAAAATCACTATGTACCCCACTTAATGCTTTTGTAAGTACATCTGCTAGTTGATCACCTGTCCTAACATGAGAAATAGATAAAAGATTCTACTGAACCTTCTCTCGAATGAAATGACAATCAACCTCAATATGCTTTGTTCTTTCATGAAAAATTGGATTCGATGTAATATATATGGCAGCTTGGTTGTCACACCAAAGTTTCATAGGACTAATGTTGCCAAATCCCATCTCCTCCAAAATCTGTCTAATCCATAGCAGCTCAAATGTAGCTTGAGCCATAGCTCTGTACTCTGCTTCTGCATTTGAGCTTGCCACCAAATTCTGCTTCTTGCTCTTCCAGGATATCAGATTACCTCCTAGGAACACACAATATCCTGTAGTAGATTTTCTGTCCACAGGACACCCGATCCAGTCAGCATCAGAAAAGGCTTCCACCTGCATATGTCTATGATCTTTGTACACAATACCTTTTCCTGGAGCTTTCTTCAAGTACTTAATAATGCGGATTAGTGCTTCCCAATTGTCAGTTGGAGAGGACATAAACTGACTTACAACACTTACTGGAAAGGAAATATCTGGCCTAGTGACAGTCAAGTAATTCAGCTTCCCTACCAGTCTTCTTCATTTCTGTGGGTCAGAAAGAGGAACTCCATCTGCTGTCAGCTTCACTCCTGGCTCCATGGGTGTCTCACATGGTTTAGCTCCCTTCAGACCAGTCTCAATCAATAAATCCAAGACATACTTTCTCTGTGAAAGGAAAATCCCTTTCTTTGAATACATAACTTGAATGCCCATGAAGTACTTCAGGACACCCAAGTCTTTAGTTTGAAACTTGGTCTGAAGAGATGCCTTTAGTTTGTTGATTCCTTCGCTATCACTACCTGTAATAACAATGTCATCAACATAAACAACAAGTAAAATGCAACCAATGTTAGACTGTTTGTAAAACACTGTATGATCACTCTGACTCCTTCCCCATTCCACCAAGACTGACCCCAACCAAGTACTTCCACTCTACATAGTTCTCACCATCCCCGTCAAGCTTAATATCAGTAAGTTTGGAGATAGTGGTAATAATGTCTGTAACCGGCCCCTTGTTTTTCGCACCTTGGGAGCTACTCTCCTCCTTGTGCTTGCTGCCTGCCATCGTGTCAAATTACTGCAAACTGCCACGAAACCACTTGAATGCCGCACCAAACTGTGCGAAACCCAAGAAATCAAATTACTGCATAATCTGGCCGCCCAAAAAATTTCAGTCCCACAGAAGCTTTGGTCGGCCTTCTCTTAAGTTGCTGGGGAACCCCCTTTTTTCTTTTTGGTTGCGACTGCTGTTGCGTGGGAGCCCTGGAACCCTAGGATGCTCCCGATACCATGTAGATAAATAGAGTGAAAAAGAGAGAGCATGGAGAAAGACAAGTGAGTATTGGATATACTGGAAATGGATACACTACAATGTGTAGTGACCCTGATATATATATATATATATTAGAACGATTTTTCTAATCTGTACAATATTGCACATGATAATAAATCAAAAGTGGAAAGGTTTTATTGGAAAATGCAACTATCACAACATTCAATGCATTGGTAATATTAAATGTTACATTTTCCAATAAAACATTTCCACTTTTGATTTATTATGTTAGAAAAACTGATATTAGAATAAGTACATAAGAAACCCTAGTGGGCCAAACCCATAACTAATCATAAGTACTATCATAATCCTAATGTGGCTACTCATAACATGGAATTTATCAAAAGTGGTGGAGTCATGCATTCAGTGTAACTCATTAAGTATCTTAGAGATTGCCCAAAATTAAGTGTAGATATTTGATGTAATATTTTATATAGTTGAGGGGGTCTGTTTTTCGATGTGAAAATTATAATTTTTTAGATGTTTTATTGGACATGCTGCATGTAGTACACACAATCTTATGATTTTATGGCGGTCATGCTGCATGTAAGATACAACATCTTATTCTTTAAATTCTACCCGAAAGGTTGTCCAAATGTCTGATATAATTTTCCTATGCTGCTGTGTAAATAGAATACTATGCCTTCCCTTGACTTGGAGAGCTCTGCAAAATAATAATCTACTCTTAACTTCGAGAACTATTTGTTGATATTATATTCTTTTTATGCAAATTGATCTTATACTATAGCAAAACTGTTAGATAATATTTAATATACGTAGGATGGCTGAGTCAGATAATTCAACTGCATATACTTTATGCAATTATGCTTAATTTGCTTGATGACATGGCATATAAAATATTATCTAGATTTATCTGACTTGGAGACAACTTAAAGCTATTTCTTTGGGGTTAGATGTTACAAGTTCCTGAAGCATGTCAGGCAACAAGGATAATACAAAATGGATTTATGGTTTACTTCTATCCGTTTTTTTTTTTCTTCTGGGAATTGCAAGGAGGCTGGTAAAAATTGCTCTTCAAGAAGCAGCAAAGAAGAGAGAAATGAGATATTCAGACTTAAAAAAAATTGACCGTGGGGTTCATCAGCATTCCATAATGATATCAAAATAATTGATGTGTTTATAGACCCAAATTATAGGTACTAAAGTATGTCATACTTTTCACTTATTTTTCTTGCTTCCTAATGAGTTTTATAATAGTTGATTTAGTATAACTGATAGGTCCTCTAAGCTCATGATTTTCAATTACCTATAAAATGATTTTCAAGTGTTGGATTGTAAAATGATCTTTTGACCTATTAAATTGCCAATCTTCATTGGTGGCTGCAGCTACCATTTGGCAATTATCAGGCTGATGAGCAGGCATGGATTGATACAATTAAGTCTGTTGGAACAAGGGAGACAGTTAGAATCAGTACCATGGACTGGCTGAGTCAGTCACAACACAATTTATAGACCAAACAATTTTTCGGTTTCGCCATGTTCTGCAATATCAGAGGCATCTTCAAGTGTTCTGGCTTTCTCTATTTTCTTTCCTTGCTTTCTCTCTTTGTTTTTTGTTACTCCTCCCTGAACTTTTTTACCTTTTCATGAATTCATCATTAGCAAGGCATCCCAAACATCTCAGAAGACTAAAGATTCAGGTTTCAAAATTCGTACAGTTTTGCGTGGTTCCATTTTGATTGACCTTTTCCATACTCTAATTTCACTAGATATCACAAACGGGCTGTTGATTCCCCTGGAGATCAATTAGGTACTGGGATATTTGTATTGGTTACATAAATAGACATCCGAAAATGCCTATCTTCTGGCAATATTTGTAAAGGTCTTTAAAATTTCAGTGTTGTTTCACCAGCTAAGTTTATATAGAATTTCCTTATATTATGTATGTCTACAATTATGATGAGTTTTACACATATCAAGTTGTTTATTATCTGGATAAAAAGGCCCTGACTAAGTCACTGATCCTTAGAAAATCCTAAACTTCTGTATTAATTGATCTTTTTAACATGCATAAGATAAGATGGATTATATTTTGTTGTGGTCAACAACATATATTCAAAATTATACTGCTGATCCAAACATTACAAACTAAATCGCATTCTTGGAGTCAACTAAACCACAAATTTTATGATGTAGCTCTTTGGTAGTGCAGTGCATATGTCGTGTTCTATTCATGATGTGGAGAATATGAAGATATACACCAATATAGATTCAGTAGAAGAAATGTTCAGAGGTCATCCCAAAATTTCTTAGACAGGTAACCATTTTCTGATTAGAAAGGTGAAGGAAGTGCAGAGAAAAAATAAAATAAAAAAACTCTCATTAGAGAGAGACTAACCCACCCAGAGTCGATAGGAAACCCTCACATGGAGCGGGAGAGCCCTCAAGGAGGTAAATCTTTCTTCTTTATGTGGCGCTAGGTTTTTTTCTCTCTCTGTGTAGAGGCCTTAACAGATCCAATTCACATGAGATTTGGACTTGCTTGAATTAATTAAATGATAGGCGCTTGTTCTAGTTGAGATTGTTTGAACTTTAATTCAAGCTTCTTGATTAAAATTCTAACAAATAATAATTAATCAATTAAATTAAGTAAAAATATTATAGTCCGTGATTGTCTTTTGGAAATGAATGTATTTCCTTAAGAGTGATAGTTTAATCATTGATTTAATTACTCTTTACAATTTGTTGCTGCATTTTGAATTTAAATTGCACAATTCCATTTTACTCTTGATTTAATTGGTTTGACATCAAGGTCATTTACTTATCTTAAATACTACATTTTAAACTCATTATTTTGATATTGTGTACGGCCACGATTATCAACATTATTTTTTACTATCTCCGGTTCTATTTATAAGAACTTTTTGGAGAGTTGTTCTTGGTACTTATTATAAGAATCTTTTCAGATTGTCCCTTGCATTAATTATTTTTTGACGAAAATACCCCACTAGTGGAGATAAGCGGGTAATGAATGAATAGAGAGAGAAGGACACAATGAAGTAATTAAATGGAGAGAGAAAGATAATGGATCTCAATAAATTCAAGGGTAATTGTGTGTTTGACTGTTTGGTAAGTCATTTCAGCTAGCTGAAAGCTTAGCTGAAATTAATAGCTGAAACCATTTCAGCTGTGTTTGATAAGATAATTTTTTTGGGTAGCTACTAGCTTGAAAAGCTACTTGAGGTAGCTTTTTTAAAAAAGCTTCCATTTTCAGCTACTAGTTGAAAATTTATTACAAGTTTAACTCTCAACTACCCCAACTTATTATTATTTAATAATTAATGATGTCCTTGTATGTCATTTTACCATTTTCAGCTAGTTTTAGCAAACATATTCAATCAAATTAGTTAGCTTTCAGTTAACTTTTAACTTTTAGTTAATTTTTCAGCTTTTATCTAACTTTTTAGCTTTCAGCTAACTTTTCAACTAGTTTTACCAATTACACTCTTAGAGTTGAGAATAAAAGAAAACTAAAGGTGATGACACTTTGTGAACAAAGAATAAAAGTTGAATAACCATTCCGGACTATGAACTAAAAACTAAAGACTAAGATAATTGATAAAAAAATAGCGTATTCACATGAATGAATAAATAAAATTGGGATGTTGTAATTCCATTATACTCTTTTCTTGTATACCACTTTCCATCTTTATTTCGCCTTATAATTTTAGTTAATTCATTAGTAAATCCAGTTACAATCTTGCCCTCCTAGTTTCATTAGTTTTTATTATTATAATTTTATTTTTTGCACACAAAAATATGATTTTAATTGATTGATATTTTAATGTGTAGTTCACAAACTATAAAATATATTGAAATTTATGGCATGCTATTTAAATAAAAAAGTATGAAAATATTAATTATTTCATTTGTAACTTTTTTTAATTTGTTACATTCTGGCTAATGATGAAATAATATTTTTATTGGGAAATGAACAATTTAGGATTCAAACTTACCTTCTTTTATAAAAAAAAAATAAAGTAGTAAAATACGTTTATGTGAACATTGATTAAAAGTTCTAAATAAAGAATGAACAAAGTAAGGTGATAAACTAATGATTTTGGTCATTAATTAAATATAGGGTTAAATATTTTTTAAGTGTCTGGAAATAAAGTAAAATTTGGTTTTGGTCCTCTATTTTTTAAAATCACATGCTTTTAGTCCTCATTGTTAGTTGTTAGTTTGTCTCCAATAAAAAAATTAACTCAAACTAAGGTGTATTATAATTAATTAATGAGTAAACTAGCAAATAGGTCCCTGACTCTTGGGGGACCATGCAATTTCGTCCCTGACTTTCTAAAATAACACTTTAGTCCCTGACTTTATTAAAAGCATGCACTTTAGTCTCTAACGTGCATGTTTTTTTTAAAAGTGAAAAACTAAAATGCATGTTTTTTTAATAAAATAAGGACTAATGTGCATGTTTTAAATAAAATCATAGACTAAAGTGCTATTTTAGAAAGGTCAGAGACGAAACTGCATGCTCCCAAAGAGTTAGGGACCGATGTGCTAGTTTTATTTTTAATTAATTGATTTTTTTAGTTAGATAATTAATATAAAGGAAAAGGAGGCACGAGTAATAAGTTACAGACGTCTTAATCAATTTTTTAAATAGAGTGGCAGCAAATGTAAATATATTAAGTTTTGTCGAGGTAGGAGTAATTTGAAAAAAATATCTAAATAACGAATCTTTTCATTGGTAAATGTTGAGTAGGCTTAGTTCTAATTGTAAACACGCAAGCTTTCTCGGTGCCGTTTTCAGTAACCTATTCACAATATACTCCTTTTCACCGCTAGCTCTCTCTCCCCCAAATCTCCATTCAGTAATGGCTATTGAAATAATTGATCTAACGAATTCACCCCCATCACCACCCAGGTCATCATCTAAGGCACTAATGGTCCTTAATTCTGGTGTTGTTTCTGCAGAGAATGTTCAATTCAAAAAATTTCATATGTCCTCATGGGCTTGCGTGAATCCTACTCTTCACCACACCAACCATCACCAAACTACCCTGTGGCCAGCTTCAGGACACACCCATGAGCCCTCTCAGAGTATCACTACATGGTTCCAACCGAACATGAATGGTCATTGGGTTTCTACGATTCTTGAACCGGTTCACAAATTAGGCACATTCTCGTTTCCTCATGGAGCTAGGCTCAAGGAGCCTTGGACTCAGAGAGAGCATGAGTTTGTGCCCTTCAACCTTATATTAACACGCTGTCATTTTGCTTATACATTATTTACTTGCGTCTCCGTTCCAATTGCTCTTCAACTTTTTAGAAAGGAAGAATAATGGGAAAGGAAAAAAAAAGGCATAAGTATGACTATTTCCCCTTAATTTTATTATTATTTTCTTTCATTTTGACTGCATTTTTTTTATCTTAGGTTATTTCTGATGGGACTAATTAAGTATGGAAAAGGACATTGGACCAAAATTTCTAGACACCTTTTGTGGAACAAGACACCACAACAAGTTCAAAGCTATGCTGCTAGCTTCTTCAAGATCCTACAAGCCACATACTTATATGCATCTAAGAGAAGGAAACCCGTCAACTACTCTGCTGGTAGCCTTATGGATAGAAATAGGAATCTCATGGATGCAACTACCTCATATTCAATGCAAATGGTTCTTAATGAACCACAACGAACCCTCACTCTCTTCCCAGAGAAAACTCCTTTCTCTCAGGTTCCACCATTCGAAGAAGGTATCAGGAGTAGTAACCGTATCGATGGGTTCCAAATGCTAACAAATAGTGCAACCACTTCCATGACTGCTAGTGCTAATGGAGAAGTTGATTTAGAGCTTCGCTTAGGACGATGCTAGTGAGATGCATAGGCGAAACAATGTAGCTTAATTAGCTAGCTAACTATTACATTATCTCCCATTATGTATGGCTTTTCCTGTTTAATCTTTTTTTTTTAATTTGATCGGTTGTGGTGTTTGTGTTTCTTTATGTTATGAAGGTTATGTATATATGTGTTATATTATAAATGTTTGTTCCTTCCAAGTAATAAGCTTACCTTACATTGTAGATATATTCATCTCCTATTGAAAATGTATTTTTTCACTGTGTTTTCTTAAATAATAATCTTTTATTGCAAAAAGGCCAACAAGTACGTGTTGTTTTTCCCTCTTTTTCTTATGAGCAAATTCTGATTAATTTTATTATTCAGCCATTGCTAGGTTGCGCAAAGGTGCATGAGACCTCAATGGATAAGTGAATTTAGTGTAATAGTCAAATTACTTAATAATAGTTAATGTTTGGTGTCTTTTTTCCTTGGTACTCTAAGAGAACGGATATATGGTCAGATCTCCATTAAAGGGGGTCCACCAAGTTGTTCTCATTTCGAGGAAGACAAAAAAAAACGTAAATGCCATTGAATATTAACCACATCACCCCATTTGTTATATTTATTCCACTAAATTGGGTGGGCAAAATTTTCTAAAAAAACCATTACCAGTGAATAAATCAGGTATAACAGTCCATGACAACTCAAGTTTCGAGTATCAAGAAGTGTGAAACAAATCTCTATTGTAGTAGTAACTAGCTCAATGCACCAAATATGAGAAAAGAAATACTTTTGGATTTTGTGATTACCCTCAACCGGTGTGGTATATTCAGATTTTATGGCATGCATTATGTTTCATTGGATTGTTACTACTATATGACTAATATAAAAATTTATCTAAGTAATTTACATGAAATTATAGAAAATTGTGATTTTAATTTTGGTAAAATAAGCAAAATTTGATTTTATTCTTATAAAATATGTTTTATTTATATTCTTCCAAAATCTAAATATTTGAAAAATATCCTGGTTGGTGATGTGACAAACCAAAAAATTACTAAGTTGGTCTTAGTCTTTATTTTATTGCGATATTTTAGCTTGTTGCACCATCACCAATGACATTTTTTAAAATTTTAGATTTTGGAAGTAGGAAAATGAAACAAAATAATTTTATAAGAATCAAACCAAAAATCACTTACGTTATAAAGGTCATAAACATAATTTTACCCCCCTAAAAATACGAGAACTTATTCAATAGCGGTACTGGGTCAAAGAACATTCATGATGTTCTAACTGAAGCCCCGGGCATTGAAAGGTTGATTACATCATCTAGGACATTGGAGTCCACCACAAAATAAATAGGGATTCCTGGTACATTTTAATCAAAGTCTAGAAACGGTCCAGTTCAAATTTTGCTTTTCGTCAACCAATTTTTGCATTTCATAGGTGGCTATAGATTTTACTGATTTGAACTAGAAGAAAAATACAAAAGGGAGTTAATATCACCACGGTTAAAGAAGAAGCATTTAATTTTGAATGATATTGGATAGCAGTACGGGTACAGATACAGATACATATGTAGATTGAAATAAAAAAAGTAATGAAATTAAAGCATAAAACACTAAACAAGGAGCTGAAAACCAAATTGAAAATGAAAATTAAAGATAAGAATAAAGTTGGAAATGGAGAGGATTGAAGATGAGGAAGACACAATTGAAGAAGGCAACCCATTTTACAGATAAGTCTTAGTGCAGAAATCGCCACTAGCTCATGGAGTCAGATAAGATCCACCATGGTTTAAGCAAGAACCCCAAGTCTTCTCAATTAACACAAGAGTAGGGAAATAAAACTAAGCTTTCATAAAAATGATCATTAAAAAAGTATACAAGAAGGCCCACTCTATTTATAGCCTATAAAGGGAGTGATCATGAGTGGAAAAATGGAAGGAAATATTCTTTTTAATGCTAAACTATCCTATGGGTGCTTTGAGAGCACAACTGATAAGTGTAAAATATATGATAAAATTGTATATTATTTTTACACTTATCAAGGGAAAAATGGTAAAATTATTCCCCAATTTATTACATTTTTGTCTAAATTGCGATCCTTGTAATATTTTTATTTGAATCTGTTGAGATATGTAGAGATATTTTGTATATTCTGTTAGATATAACAGTTTATTCTCCCTTGATTTATTGTATAGTTTCCTTATTTAGGTTGATCCTAATCCCAAAACTCTAGGGATTTGATTCTGTCATAGCATGTAATATATGTGTGTTGTATCTGTTATTCTTAATTAATCCAAAATACACTTTTCAGTACTTCTATTTCAAGTTGGTATCAGAGCTCCCGATCCAGGGGGCTCTGCTTCCGCGTCTTCTAGGCAGCCTTCATTGCTGCACATCATTTTTTGTTCAGTCTCGTTTTTTCTCCAGAACAACGTCCTTTTCCAGCACCGTCAACCGCCAGCCGCCACAGTCCGCCGCCGACCACCGCGGATCCAATCTTCTGGTCCAGGAACCCTGTTTTAACCCCGTTGTCTACCTGGGTCACCGTCTTTTGTCAGCGACCGCTGTGTGGACGCCGCCAGAGTGTTCAGAGGTCGCCGATTTGCTTCCCCACAGCGCGCCGCCTCCGTAGCCTCCGTCACGCGCTCTCACGCGCTGCCTTTCTCCGGTTCACTCGCCGGCGCGTGAGGTCCACACGCCGCCCTCCCGGCCTCCATTCGCGACGCCGTTTGTTCGGTTCTGCTCGTCGGAGCTTCCTCTTTCTGTTTTGACCCCCTTCAGGCTGTGGGTCACTCTTTTTGGTGGCTGTTCGGTCATTCTTGTTGCTGTTTGGTGGTTTCGGTCGCTGCAAGATCATCTTTTGGTTGCTGTTTGGTGTTTCTGTTTCTGCAAGACAGTTTTCTGGTGTTCTTGTTGCTGTTTGGTTGTTTTTTTTGTTGCTGCCAAACTGTTTTTTGGTGGCTGTTTGGTTGTTCTCGTTGCTGCCTATTGTTTTTGGTGGCTGTTTGGTCGTTTTTGTTGCTTTCTGTTGGTCTTTTGTGGTGTTTCTGGTTGATCAGTTGCTGTTCTCATGGCGGATGTTCCCAAGGTTGTTATATCTGCCGATGATTATAAAGAGTACCTTCAACTGAAAGCAACTCAACAGCCTTCTTCCTCAGTCACTGTTGCTCACACTGGTAATTCTACAATCTGTCTCTCACACTCTACGCCTACTGGATCATGGGTTTTGGATTCCGGTGCTTCTGATCACTTAACTGGTAATGTCTCCTTTTTCTCTAATTTATCATCACCCGAAACTCCACATCATATCACCCTTACAGATGGGTCAAAAGTCCAAGCCACTGGTATTGGGCAAGTTTCACCTTTTTCCTCGTTATCATTGAAATCAATTTTACTAGTTCCCGGATGTCCCTTCAATTTAATTTCTATAAGCAAGTTGACTCGATCACTAAATTGTTCCATAACCTTCACTTCTGATTCATTCATGATACAGGACCGGAGTACGGGACGGACGATTGGAACCGGATCTGAATCACATGGCCTCTACTACCTTCAGACTTCTACTTCTACCATATGTGCATCCATTGAGTCTCCTGGTTTACTCCATCGCCGTCTTGGTCATCCCAGCTTGAATAAATTAAAGAAAATGGTACCTCATCTCTCAAGATTGGAGTCCTTCGAGTGTGAGTCGTGTCAATTAGGTAAGCATGTTAGAGCTTCTTTTCCTAGTAGTATTAATAGTCGAGCTGTCTCTCCTTTTGATGTCATTCATTCTGATGTTTGGGGTCCTACTTGTGTTCCCTCTATTTTAGGGCATAGGTATTATGTCACCTTTATTGATGATTTTTCTAGATGCACTTGGATATTTTTAATGAAAAATCGTTCAGAGTTATTCAATATTTTTCAAAGTTTCTATTCAGAAATAAAAACTCAGTTTGGCAAAGGAATTCGTATTCTACAAAGTGACAATGCTAAAGAATATTTCTCTGATTGCTTCAATTCATTTATGATTTCCCATGGCATTCAACATCAATCTAGTTGTCCTCATACACCTCAACAAAATGGTGTAGCCGAACGAAAACATAGACATATTGTGGACACTGCTCGCACTCTTTTATTGAATGCCAACGCACCTCCAAAGTTGTGGGGGCCTGCTGTCCTTATTGCAGGATACTTAATAAATATGATGCCATCCTCTGTTTTGAATGATCAGGTTCCTCATTCCCTATTATACCCGTCGGACCCTCTTTTCTCTGTTCCCCCTCCTGTTTTTGGTTGTACTTGTTTTGTCCATGATCTTTCTCCAGGACGTGACAAGTTGTCTGCTCGTGCTATCAAATGTGTGTTCTTGGGATACTCTCGTGTCCAAAAGGGGTACCATTGTTACTCTCCCACTACACATTGATTCTACACCAGTGCAGATGTCACTTTCTTTGAGGACACACCATATTTCACTGCCTCAGATGTCTCTCCAGTTGACTCAGACCTCTATTCTCAGGTATTGCCTATTCCCCATCTTAATTCTGTTAAGTCTACACATGCTACTTTAGAGGCACCTGAGCCTTCTCCAGAGAGTCCTCCACCACTGCCTTCTCCAGAGAGTCCTCCACCTCTCCCAGGGTCTAACTGTCCCCCACACCGATTTAGGGTAACTTATGAGCGTCGGTCACATACTCTTGTTCCTCCTACCAGTGCACCGTGTGATTTCGCTTCGGCTCCAGTCTCCTCACCTACTCCGGCTCCACCTGTCTCAGTTGACTTGCCCATTGCTATTCGTAAAGGTAAACGTTCTACTTCTAATCCTCATCCCATTTATAACTTTCTCTCATATCATCGTTTGTCTCCTACCTATTATGCTTTTGTCTCTGCTCTTTCCTCTATTACCATTCCCAAGACAGTACAGGAAGCCTTAACCCATCCAGGATGGCGACAAGCTATGATTGATGAGATGACATCTTTAGAATCTAACCATACTTGGGCACTTGTTCCACCTCCGTCTGGAAAATCCGTTGTTGGATGTCGGTGGGTCTTTAATGTTAAAGTGGGTCCTGATGGACAGGTGGATCGATTGAAAGCTCGTCTTGTGGCTAAGGGATATACACAAGTATATGGTTTGGATTACAGTGACACTTTCTTTCCAGTTGCGAAGATGGCCTCAGTTCGCCTCTTCTTGGCCATGGCTGCTGTGAGACATTGGCCCTTATTTCAATTGGATATCAAAAATGCTTTCTTACATGGTGACTTGGAGGAGGAGATCTATATGAAGCAACCCCCGGGTTTGTTGCTCAGGGGGAGTCTGGCCTTGTGTGTAAATTACGGAAGTCCTTGTATGGCCTTAAACAATCACCTCGAGCTTGGTTTGGTCGGTTTAGCAAAATCATACAGGAGTTTGGAATGATCCGCTGCGAGGCAGACCACTATGTTTTCTTTAAACGCTCACTGACACATAAATTTATTTATCTTGTGGTTTATGTGGATGATATTGTAATTACAGGTGATGATCAGGAGGGCATCAAGGCTCTAAAGCAACACTTGTTTGAGAACTTTCAAACTAAGGATTTAGGTCCCCTGCGCTATTTCCTTGGGATTGAGGTTGCTCAGTCAAAGTCCGGTGTTGCTATTTCTCAAAGAAAATATGCTCTTGACATTCTGGAGAAGACATGACTCACAAATTGTAAGCCAGTTGACATCCCAATGGATCCCAATGTGAAGCTTCTACCTAACCAGGGGAGCCCTATTCTGACCCGGGGAGGTATCGAAGACTAGTGGGCAAGTTGAATTATCTCACCATGACCAGACCTGATATATCCTTTCCTGTCAGTGTTGTAAGTCAGTTCCTTAACTCCCCTTGTGAGAGCCATTGGCATGCAGTTGTGCGGATCCTTAGATATATCAAAGGGTCACCTGGAAAGGGAATTGTTTACAGTGATAGAGGACATACATATATTGTTAGGTATTCCGATGCAGATTGGGCAGGTGATGCAAGTGATAGACGGTCAACAACAGGTTATTGTGTTTTCTTAGGAGGTAATCTTGTTTCATGGAAGAGTAAAAAGCAAAGTGTTGTTGCCAGATCGAGCACAGAAGCAGAGTATCGTGCAATGGCTCACACCACATGTGAGCTTTTGTGGCTAAAGTCTTTAATTCAAGAGTTGCAGTTTTGCAAGGTTGGTCCTATGGAACTAATGTGTGATAACCAGTCAGCCTTATACCTCTCCTCTAACCGGTTTTTCATGAGAGGACAAAGCATATAGAGATTGATTGTCATTTTATCAGAGAAAAGATTCTCTCCGGTGTCATCAAGACTTCCTCAGTTTGCTCCAAGGATCAACTTGCAGATATCTTTACTAAATCTTTGCGGGGTCCTAGGATAACCTATATATGTGACAAGCTGGATGCCTATGATATGTATGCTCCAGCTTGAGGGGGAGTGTTGAGATATGTAGAGATATTCTTTATATTCTGTTAGATATAACAGTTTATTCTCCCTTGATTTATTGTATAGTTTCCTTATTTAGGTTGATCCTAATCCCAAAACTCTAGGGATTTGATTCTGTCATAGCATGTATATATATGTGTGTTGTATCTGTTATTCTTAATTAATCCAAAATACACTTTTCAGTATTTCTATTTCAAGTGAATCTAAATTTTATGCTATTCAGATAAAAATTTGGTTGACTTTTGCAGAATATTTATTTAAATTTAAATACAGCAGAGATAAAAGAAAAATCAACAGAAGAATCAAATTCAAATGCAGAAATCATAATAGAATCCAATCCAGATAAAGAAATTCGAATTCGGAATCAAATTCAAACAGAAACAGGATCAACAAGAGATAGAGCTCCAGATGAGGAAAAATAGGAAAGCTGGCCGCGCTCACCTGCGCTCCATCTGCGTTGAGCGCAAGTTGAGCGTAGGTGCACGCGCCTCACCTTCGCTGAGCACAAATGAAGCGCAAAATGACGTAACCCTGATTTCCTTGGGCCAAATCTGAGTCTCAAAAGCCCACCAGAGCACTATAAATGGAGGCACCAACCTACGGTGATAATCATCCCTTGGTGAGTCTTCCAGTAGTCTCTGAAGTTCACTAAATACCAAATCCTTGGAGGGATTAGAGAAATAGGGAGAAGGGGAGAGCGACTTTGGAGCTAGAAAGAAGAAGTGTGACAATCTCTTTCTGATGGTTTGTAAAGCTACCGTGAGTAGCTAAGCTTACCCTTTAGGATTTGATGTAGTCGTTTCAATCCCCATTTGTATGTTGGATTCCTTTTGTCACCTTTGAGTCTTTATCTCTGTAAGTATTAATGTTTTATTTATGTTCTTAATGCTTAGCTTCCGCCGTTGGGCCGGAGTTATGGTTTGATTTTATGGGGCGCATTGAAAAATGGTTTTGTAAAATCAAGAAGCGAGTTCTTGGGAGCCTAGGAATAAGGATCTTGAACTCTGATTGGGTAAAAAACACTCATAGTAGTCGTTGTGGGAACCAGGACGAATTGAGGACTTTAAACAAATCAATCGTTAATCCGGGGTAATTTATCACTGTGGGAACCAGGGTAAATTATTACTGAGTATTTCACAATCCGGGGAACCTATGTGAAATAACTTTAATTTGTGTCTTAATACTATAATTATATACTCAAGGGTATCATTGGGTTCCAAATACAAATGGGTGCGAACGACGAAATCCAATCCTAGTTTCAATACTGTTCAAACTTATCCTCAATTTCTTCTTTTATTTTTATTTTCTTTATTATTTTCGCAAACAACATTCAAACCCGATTTCCTTACTTAATAAATTATGACCCCTAGGATTTAATTCATACTGTTCCCTGTGGATACGATACTCTTACTTACTATTATATTGCTGATCTTTTGGTACGCTTGCCAGAAAATCAATAACAACCCAAGCCTATCTTAACCCTTATAGAATGTGCCTTATTAAAGGAAAAGTAAGGAGGAAAAAATACAACTCAAATAAAATAAAAACTACCAATCTAAAGAACTTAGGCCATGACCATGTGGTCTATTAGGAAAATAAAGAATTTAAGCTAAGTAAGGAAATCATCAAATATGAGTCTTGATGCCTTGACCCTTAAGTGGGAAGGTCAATATTGACGCATGTAAGGAAAGTCAACTCCTCAAAAATTAAGGAAAAGTCATTCATGTTAGAACCACAGGCAACACTAGAAGGGGGGTTGAATAGTGTTTTAGACATTTTAAGACAATTTTGGAAATCTTTAAAATAAACAATCACGCTAAGTGATCATTGTACAAAACCAATCTTAAGATCAGAGTTATTTTAAGAACATGCGGAATATATGAAAGATTTGGATTAAAAACTTTCTCTTACACTTAAGATTGTTTTGATTTTAAACAAACTTCTCTTAGTGTCTTCTGAAGAATATTACTAAGAGTACCTTCAGAACTGTTTCTGAAATACTTTAGATGATCAGAGACCATCTATTTCATGTGTCTGAACTGAGTTCCTGTTAGGCTCACTTCAGACAGGTATTTCAGACATCCCTCTGAATATATTCTTTTATAATACTTCAATTTACACTGGAGACGTTTTAACGTTATGTTTGTATGAAAGCTTGTTTTATTGAAATCGTTGTGTTAAGATTATTATGAAAAGTACTTTTCAATCCCAATCGTAAATATGAAAACTGTAAGTAAAAGAGATTAAGGGAAAGAAAACTTAGACACAGAATTTATCCTGGTTCACCCACAAACCCTGTGAGCTACATCCAGTCCTAGTGGCAAACCACCACTAGCCTTTTCATAACAACAACACATATGTGCCACTCCGAATCCCCCAGACCCTTGCAGCCACATATATGTCACAATATCTGAAACCACAGATACCCATGTTAACCTCTCCAGGCCAACACAACAAGTATTCTTTTCTATCAAGCCTCTCCAGGCTCTACCACAAGTATTCTTTTCTATCAAGCCTCTCCAGGCTCTACCATAAGTATTCTTTCTTCCACCAAGCCTCTCCAGGCTCTCAGACACTTAACTAAGTGTTGAGTATTACTACTCAATCTAAGCAAGATGTTCGCTAGAACCTCTCAACTTAGATTTTTCTTGTACATAGAGATTACTGAGTACATACTCAGGATACAGTCATTACAAACTAAATACAAGGATAGACAGTGATACAAGTGTTTGAATTTAAGTACAATCCCTGTCTTTTCTATGAGGAATGCATCCTCTGAGAGTAGGCTAACTAAGATGTGAAATTGAGCTTCAGCCTTATTCTCCAACCATTGGTTTCCATGGGCTACATTCTCACCCGTATCATTGGAATACCAAGGTATCTTCAAAGCTTCAAACCGTACCTGGTTTGATAGTCATTTGTACAGCATGATTGCCTTCCCAACAACCAACTCACTTGATCAACAAACCAACTGTACAATCTAACTAACTGACCAGCTGATCAGTAGCCCGATTGAGAATTCACTCTGGTTGTATAGCATAACAACTGCAGCTGGGCAGCATGGTTAATATGCTATGCATGCTAACAACTGGTTGGACCGACCAACTTGGTTGTGTGTTTTCAACAACTACAACAACAACTGGTTGTGTACATGGTTGTTTCCAACAACAACAACAACAACAACATCTTCAACTTCTTTCTTGAGGCTATTTATATGTTCTTCTTGAATATAGCCGTTGAAGATAATTCATAATACCGTTGAGCTTCTGATGATGTGGCTCATATAGCCGTTGTGTAATAGCTTCTCAAACGGTTGCTTCTCCTTAAGCATATTGAGTGTTCAGAATACTCTCGGTCTGACATTTCTGTTGACGAGCTCTGTTTTGAGAGATGTGATGATTATGTGTATTCTCTCTCTTGAATTCTTTTGCTTTCTTGCATCTGTTTTATCTAGCTTGCATCTGCTTGCTCTAGCTTGTATTATCTTGCATCTGCTTGCATTATCTTGCATCTGCTTTATATGCTTTATCCAGCTTGCATTATCTTGCATCTGCTTGCATCTGCTTTATCCAGCTTGCATTATCTTGCATCTGCTTGCATCTGCTTTATCCAGCTTGCACAAATGAAGAAATGTCTCGTTGAAATGCTATCGTTTAGAGACAGCAAATAGTCTTCTTTTAATCCGTTGTGAGACACGCTTCTTGAGAGTTCTGACATAGTACAACGTTGGTGCTGCAGTAAAGCTGCTACTGTTGTTGCTGCGAATGCTGCGTTGCAGAGATTTCCTCAGTGGTGTATGAAGTTCAAATGCACCGGGAAAGGTCTCTGTGTTTGTTGCCACAAATGTGTTTCAAAACGTACGAGCAGCAGAGACTTAGAAAATTCTTCACGCAAGGTTTCAGCAAAGATTCCACGTCATTACTAAAGCTTCAGACAGCTTCCAACCTTCAGACGGGTTCCAGTCTTCAGACGAGCTTGGCTCTTCAGACGGACTTGGTTCTTCAGACAGCTCAAGTCTTTCAGACAGCTTCGTTGCTTCAGACAGGTTGCATTCTTCAGATGACTTCAATTCTTCATACTGGTTGAAACTTCAGAGGCCTTTTCCTTAGAATTGTAGCTTCATTCTTCTTTGTATCTTCTTCTTCTTCGTTTCTTCAGTTTGTTGTTGTTCTTCAGACAGTCGTATATTTGAATCTGTACTTCTTCATATCTTTTGCCTTCAGTTCTTCAGATAGTATTCTTGATCTTCACTTCTTCAGACGGTCTTCAAGTCTTCACTTCTACAGACAGTCTTCTAATCTTCGATTCTTCAGATAGTCTTCTAATCTTCGATTCTTCAGATAGTCTTCAAATCTTCACTTCTTCATACGGTCTTCAGACAGCCTTCAAGTCTTCACTTTTATTCTTCAGTTGCTTCAACTCTGTTAAAGATTAATCTTCTTCAGATTCTGCACTCTTGTTCTTCTGATTCTGATCTTCTGATTTTGATTCTGTTCACAAAATCTTCTTCTTCTTCTAAAGAGTATTTTATCCTGAAACATAATTAACAAACAAATACCTTTCTCAGTAGAACCTGTTTATATAATATAATTGGTTCTTTATATAATCTTATTTGTTCTTTATATAATCTTATTTGTTAATCATTAAAACTAACGGATGTTAAGTCTTATAATCAGGTTTAATTACTTAAACAGATTTATAGACTTCACAATTCATGCCCAAACTTTCTTCAACCATGCATTCCATATCCTTGTCCTCTTGTGTCATTTGCTATCAACAATGAAATTCTAAAATTAATAAGAACAATTGTATGGAATTTATTAAGATTGAGGGAATACTCACATTGGGCAATTTTTATATATACAAGATTGTCATTCTAATATATTAATATACTAATGTATATTAAAATATGGACATTATGATTATAATAAGTTAAAATTATTGTATTATTATAAAAAAGAAATGAGGTGTCATTTTCACGTGAATATAATGTGGGTAAAACATTTTAAAATAAATATGATATTAATGAATACAGTGTTGTTGTTGTTGTGTTAAGCAGATAGTTGGGTCCTTAAGAATCTTGACAGGGGTTCGATCCCTGGTGGTGTGTATGAAAAAAACTTTGTTGGGAGAGTGATAGGTTTCTGGCAAGCGAACCAAAAATCCAGCAGTATAATAGCATGTAAGATATCGTATCCACAGGGAATGGTCAACTCGCGTGTACTCGTGATCTATTTATCAAGAGAAAATAACAGATTTATGAGAGTATTTTTGTGTGAAAAATATAAATTGCAAAATAATTAATCAAAAGAAATAGAAAGGAGGAGTTGGAAACACTTTACTTGGATTAGGATTGAACTCTGTATCATCGCACCCTTCGTGTATGTAAAAACTATTTATTATTTATGGCTTTGATCTATAATACTGTAGATAAACTAAATTGCTAAAACCCCGAGTCACCAGCAGCTTTACCACTCAAAGATAATCCATGCGGGCTCTCTCAAGCGACAAATTAGCCTCGACTTATTTTACTCTTATTATTCCGTTTGTTAAAGGACTATTGATAAACCATGCTTATCCTTTAGACGCCCTTCATTAGGATACTCACACTACCCATCAATCATTATCCATGCCCATGTTTCAGGCACTGGTATTACTATCAACAAACCTTTACTATCGATAAACCATGCTTATCCTTTAGACGCCCTTCATTAGGATACTCACACTACCCATCAATCATTAGCTACACCCATGTTTCAGGCACTGGTTACCGAGTACTATTATTCACTCAGAGTTTGAGTTTCCTATTCCTAGGCTCCCTCATTCTCAATCCTAGTCGGAACGTTATATCACAGACACTAGCCTATAACTCCGGTGCAAGCGCGGAAGTTAAGAATTAAGCACAAAATAAGATTACCAATATTATAGATAGGGAACTCATAAATAATAAGATAGAATTTACATACACTTGGGGATAGAATCAACTACATTCAATCCTACTGGAGAGTTAGCTACTCATGGTAGCCATACAAACCACCGAAGAATCTGTCACCTTCTTCAATCCTCGTGCAGTGCTCCGCCTCTCCTATTCTAAAATTAAAAGTGGTGCATCATCATTGGAATATATCTGAATTACAATAATCGTGCACACCTGATCTGGTGCAAGAAGGTCCTATTTATAGGCTAAGGAAAGACAAAGAAAATTGGGGAGAAATCTCTCTGAAAATGGCAACAAGGCAAGAGTTTACGTGTTCTGCGCTTCACCCTGCGCTACAGCGCACCTTGCAGCGCAGAAGTCAGAGAGCTGCGCTTCACCCTGCGCTACAGCGCAGGTTGAAGCGCACAACGCGAGTTGCGCAGTTTCAATCTTTCTCTTTTTAACTTGATTTCTCCCCGAGACTGGTTTTGGTTGATTGTCTTTCCTTGTTTCCCTTCTCTTGATGAAATCTTGCATTTATTGAGCATCTTGAATTTAATTGGGAAGGTTGTCTGCAGAATTCTTGTTTAATTGGCAGTGAGATCTTCATTAATTGGTCTCAAATAATCTTCAAATCTTCATTAATTGTCTTCAATTAAACTTCAAATCTTGCAGATATCTCCCTTATTTAATGTTATCTTCTCTCCATATCAAATCTTTGCAATAATCTGCAAAAATCAGCACAATTTATATTAAAATAGCATCAAATTCAAATTCAAGACTAATAAACACAAGTTATCTAATATTTAATAAAAAGGGATTAATTTGGGGCAAAAGTACCATTTTATCCTTGATAAGTGAACTAAAAAGTACTCTAATTTATCATATATTTTTCACTTATCAGAGAGGCAAAGTCCACTTCGGTGATCTCTACGCCTTGAAGGGATTAGTCTCTAGCTATCAGCTGGGGGATACCTTTGGTTCACACAAAAAAAAAATACTGAAAATCTCAATTAAACAATGTTGAGTCTCAAAATATTATTAAATGTTTAATAATGTTTAAGTCTTATAACCCTGAGTTTTAATGCATAACAAATTTGGTTAAAGTGTTCTGAGAAATAGTACAAATTCTCTTAAGAGTATTTTATATGCTTCAGCAACTCTCTGAAGAAGCAACCCTCTGAAGTGGTGCAACCTTCTGAATGAGTAGAACCTGCTGAAGTTATTCAACCCTCTGAAGAGATGTACTGTCTGAATCAAGAAGACCTTCTGAAGACTTTCTACGTGGCATTTGTCTAAAGTCAGAAGGCTTTCTTCTCAAGACTTAAATGCATCCTCAACGTCTTCTGCAAGCTTGTCTCATTTAAGGAAAGATTACAGAGACCCTTTTGACCTTTTTAAATCAACTTACCAGAAAAGGGAAGCTGCTGTAACGTAGTACCTGCAAAAGTGTCAGAACTGTATCAAGGCCTGCACACCTGCACTGCTCGAGTCAGAAGCTTTTAGAAGATTGTCTCACAATGGTTCTCACAACATTTATTGCTATCTCTCAATGGTGATTTTAAGCAATCTTCAACGGACTCAATCCTATTTCTATATAAAGCTTCGTGAAGGACTTCAAAGTGAGAGGGAGAAGATTACATATCAAGCCAAAACACTGTCAAAATATACGCTGCTATTCTCTCTATTTCATTGTACATCAAATTTCATTTATCCTGAGTCTTACTCAGTTATATTGTACAAGTTTGTTTCAGTTTAAGTTAGGAACTTGCTTTGGTTCTATAACTTAAACAAATCCATTTGTAAACACTCATAAGTGTCTGAGAGCCTGGAGAGGCTTGGTGGAAGAAAGAATACTTGTTGATGAGCCTGGAGAGGCTTGTTGATAAACAATACTTGGTTTAGAGCCTGGAGAGGCTTGACTGCAAAAGAATACTTGTTGTCTAGAGCCTGAAGAGGCTTGGCTATAAAAGAATACTTGTATCTGTTCAGATAGTGGAAAATCCATTGCTAGTTGGCTTTGGGACTGGACGTAGCTCACAGTGGAAGTGGGTGAACCAGTATAAATCTTTGGCTAAGTTTTCTCTTACCCTTATCTCTTTATATTTGATTTAAACTAACTTGGAGGGTTCTGAGTAAACTGTTTTATAAGTTGAAACTGAAAACAAATTCAAACGTATTTAAAAAAAAGTTTCCAAAACTGTTTTATTGGACCTGCTGAAGTAACTTTAGCAACTACTTCACTTCCAGTTTCAGCTAGTTGCTCAAATAACTTTGTGCTTGCACTTTTCCTGGGTGCCAGTCTCTTTGCTCCAATCTCCAGTTGAGACTTGTCCTTCAGTCTCAACCTCAGCCTCATGCTGAGAAACGGGAGTGGGCTCTCTGGACACTTCCTTCTCCAAATCAATGAGTATTTCAGCTACAAGTTTGGTGAGAGGAGAGGGTTCAAGAAGAGAAGAGGGGTGAGGTGAGACTAGTGGAGTTGAGATTAAAGGCTCATCTTGATGCGTCTGAGCTTGATCAGGTAGATTGAGCTTAGTCTCAATAGGTTCTGGTTCACTCTGAACCATGGCAACATAAGCCTTGTTTTTGCTTTTATTCTCCTTATCCTTCTTCCTTTTAGCATCAGATACCACCTGAGGAGAGTCTTCACCTTGATCTCTCGTGGCCTCTTCTTCTTCTTTTCCTTCTTCTCTTTCTCAGTTACTGGACAAGACATCTTAGACGATGGGGAAGCTTGAGCAGAGCTTGGATTCTTTTTCTTCATAGATGAGTCAAGATATGGCATGGAGAAAGTGAGAGGTGGAATGGACTTACCTTCAAGCTTAAAGCTTAAATATTAGACTTACCAAAATAAGTCTTCTTTTCCTTTGACTCCTCAGCCGAGGAGAGATCCACCTTGAAGTGCTTGAAGATTCTGGTGATAAGCATGGCGAAGAGGAGAGATGCATTCATCTTCACATTATTAAAAGTGTGCTCCATGTGTTTGAGGATGAGGCAAGGTAAGTTTAAATCACTCCCAAGCTTTAAATGATACATAACTATAAGATCAATAGGGTACATCTTATCAAAAGTTCCTGCGCGTGGAATGATGGTTTTTGCAACTAGTTGGGAAAGGACACGTCCAAATGGATTTAGAGCAGACGAGGAGAAAATGATCTCTGCTTGGCTGAACAGAGGTGGGCCAATGTTCTCAGGTGGAATTCCAATCAGTTTCCACCACTGCTCCTCGTTGTATAGGCGGTTGATAGAGACGGGTGCTTAAATAATGCCCCAATGGTCTCTCCAGTCAGGTCCATCTTAACACCCTTGAGATGAGCCACTAGATGAGGAAGGTGCTCAGAAGCTCCCTTGATGCTGGAGCAAGATGCATAGAAAGCTTTGGTGAGCTTGGTGTAAACGAATTCAGAGAGGCACAGGTAGCCTTCCCATCCTTGCTTCCTTAGATAGGGAATGATATCCCAATTCAGTTGCTTAAGCTCCATAGGAAGAATGATTCTTCTTGTTACAACTTTTCTCTCAGCAAAGCGTCTTGTGAACTTTGCTTCAACAAGATCGTTTTCAAACAAGTCAGACTAGAAATAGAGTCTCTTGCTCTTACTTGCTTCTCCCAGCTTTACTTTTCCATTGGCAGTTGGTGAGAGAAGGGTTAGATACACATGTGCAGAGGATCTGGGCTTTTTAGGTGCTGCGATCTGGACGACATGAGAGGCTATTCTCCTAGATTTTCTGGGAGGAGACTTAAGCTTTGAAGAAGGTTGGGATTGGGCTTGCGTGTATTCTGAGTTTGTGCTTGGTTCGAGGGTAGGAGATTTGGTTAATCTCTCACGACTTGAAGCGATAGTTCCATGAGATTCTGATAATTCTGAAGACATGTTTTGTTCTAGAGAAGAAGATGAAGACGATGTTAGTGTATGCACTAGAGACCTATATGTTTTATTTTGAACACCCATCACTTGTATCATATTATTATTTTATAAAGTCATTCATTTATTAATTCTTTTAGAATATAATTATTGTCCTTAGAATAGTAAGCTTAAACTTCATAAGAAATCAAGTAGATGACTTGATCGTGAGATCTTATGAAGAACTATTCTTAAAATAGTCACTAGTCAAGTATCATCTTAGGACAAAGATGCATTTAGACAAGTATGTGAGTTCGTTGATGATCACATCTCACAGATCATGGATATGAGATATCATGTGCTCACATAGGTACACATTAAGAGTAATGGTGTACTGGACAGACCCACCTTAAGAACGTTGCATGGATTGTTACGTAAGTATCATGAACGTTTCTTAAATTGATAAATGTTATATGAAGTCTTTTGACCTGAAATCACTACGATTCCTACATAAGGAATTATGTGTTTTAAGTATCATCAAACGTCACCTGTAACAAGGTGATCATAAAGTTGGTATTTGGACATATAATAAATTATGTGGTTGAATGTGAGTGCCCTAGATGGGATTTGTCCCTCCTATGTAATATGAGTTATATCTTTAAGCCTCTTGATAAAGTGAGACTGCAAAATGCATGACCATGCTCAGGAGGATAAACATGAGATGTTTATTTTCTGTACAGTCTACTTGGGGATCAAGAAAACATAAATTGAACTATACAAGGTTGACACATTCCATGCCCTTGTGTTCAATTAGATATTTGGACAAAGGGACATATCATATAAATTATATCATAAAATAGGATTAGTCAAAGTTGTTGACAGTCTCAATATTTGGGTAATGATGTATTTCTAGATACCGCTCACTATTTATGATATTAAATATAAAAGGGTTTTATTTTAATATCATAACCAAATATTAAAAGTCTATTGGGTCACACGCATACAACAAGCCGCTAGGAAAAGATAATAATTCTAATTTGATTATAATTATAACCTAATGGGCCAGGCCCGTATGTGTTAGGGATAAGTGAGTGAGGGGGGTAAAACCCTAGCCACCACTTTATAAATAGAGCATGAGATGCATTACCCTAGACACACGAGTAGTCTCTCTTACTCTCTAAACACTACTAGCAGAGTTGAGGAGGGTTTCCTAGTCTGGCTGTTGGCGTGGACACCTCTAGAGACGTGGCTGCTATTGCCTCGTTCGTAATCCTAATAAGGTATGTCGTTATGTTTTATGTGTTTTTATGCCTTGATTCGTGTTTTTGCATTAACGATCATAACAAGGGAGGGAATCCATTTATTCCGCTGCACCCTGACCACATGCTTGATTCCCTTCAATTGGTATCAGAGCGTTGGTTTGAGATAAACAAGTTTTAGGCTTTTAATCTTTTGAATATTGTGATATTGTGTTTACTGTTTAAAGCGCAAAACACAGTTGATCGCTGTTATCTGCGCTTCATCTGCGCTGGGCGCAGGTGAAGCGCAAGTGAATCAGAAGTGAAGCGCAGGTGAAACGCAACTTACATAATTTAAAACCGGAACCTGCGCTTCACCCACGCTGGGCGCAGGTGAAGCGCATGTGCGCGTTTCAGTTATTTTGATTCCATTGTTGATTGTTTTGTGTTTGATGTATATATATTTATATGTTCTGGTGTTAGAGGGTCCCATGGAGCATGAAGAGTTCATGTCTTGGGCATCAAAGGGTTCAATCATTGAAACCTTGTCTCGACTCAAATATTGGCTGCGATAAACATACCACTTATCAATTTGCTGACAAGAGCGTATTCGAATGATACGAGGGACTTACCTGTTTACAGGTTCGTGAAGTATTCGTTTGATGCAAGACACTTATTGATGATTGGTTAAGTGTTTATCAGCGGGACCCCCGTGCTAACATTGCGTAGTGTGTTATTTCATACGCGCGTTATTCAACCTGGCTCAATATATACATCTAATTATATCACTTGTTTTACAATCAATATGGATGATGGTTGGTTATGGCCTTAGTTGTTTTATTTAAATACGACCTGCGTGTCGTGCCTTACCTCTTATATTCTATTTGTAATTCTTTTCTCATCTCTATCCCCTTGTATGTTAAATGAGGTTGCTTCTTGTTATGTAATATATATATCCGGGAGGACATGGAGTCAATGGAGCATCTGGAGACATGTGGATGGAGACTTCAAGATTATATGTGATGTAGTTTTGTATAGGAATTTAGGAGGCTATAACCATATCATTTATTTGCATGAGATGCATGTATGTTAAACAGTTTAACAAACAAATAAAATTAAAGCGATCAAATCCCTCAAAGAAAATATTAAGTCATGTTTTGCCTTCCAATGAATGACACTCGTCAAGGCTAGAATCGATTAAGTGTGGGTCTGCTAAAGCAGGGTACCTTTATTTATTCTAGTGAGGCGCGATGGGATAAAAGTAAGGTGAAGTTTACGGTACACAAGTTTTAAACTTGTGTACCGATACACAAGTTTTTGTGGTCGTTGATTTAGTGTTATGGTCAACGGATGGCAAGGAATAACACTAAATCAACGGCCACAAAAACTTGTGTACCGGTACACAAGTTTAAAACTTGTGTACCGTAAACTTCACCTAAAAGTAACATCCAACTGTCAGCCATTGGGTTTTGACTTAACTAGGTATATTCAATAGGATTGAAAAACCTAGAGGCACTAAGTTAGGCATTAATTCATAAGATGAATTAGAATAAGAGTTATTCACCTGACTATCCAAGAGTTGTATGAGATGCAATTGGAAGTATGTTCCTAGCTAAATAACCTTTTCTTAAGCGATCAACCAAAGCTGACTTAATATTAGGTGAAATATGGATCTTTGCCCACTAGAAAATCTAGTGATGGGATTTTCTGATTTTATATCGAGGGTACTTGTTTTGAATCAAAATAGTGGGAGGCATATTTAATTAAAGACTTTAATTAAATATGTCTGTATTTATGTTATAGAAGTCAATTTATCTACTTCTGCATCTTGGGTATTAGATACTGGATGTGGATCTCACATTTGTGTGAATGTGCAGGATCTAAAAAGGAGTAGACGATTGGCTAAAGGTGAAGTTGACTTGCGAGTCGGGAATGGAGCAAGAGTTGCTGCTTTAGACGTAGGAACCTATTATTTAACTTTGCCAACTGGGCTAGTTATTGAATTAGATAATTGTTATTTTGTGCCAGCCATTAGTAGGAATATTATTTCTGTTTCTTGTTTAGACAAGAGTGGTTTTTCATTTATAATAAAGAACAATAGTTGGCAAGAGTTGGCCACTGATCTTGTTCTTGACTTCGAAATGCCTATCTATAACATAAATGCTAAAAGGGTCAAAATAAATGATTTGAACCCGACTTATCTTTTGCATTGTCTCCTAGGCCACAAAAATAAGAAACACATATCCAAACTCCATCAAGATGGGTATTTGGACTCCTTTGATTTTGAATTAATTGAGACATGTGAATCTTGTATATTGGGGAAGATGACCGAAACCCCATTCACCGGAAAAAGGTGAAAGGGCCGGTGATCTTCTTGGTCTCATGCATAGTGATGTATGTGGGCCCATGGGCACAATGACTAGAGGAGGTTTTCAATACTTCATCACTTTTACTGATGATTTCAGTAGATATGGATTTGTGTATCTAATGAAACACAAATCTGAATCCTTTGAAAAGTTCAAGGAATTCAACAATGAAGTACAAAACCAACTTGGCAATACTATTAAAACACTTCAATCAGATCGAGGTGGAGAATACTTGAGCCAACAATTTGATGACCATCTAAAAGAGTGTGGGATAATATCCCAACTCACTCCTCCTGGAACACCTCAATGGAATGGAGTTTCTGAAAGGAGAAATCGAACTCTATTAGATATGGTTCGATTCATGATGAGTCACTCTGATCTCCCCGACTCCTTTTGGGGTCATTCTTTGTTAACAACAGCTTTCACACTAAACCGTGTTCCATCTAAGGTTGTTATAAAGATACCATATGAGATATGGACTGGGAAATGACCTAGTATGTCTTTTATGATGATTTGGGGTTGTGAAGCTTATGTGAAACGCCAAATTCCAGATAAGCTAGGACCCAAATCAGATAAGTGCTTATTTGTGGGATACCCAAAAGAGACTATGGGTTACTACTTCTATAATCCTAGCAAAGGCAAGGTGTTTGTCGCTAGGACTGCTGTATTCTTAGAAAAAGAATTTTTCTCTAAGAAAATAAGTGGGAGGAAAGTAGAACTTGAAGAAATTCAAATACCACAGAGTAACAATGAGCCAATGTTGGAATAAGAGCAGATACCACAAAGTGTTGTGGAGCCACCTGCTCAAGTAGCGCAAGACTTGTGTAGGTCAGATGGGGTACGTCACCAATTTGAGAGATATGGTTTCCTTGTGTCTCAGGAAGGGGATTTCTTGCTAATGGATCAAGATGAACCAGTGACTTACCAAGAAGCTCTTTTGAGTCTAGAATCTGAGAAATGGCTTGATGCCATGAGATCTGAAATGGATTCTATGTACACTAAAAAAGTATAGACCTTGATTGATCCACCCGAAGGGATAAAACCCATAGGATGCAAGTGGGTTTTCAAAAGGAAAACTGGCATGGATGGTAATATAAGTTCCTTTCTAGCACGGTTGGTGGCTAAGGGTTGAAGTTGTGGCTTTAATCACACGAAGGGGGGTTGAATTGTGATTGAATAAAATTTTCTGCAATTTCTATGTATAATTTTCAGTTCAAGGTTTTGCCTTGGCTTAGTATAAAGAAATAAGCTCACAGAAGGTAATAGTTAGTTTACTTTAATTTTGCAGAAGATATATATGTATGTATATTCAGTTATATGTTATGGCAGTGATTAATAATAGTAAAGAGAGAGTAAAGAAGATGGGACACATAAATTTTATACTGGTTCACCTCTTCCAACCTGAGGCTACGTCCAGTCCCTACACCTGTAGGATTTTCTCACTCTTATAATCAAATTACAATCTTCTTGGGTAACCTTACCACTAGTATTCTTTACTTGCCTCTCCAGGCTGTCAATAACCTATCAAACACTGATTTCACACTGAATACTTACTGCAAAACCTTCTGCAGAAGATTCAGTCCCCAGAACACTGCAAGTACCTTCTGCAGATTCTGTAAACCAACTGAGATCACCAAATCTCAGTAAACCTCACTGAAAATTCTTTCCCTTGCTGCTTAGAAGAAGGATATGCACCTGCACACTTCTCTTGAGACTTTTACAATGAAAATAAGAAAGAATAAGAACATACAAGGCTCAAATCAATACAATCTTTGCACAGCAGAAGCAATATGATGAGCCAAGACTCTCTCCAAGGCTTTTCAGACCAGAAAACAGAGAAATGAAGGAGAGAGAAAGTTTCCAGAAGATATGAGAAGTGAAACTGCAAAATTTATGTTTCTTCTGGAGTGAGGTGCCTTCAAAGTGAGGAAGAAGTCTCCTTTTATAGAAGGTTGGAGTGAAAATAGCTGTTGGGCATCCAATTGTGCTCAAAGTCATGTCCCTATCTCAACTGCAGCATGTGCAGCTTTACAGGCTGTTTTTGAGCTATTTCTCAGGACTTTTCTTCTGTAGACATGATAAACTTCTCCAGTATAACATTCTCACATATTTTAGAGTCAGCTGGTCCACTTGAGTCACAAGAAGAAGAGAAGAAGAAGACTTATTTGAATTCTGCATTAATTGCACCTTCAGCAGTACATCTGGAAGTGCATTCTTCTTGCAGATCTTCTTAAAATCCTTAATTTGCTCAATGGGAAATATTTTTAGGTAGTTTCTGCAGCTGTAACCTCACAAGGTGAAAAAATCACTTTGTTTTATGTGTTTTGTTTCTTCTGCAAAATGTATGTTTCCAAGTTCTTCTTCAGGAATAGCTTATATCTTCTGAATATCTTTTTTAACCTTAGTGAGTGTTATTTAAATATATCTTGATGCTTGGGAACCTGGGATATGCTTTTTTTTTCCTTTTACAAGAATGAATCTTCCTTCTAAAGGAATTTTATTATGATTTCTTGTGAGGGGGTTGTTCTCATCTTCTGGAGAATTCATTGGACTGTGAAGGATCTTCTCATGATTTTATCAACATGCTTTATGTTTCTCTTTCACAGATTTGTCATTCTTGTCAAATCTGAACCTTATCTTCTTAAGTAGGTGGAATTCATTCCTTTCTTCTGCTGCTGAAATGCATCTTCTGCAGAAGCTTTCCTGTATCTTCTGAACACTTACTCAAACAAAATCAGTAGTCCTTAAAACTCTGAATTATTCCAAGTAAACCTTGATTGGTTGTCATTATTAAAACATTCTTTAAGGGATTTTTGGACCTTACAATCTCCCCCCTTTTTATGATGACAACCTATCAAGTTTTACATTGATTGATTTAAACTTACTTTCATGGCATTCAATTTACTATTAATTATATGGTTGAGAATGTAAGTTTCAGAATGCACATTTTGGACTAACAGAATGTAGTGCAACGGGATGTATTATCAGAATTGTGGTGCAAAATTCTACTGTTATTTTCTTAAGCAATAATAAGGCACATAATAGCAGCAAGAGAAAGCAAAGTTCAATTGATCATCAAAAGCTACTTTCATTCATCAATATTCATTCAAAAAGCATAGTCAAAAGACATAATCAATGTCATGCATACAGAAGCCACACTAAAACTGATTTCTCCTAACAGATTCCTCTTTTAACAAAAAGACATAACAATGTCAAACAACCTACTACTTGATGGGTTTCTGGCAAGCGAACCAAAAATCCAGTAGTATAATAGTAAGAAGAGTATCGTATCCACATGGAACGGTCAATTCGCGTATACTCGTGATCTATTTATCAAGGGAAAAACAACGAATTTATGAGAGTATTGTTGTGCGGTAAATCTAAATAGCAATTTAATATTCAAAAGCAATAGAAAGGAAGAGTTGGAGACACTTTACTTGGATTAGGATTGAACTTTGTATCATCACACCCTTCGTGTATGTAAAAACTATTTATTATTTTAGGTTTACTCTATAATACTGTAGACAAACTAAATTGCTAAGACCCCGAGTTACCAGCAGTCTCACCACTCAAAGGTAATCCGTGCGGGCTCTCCCAAGCGACAAACTTACCCTCGACTTATTTTGCTCTATTTATTCCGTTTGTAAAGGGACTCATTCACACACCATGCTTATCCTTTAGACGCCCTTCATTAGGATACAGTCACTACCCATCAATCACTGGCAACGCCCATGTTTCAGTCACTGGGATTACTATCAACTAACCTTCGCTATCGATAATTTAATAACCATGCCTATCCTTTAGACGCCCTTCATTAGGATACTGTCCCTACAGCGCAGGTTGAAGCGCGCAACGCGTTCTGCACAGCTTCAATCTTTCTCTTTTTAACTTGATCTCTCCCCGAGACTGGTTTTGTTTGATTGTCTTTCCTTGTTTCCCTTTTCTTGATGAAATCTTGCATTTAGTGAGCATCTTGAATTTAATGGGGAAGGTTGTCTGCAGAATCCTTGTTTAATTGGCAGTGATATCTTCATTAATTGCTCTTAAATAATCTTCAAATCTTCATTAAATTTCTTCAATTAAACTTCAAATCTTGCAGATATCTCCCTTATTTAATGCAATCTTTCCTTCATATCAAATCTTTGCAATATTCTGCAAAAATCAGCACAATTTATATTAAAATAGCATCAAATTCAAATTCAAGACTAATAAATACAATTTATCTAATATTTAATAAAAAGGGATTAATTTGCGGCAAAATACCATTTTATCCTTGATAAGTGAACTAAAAGTACTCTAATTTATCATATAATTTTCACTTATCACTACTCCTACTACTTCTCCCCCTTTGTCATCTATCAAAAAGAAGCTAATATGGCCTAGGAGAAGCAGAATCATCATCTTCTTCTACTTGGAGGGTGAAGAATGATCAGAAGATGATGAGGTAGTTGGTTGGAGGATGTTCTGAGGAGGCTGGTATTGATTGAAGGGCATCTGTGGTGCTTGAGGAGCTATGATAGGCAGAACAAAGGTGTTGAACCAAAATTGGTGCTGTGTGAACCTCTCAATCATCTCATTCACTGAATTTTGGAGGATATTAACATTAGAAAATAGCTTCTTGATGTCTGCCTTTATTTTCCTCACTTGTCTCTCAATTGCTTGGGAAGAGGAGGGTTCAGACTTTGCAGTAGGGGCAGCAACTCCTTCCTTCTGCAAAGGGTTGATAAGTAAAAAATAATTGATAAATTAGTATATATTTTATTTCACTTATCAAGGACAAAATGGTAATTTTGCCCCATTTTTATCCCTTTTTATTTAATATTTAATAATTTGTATTTATTAATCCTAGTTGTGAATTTGATGCTATTTTAATAGATTTATTGCTGAATTTTGCAGTATTCTTGCAAAGATTCAATTTAGAGATTAAATGGCATTAAATGTGGAGGATTCATGCAAGATTGGAGATTGATTGAGGACAATTAATTAAAGATTTGAAGAAGATTTGAATCATTAATGAGGAGATAGAGCCAATCAATCAGAGATATTGCAGACAAGCTTCCCAAATAAACAAGGATTGCACAATGAATACAAAGATATCAGAAAATAAAGGGAAACAAGGAAGGACAAACGAGCAAAAACCAGTCTCGGGGAGAGATCAACTAGTTAAAAGAGGAAAGTTGAAGCTGCAGACGTTAGCTGCGCTTCACCCCGCGCTATAGCGCAGGTGAAGCGCAACTCTCTGGAACCTGCGCTAGCTTGAAGCGCAGAACACGCATATCACGTCCCTGTTGCCGTTTTTAAGAGGATCTCTTCCCAAATTTGCTTTGTCTTTCCTAATCTATAAATAGGAACCTCTTGCGTCAGTCCAAAGGAGTTAGTTAGTTGGTTAGTCAGTAGATAGTCATTGTAATTCATTGATTATGTACCAGAGCTAAGTTTAGAGTAGGAGAGGAGGAGCGCTTCACGAGGATTGAAGATGGTGACAGCGTCTTCAATGGTTTATATGGCTACTTCATGTAGTTAACTCTCTAGTAGGATTGGATGTAATCGATTCTATCCTTGAGTGTATATAAATGCTATATTATTATTTCAATAAGGTCCCTATCTATAATGGTGGTAGTCTTATTCTGTGCTTATTCCTAATTCCCACGCTTGCGTCTGGAGTTATAGGCTAGTTTTTAATTAACATTACGGCTAGGATTGAGTTTGGGGGAGCCTAGACATAGGAAACTCAACCTCTGATTGAATAAGATTACTCGGTTATTACTGACGGTTGAAAGGGACTATTTCTAATGAGTGAGGGGTAGTGTGAGTGCTCTAAGTGAAGGAGCAAATTCCAAATAGGACTTGATAGCCGATAGCAAAGAGTTAGGGGGTTGTAATTCCAGGAGTTCGAACATGGGCGTATTCTAATGAGCATAAGGTAGTGACAGTACTGGAGCGAAGGATGCGTCTACCAATAGGCCTCGTTTATCGTCTAACTCTTACAAACTGAACAAAAGAGAGCAAAATAAGCCAAGATAAATCTGTCGCCTGGGAGAGCCCGCACAATTTATCCTTGAGTGTTAAGGTCGCTGGGTAGGGGCTTTAGCAATAAAGTTTGTCTACATATTTTATAGAGTATACCAAAATAATAAGTAGTCTTTATATGCACAATGGGTGTGATGAGATGAAATCCAATCCTGATCCAAGTAAAGTGTCTCTAACTCTACCTTTCTAATTCCAATTAATTATCTACTCTTTTTACCATTCTGCAATCATACTCTCTAAACTGTGCTTTCTCTTGATAAATACGATTTCGGTCTACATAAATAACCGTTCCCTGTGGGTACGATACTCTTTCTTACTATTATACTGCTGGATTTGTGGTTCGCTTTCCAGAAACCCATCAAGTATTTTTGGCGCCGTTGCCGGGGAACGGTTCTAATTTGTGTAGAACCCTGAGGTCTATTTATCAAGGTTTATTTTTTTTTATTTTTATTTATTTCAGTTATTTATTTAATTCCTTTTTTTAGGATTTGAATTTTTAGGAATTTTATTGTTTTCCTTTATTAAAATAAAAATATCTTCAACACTTACCCTTTTCCCAGTTTCTTGTTTATGCTTTTGAGAGGTCAGACGACTCCTAATCAACTACTGTTCGACCCGGAAATCGACAGGATGTCTCGATGGAACAGAGGTAGAAATTCAAAAAGGAGGAGAAGAAGGTTATTTGTTGAGGAGCCAAAAAATATGACTGAAGAAGAAACTCCAGTGAGAAGAACCTTAGGAGATTACATCTCCCATCAAGGACCACGACACCACTCTAGCATTTTAGTACCACCTAATGCAAAAACCTTGGAGTTGAAGACTGCACATCTAAATCTAATCAGCGCACATCAATTCACAGGATTGGATCATGAGAATCCAAACTTTCATCTTTCTAATTTCTATGAATTGATTGGCACTATGGTTTTGATGAGGGAAGTTTAGAATCTGTTTACTTACGCTTATTTCCTTTCTCTTTGATAGGTCAAGCTAAGGAATGGCTACAGTCACACCCAAACCAAAGTCTGACTAATTGGGGTGTGGTTGAGGAGAAATTTTTTACTAGATTCTTCCCATCAGGGAAGCAAATATAAGCCAAAGCAGAGATCTCAACCTTCAGACAAAAGGATGATGAGTCACTATATGAAGCTTGGGAAAGATTCAAGTCCTTGCTGCGCAAATGTCTGAACCATGGTTTCGAAGACATAGCCCAACTTAACATGTTCTGTAAAGGGCTACGTCCAGACTCCAAATCATTTATAGATGCTGCAGCAGGAGGAACAATCTTGTCCGCAGAAGTTGATCAAGCTCTACAAGTTATCAACAACTTGGCCATGAATGACCAGCAAGCTCAAAGTGGGAGACAACCTGCACAATTAAAAAGGGGAATGCTAGAACTGAATCAGAACGATGCTCTATTAGCAGAGAATAAGCTCATTAAACGTCAAATAGAAGCACTGACTGATACTTTGAAGGCACTACCCCAACAACTCAAAGCTGTCTACTCATCACTCGTTCCTACCTAACCATTGATTTGTGATTTTTGTGGAGGAGACCATCCAAATGGTCAATGCGCTATCCAAGAGACACAACCTGAGCAAGTCAATTACATGGGGAATCAGGGAAGGAAAGGAAATTTCTCCAATAACAATAATCAATACTCTCAAGGATGGAGAAATAACCAAGCCAACTCTGGTTGGAATCACAATGGAGGTCGACAACCACCCTATCAGCAGCAACCTTCAACTTATGATAAACTGAATTCTTTGGAGTCGAAGATTGATACCTTGGTACAAGGATTTACTAGATTCAAAACAACAACTGAGGCATCAATCAAGACTCTAGAGAATCAAGTGGGTCAGTTAGCAGCAGAGATGGCAAAATATAGACAACAACACTTTTCAGCTGTAACCCAAACAAATCCCAAGGCGCAATGCAACTTGATTGCTACTGATGGCAACAAGTCAGAGGAGGAGGACCCTGATGAGGAAGTTGAGCTCGTCTTTGAAGAACAAGCACCTCAAGAGGAAGCAGTTCATCAAGATGAGGATAAAGCAGCCCAACTAAAAGAAGAACCACATGGAGAGAAGAAGGTCTTAGTCACAAGTAAGTCACTTGACCCAGGTAGGTTCACTATACCCATATCTCTAGGTAATCTACCCTCAACTTATGCTTTATTGGATCTTGGAGCGAGCATCAATTTGATGTCGCTATCGTATTTTAATAAGTTGAGTGATGTGAAGGTCAAGCCTGCTAATGTGAAACTACTTCTTGCAAATCAATCTGCTCAAAGCTTGCATGGAATACTTGAGGATGTTGAAATAAGAGTAGACAAGTTTGCATATATGGTAGATTTCTACATTTTAGAGACAACAATGGAGGATACTGATGTCCCCCTTATTTTGGGAAGACCATTCATGAAGGTTGCTCGAATGATCATCGATGTTGATAGAGGGAAGTATGCAATAGGTGCAAAGGATGAAACCATTGTGTTTCATATTGATAGGGGAGTACCCCTGCTACAACAAGATAATGCCACTTCCCAGAACTCTCCGCAATTGCAAGGCTCCGGATTTCTGAGGAAGCCTAAAATGAGAGTAAAAGACCTAGAATCCATCTGGGAATTCAGGTTCAAAAGAAAAAAGCTATCAACATCAGACATAGAGGAAGATAGTGACCATGAAGGAAGAGTCACTGATTTGCATGGAGGATGGAAACTTAAAGGTAGAACTGGCATGGAGACCAACATCATCCTCCACTTAAGGCCACCTTAAAGAAGCTACAATACCAGGCGTTGAGCTAGAAGACGATAAACAAGCGCTTCCTGGGAGGCAACCCAGTGTTTGTAAGTTTTTAATTTTATTTTATTTTGAGTTTTAGGAATTACCTGTGAGAATAAGAAACTGTTAATTTAGGGATATAAATTAAAGAATGCATGAAATTAGGTAGGAGTAGCAGAAGCAGAGAGTTACTGATATCTGCGCTGCAGCCTGCGCTATAGCGCAGGATAAAGCGCATAAGTTACTGGAGCTAATTAACTCTATGGAGTCTGCGCTTCACCACTGCGCTAAGCGCAGCGGCACGCTTCACCTTCTGTGGTGATGCGCGCCTCACTCTGCGCTATAGCGCAGAGTGAAGCGCAGGGCAACGTTTATAAAAGTTCAAACGTGAACGATTTGAACTTCCCTCCACTTTTCTTACCTTTGTCTCCTCTGAGATTCCTATACCTGTTCTTGCCTGTTTCTCACTCATATCACCTCCTTTCCAGTTTCTGACTTCATACCAGGTATGTTTTTATAGTTTTCTTCCTTTCTAACCGATTAGAATTTTTATTTTTCGCCTTATTTGAGCAAAGTATTAGGATATGAATTTTAGAAGTTTAGGACCTTTTAGGAAGAAAATGATTGATGATAAATGCTTAAAAATAGTTTGCATGTTGTTAGGATCCTTTTGAGTATTCTGTTAGCTGTGGTGGAAGTTTTTGAAAGTGCTCAATGATTTCTGCAAATTAATTTTGTTGATGCATGTATGCTTGTAATATCCTGATATTTTTGCATGCCTTAATTAAAATTAATTATACCCTATTGCATGTTACTGATGACATGATTTTTTTTGAGCCTGAGTTTCATTCTCACTTTTGCCTGATTAGGATTGTTTAGGACTGCTTTAATTGATCACTTTAGCATGTCTTAATTAATTAATTGGCATTAACTGGGTAATGAATAAAATCAAATTAATATGCACGACTGTTTGGTTATTTATTCTAATTTTTGAAATTAAAATTGGCCATTTAATTTCTTAATTTTGAATAATTAAATATTATGATGCATAAATAAATTTGATTTATTTATCTTTTTTGCAGATGGCTCGCACAAAGAACATCGGTGCACCTAGTTCATCCAGACAGGGCACAGGGGGTGCCAAGAGGAAGGCTCCCCAGAGAGATCCAACTTTTGACCCGCATCGCTTCAAGGATCTTAAATCCTTTGAAGCATACACTGATTTAGCTCACTGTAAATTCATATTGGAAAGGCCAGTGCAGCTAGAGGAGGGCGAGCATGAGGAGTTTGCCGCAGAAATCCACCGTCGTGGATGGGATCAGCTGAGCCGCCCTGCCGGCCATTTTGACCCTGACATTGTGCGAGAGTTCTACGCCAACGCTATAGGAGATCAGGGTGTTGACCCCAGGAGGGAGTCATTTGTGCGAGGGCAGGTCATCCGGTTTGATTGCGATGCAATCAACACTTTTTTGGGAGAGCCCTTCGATCAGGAGTTACAGGAGTGTCAGTTCCAGGAGCGTTTGAGTGTTGTGGGGTTGCAAGGCAACGACCCCCTTGACACTGAGGCAGCACAGTTGTTGTGCCTTCCCGACCGTTCTTTTGAGAGGAACGCTCAGAGAGAGGCTGCCAGGATTCAGAGACACGACTTGAGAAGCATTGCTAGGATGTGGACAGTACTGACATTGGCCAACATCCACCCTACCGGCCATGTCTCCTACATCACCATGCTAGTAGCCCACCTTCTTTACTGTATCCTCACTGGCGCCACAGTGGACATAGCACGAGTTATCACCAGCAGGATCGTCACTTTCACATCCGCTGTGGCCAACAGGACTCCAGCCTCAAAGATCAGACTGGGTTTTCCTTCTCTCATCACTGCACTTTGCAGATCTAGGGGTGTGGCGGTGAACCATAGGGTCACCATCCTGCCACCTAAGACTCGAGCTTACATTGATGCTTACTGCATGGCACCTGAGGAGTTGGAGGGGGAAGAACAACCACCACCACCAGCAGAGTTTCTTGATCCATTCCAGCTTCAGCGTCTTGAGACCCAGAACTTTCACATGATGGCCCAGATGTCCACCCTATACCGAGCCGCATTACACTTTCAGAGCACTCAGAACCAGGTCGGTATAGACCCCATGCTTCCCTCATTCTTTGAGGATTACTTGCAGTGGCCTGGGGACAGGCCTATTTTTCCAGGGGGGATGGTGCAGTTGGAGTTGAGGATAGAGACCACATGGACCATGACCACAGAGAGGACTAGTCATTGTAATTCATTGATTATGTACCAGAGCTAAGTTTAGAGTAGGAGAGGAGGAGCGCTTCACGAGGATTGAAGATGGTTACACTGTCTTCAATGGTTTGTATGGCTACTTCATGCAGTTAACTCTCCAGTAGGATTGGATGTAATCGATTCTATCCTTAAGTGTATATAAATGCTATATTATTATTTCAATAAGGTCCCTATCTATAATGGTGGTAGTCTTATTCTGTGCTTATTCCTAATTCCCACGCTTACGTCTGGAGTTATAGGCTAGTTTGTAATTAACGTTACGGCTAGGATTGAGTTTTGGGGAGCCTAGACATAGGAAACTCAACCTCTGATTGAATAAGATTACTCGGTTATTACTGACGGCTGAAAGGGACTATTTCTAATGAGTGAGGGGTAGTGTGAGTACTCTAAGTGAAGGAGCAGTTGCCAAATAGGACTTGATAGCCGATAGCAAATAGTTAGGGGGTTGTAATTCCAGGAGTTCGAACATGGGCGTATTCTAATGAGCATAAGGTAGTGACAGTACTGGAGCGAAGGATGCGTCTACCAATAGGCCTTGTTTATCGTCTAACTCTTACAAACTGAACAAAAGAGAGCAAAATAAGCCGAGATAAATCTGTCGCCTGGGAGAGCCCGCACAATTTATCCTTGAGTGTTAAGGTCGCTAGGTAGGGGCTTTAGCAATAAAGTTTGTCTACATATTTTATAGAGTATACCAAAATAATAAGTAGTCTTTATATGCACAATGGGTGTGATGAGATGAAATCCAATCCTGATCCAAGTAAAGTGTCTCTAACTCTACCTTTCTAATTCCAATTAATTATCTACTCTTTTTACCATTCTGCAATCATACTCTCTAAACTGTGCTTTCTCTTGATAAATACGATTTCGATCTACATAAATAACTGTTCCTTGTGGATACATACTCTTTCTTACTATTATACTGCTGGATTTGTGGTTCGCTTTCCAGAAACCCATCAAGGGTCAGAAGGAATGTTCTCCCTTTCAGCACTAAGTTGCTGGAGAAAGGTTTCCATGGATGAGAGGTGAGTGGACACAACATGAATATTGTCTTTGAGAGGTGTAGCTACAGGAATAGAGGAATCAAGAATTGGGGATGCAAGAAATTGATTTACCAAATCAGTCCCAAAAGTGCCTGCAGAAGGAGCTGATTGGTTTTCTATCTTCTGCACAGATTCCTTTGCAATCCCTTCTTCTTCAGCAGCTGCAGCAACTGTGGGAGATTGGTGTTGAATGGTTGGAGGTACAGGCTCAGTTGTTGCAAGCATAGCCAAGGTATTTACAACTAACCCCTCTGCAGAAGCTAGTGATGTTTCCCTATCTTCTTCTGCAGAATCACCTTCTCTGGAAACAGTTTGCAAAGGAGAAGCACCTTCCTCTTCTTCAAAAAATGATGGTTCTTTTACTTCAAAATATGATGGAGAAGTGAGACATTCTTGAACATCCTTCTCAACTCCAGAAGAAGAAGTCTTCTGAACTTTACTAGGCTCTCCTTCTCCAGAAGATGCAGTCAGGCCCTTCCTCTTTCTGGAGAAGGTCTTTAGCACTTCTTTCTTCTTCTTAGTCCTTGGAGCCTTTGCTTCTTCTGATTCTTCTTCTGTTTCACTTCTATTAGAGAATAATTCAGAGGGTGTGGGTTGTACAAGTTTCATCTTCTTGATGTTGCTTCTATCAAAGAAGGTACAACTATCTTCACATTGTTGGACAAGTGGCCTCACTAACTTAAGAGGGGGGTGAATTAAGTTATTCGTGACTATCTAATCTTTTTGATTAATGAATTATCTTTCCCTAATTATACTTAAAAAGTTCTTTTCAAAGATGAAGAATGAATGTTAATGCTTAATATAACGAAATTGTAAATGCAATAAGTAAGGTAGAGTTAAGGGAAGAGAGATTGCAAACACGATTTATACTGGTTCGGCCAATCCACTTGCCTACGTCCAGTCCCCAAGTACACACTTGAGTTTTCCACTATTTGTAAAGATCCTTTTACAAAGTGATGAATCCTCCAACACCTTGGAACCCTTCCTTGTGTTGAGAACCAGCCACATACAAGAGAGGCACCCTCTCTTCAATTACACAGTGATAGAATTGAATTGGTACAAGTTAACTCTCTTTTTAGAGTAGAAATTACAATTTGAAGAACCTATAACAAATCTTAATGATTTGCAAGTATTTGGCACAACATGAATCAAAGTGATTTCAAAATATAGTTAATTCGCATGAGGAAATCTGCTTGAATTTCGAAATTGAGACAGATATATATAAGGATGAAGATGAAACATTGTAATCCTTGATTAAAAGTCATGTCTCTTCAAGAATTTCAAAAACAGAACATGTGGTAATCGATTACAGGTTTTGGTAATCGATTACACAGTTCAGTTTTGCGAACCGTTGTGCCTGAAATATCAAATTTGAATTTCCTATACTCTGGTAATCGATTACAGGTTTTGTTTAATCGATTACACAGATAAAAATTTATGAAATTTACGATCTGGAACATGTGGTAATCGATTACACACATTGGTAATCGATTACCAGTTCAAAATTTTTGATATTTGAACTGATTTTTACTTTATAAAAATATTTTCTTTAATTTCTTTTTCAGTACCAAGTTACTTGCAATTGTTAAGAACTCTTTTGAAATTTGTCTAATCAATTAAGCTTTAAACTAATAACCTTGATTGCTTAACTTGACTTGACTTTGACTTGAATTTGTTCTTCTTGACTTGACCTGAATTTGTTCTATGCTTTGAACTTGTTAATCTTCCTCTTTTCTTTCATTCTCATTTGGCATCATCAAAACCTACAAACCATCATCTACAATCTCCCCCTTTTTGATGATGACAACCATCATTTAAGGGAAGAATGAAAAACAAGAATTTTTGCAAGATAGTAGCGATCACTCCCCCTTATTCTCCCCCTTTATGTTTGTCTTTTTAGAGTTCTTGAATTTCTTGGGAAGAAATTGAACAATTGTATTGCATTAAAAAAACTTTTCAAAGAAAGAATTTTGCAAATGTATCGAAAACTTGTTAAAGAAAGAATTTTGAAAGTTTCTAAAATGTCATATTTCTCTCAAATCTCTCCCCTTTTGGCATCATCAAAAATAATATTAGGCATCCAAGAATAGTGAGGAATAAAAGGCTAAAGAACTATCAACATGTACTAAACAGACTATATAACATAGTAGCAAACTAAAAATATCCAATGCAACTAAAGTGAACGAAAGTAGCCAAACCAAAGTGGCGAAAGACCAAACATAAGAAGTAAAACGTCAGTGCCAAAATACACGGCAGGTCAAACAAAATGAGAACGAAATCTATGGTGCAGCATCACCACCGGAACCACCTTCTATTCTGGTAAGGCGAGACTCCAAAGCATCAAAACGCTCGTCAACATGCAGCCTGAAGGTGCGAATCTCATCCAAAATGTCAGAGAGAATAGTAGAAGAAGCATCTCGAGGTGGTGGAGAGGGAGTACGATCATCAGCACGTATGGCATCCCGTTTTCTGACCCATTCACCATCAAGAGTCTTTTGATAGCCAAAAGAGTAAATGGCATTAGCACCAATAGCGTTCGACCTCTTGATAGGGAGCATGTTCTCATTGGTGAATGGAACATGGAAATGAGTCAGAATCTGAGTGACCAAGTAGGCATAGGGAAGATGGGCAACAGCACCCCGGGCTTTGGTCATGTGGTGACGAATTAGATTAGCCCAGTTGATAGGTCGTCCGTTAGTAGTGCCCACATTAGTATTAGGTCTTCCTTTGTGGCTTGGGCCAAGTTGGTAGGACGAGGCAGCAGGATGCGAACAATGATGTAATGCATGATTCGACAATCAAATTTGAATGAGCCAGCAAGTAAACGATTTTGTTCTAAATCAGCATGTTCATGGCTAATCATCCTACGGGATGCTTCAATATTAAAATCTAAATCCCATTCTTCTATCATGGAACCTTCAAAGTTGGCACCATCACTGCTTAGTTTGGCTAAGGTATAAAACAAGGATTGATCAATTACAATAGGAATGCGTTTCACTTCAGTATGAATTACTCCATCCCTAATTTGCAAGTTACTATAAAACATTCTAACTAAGTCTGGATAAATTGGGGTTTTCATGGACATGAAATCTAACAATCCACAAGCCCTAAATCTTTCATAACAGGAAAATTTCTCATCATAAAAAAAATCTCTTTCAAGGTGCTAAGGGTCTATGAGCTTTCTAGTTGAGAAGGATGTGATATACCTAAGATGTTGCATGTTGGAAGAAAACAGAGTGGGTTGAGGAATGCTTGCGGCCGCCGGAGGGTCGTCAGAGGTGTTCCGGCGCGGCGTTTGAGAGGTGGAGCGGCGTTGGCGTTTGGACGAATCAGCCATTTCGAAAATCCAATCGGTGCAAATGTAGAGGAGGAAAAGAGGAAGAGAATGCAACAAACGGGACGTGATTTCGTGAAGAAACGAGAGAGATATGGGGATTTGAAGAAAAAGGAAGCTTAGGGTTTGTCGTGCAGTTGAGAGAGAAAGAGTCGTGAAGAGAGAGAAAAGAAACGTGAGTTTTTATAGAAATTTCCGTCTTGTAATCGATTACCGTTCATGGTAATCGATTACCACGTTTCCAGGAAGAGAGAAATTGCCTAGGTAATCGATTACGGGTATATTGTAATCGATTACAAAATAAAAACTCTCTGGTAATCGATTACTCCTAAGTGGTAATCGATTACACGGATAAAAACTCTCTGGTAATCGATTACGGGTATATTGTAATCGATTACACAGTGGCCAGATTTCACATTTTGAATTTTTAAACCCTTGTTATTTCTATAAATTTTCTACAAATCTATGTTGGAAACATCTATAACACCTAATTCTCTCCTAATTGTAAAGAAATTATCCTTAGGCAACGGCTTGGTAAAAATATCTGCAAGTTGTTGTTTAGACTCTATAAATTCTAGAACACAGTCTCCTTTTTGAACATGATCTCTAAGGAAATGATGTCTAATCTCAATATGCTTGGTTCTAGAGTGTAGTACAGGGTTCTTGGATAAATTGATAGCACTTGTATTATCACAACGAATTGGGATATGATCTATAGTTAACCCATAGTCTGATAATTGTTGTTTCATCCAAAGAATTTGAGCACAACAACTACCAGCAGCAATATACTCTGCTTCCGTAGTGGATAATGCAACACTGTTTTGCTTTTTACTATGCCATGATACTAATGCAGATCCTATAAAATGACAAGTACCACTAGTACTTTTTCTATCAGTTTTGCATCCCGCAAAATCCGAGTCAGAATATCCTACTAGACTAAAAGGCATATGTTTAGGATACCATAAACCTAAGTTAACAGTTCCTAACAGATATCTCATAATTCTTTTTACAACACTCAAATGGGATTCTTTAGGGTTAGATTGATATCTAGCACACAAGCATACACTAAACATTATATCAGGTCTACTTGCAGATAAATAAAGAAGGGATCCAATCATACCTCGATATTGCTTTATATCTACTGACTTTCCATCTTCGTCTTTATCCAAGTAGCAAGCAGTACTCATATGTGTAGCCATATGTTTAGCGTTTTCCATTCCAAATTTCTTGAGAAGTTCTTTGCAATACTTACTTTGGTTGATGAAGATACCATTTTTGGTTTGCTTAATTTGTAATCCAAGGAAGAAATTTAATTCTCCCATCATAGACATTTCAAACTCACTTTGCATGTCATTGGAAAAATCCTTGCACAAATTTTCATTAGTAGCACCAAAAATTATATCATCAACATATATTTGAACTAATAGAATATCATGCATTTTTCTTTTAATAAAAAGTGTTGTATCAACCTTTCCTCTTGAAAATTCTTTTTCTAAAAGAAATTTGCTTAATCTTTCATACCAAGCCCTAGGTGCTTGTTTCAAACCATATAGGGCCTTTTTTAATTTAAAAACAAGATTAGGCAATTTGTCATTTTCAAAACCAGGAGGTTGTTCTACATACACTTCTTCTTTAATAAAACCATTGAGAAATGCACTTTTTACATCCATTTGATACAATTTGAAATCCATTATGGAAGCATGTGCAAGCAACATTCTTATAGCTTCTAATCTTGCTACAGGTGCATAGGTTTCTTCATAATCTATTCCTTCTTCTTGATTATATCCTTTGGCTACTAACCTAGCTTTGTTTCTTACAACAATACCATGTTCATCTAACTTGTTTCTAAAAACCCATTTTGTTCTATAATAGGATAATTACTTGGCCTTTCGACTAGATCCCAAACTTGGTTCATTTCAAATTGATTTAATTCCTCTTGCATAGCAATAATCCAATGTTCATCTTTTAAGGCTTCATCAATATTTTTAACTTCAATTTTAGAAACAAAAGCCATATTATTGCATATGTCTTTAAGAGAATGTCTAGTTGTTACCCCTTTTGATATATCACCTATGATGTTATCTATAGGATGATCTTTTAATGTTCTCCATTCTCTAGGAAGATCCATGTTAGTTTGGTTTTCTTCTATTATGGGTTCATTGATTTTATCTTTGTGAACTTCTTCATTAATGTGAGTATTTTCTAAGTTATCTACAATATCATCAATTGCTTCTTTTCTTGGACAATATATGCTAGTTTCATCAAAAGCTACATGAATTGACTGTTCTATTGTCATAGTTCTCTTGTTATATACTCTATATGTTTTACTATTTAATGAGTATCCAAGAAATATCCCTTCATCTGATTTAGCATCAAATTTTCCTAAATCATCTTTTCCATTATTTAGAATAAAACATTTGCATCCAAAGATATGAAGATGAGAGATATTTGGTTTTCTACCATTGAATAATTCATATGGAGTTTTCTTTAGAATTGGCCTAATTAGAGCTCTATTCATAGTATAACAAGCAGTACTTACTGCTTCTGCCCAAAAATATTTTGGAACATTAGAATCATTAAGCATTGTTCTTGCTAGTTCTTCTAGTGATCTATTTTTCCTTTCTACTACTCCATTTTGTTGTGGAGTTCTAGGGGCTGAGAAATTATGTTCTATACCATTTTCATCACAAAATAAATCAAAGTTTTTATTTTCAAATTCCCCACCATGATCACTCCTAATAGATGCTATGTTAGTATTTTTCTTATTTTGAATCATTTTTGCAAATTTTCTAAAGGTATGAAATGCATCACTTTTATTAGCAAGAAATAATGTCCATGTAAATCTAGAAAAATCATCTACAATTACAAGAGCATAATAACTACCACCAAAACTCATGGTTCTAGATGGACCAAAGAGATCCATATGTAAAAGTTGTAAAGGTCTAGTAGTTGTCACTATATTCTTGGACTTAAAAGAGACTCTTACTTGTTTACCTTTTTGACAAGCATCACAACGTTTATCTTTTTCAAATTTTATTTTAGGTAAACCAACAACTAAATCTTTTGAAACCAATTTATTTAAATGATCCATATTTATGTGAGCAATTCTTTTATGCCATAGCCAAGATTCATCATTTTTACTAATAAGGCACTGGTTATGATTTGTAGTATTATCTATTTTTATCTTATAAACATTGTTTATTCTATATCCCATATACTTAATGTTTTTGTCAAGTATGGATTCTATAAGACAACTTTGTGAATCAAATGATACTAAGAATCCTTTATCACATAATTGACTAACACTAAGTAAATTATGCTTAAGACCATCAACTAGTAAGACATTTTCTATGGAGGTTGAGGTATGTGTACCTATTTTTCCAATTCCCAAGATTTTGCCTTTGTTGTTATCTCCATATGTAACATGTCCACTATTCTTTGGTGTGATGTCCATAAGCTTTGAACTATCCCCGGTCATGTGCTTGGAGCATCCACTGTCAATGTACCAAGTATGCTTCATGGAATCCTACAAGTCACAATATTATTTAATTTAGGTACCCAAACTTTCTTTGGGTCCTTGATGTTAGTTTTTACCAAAGATCCTTTAGGGATCCAAACCATATTTTTAAGGTTTGCAGCATTCTTTCTAAAATAACAGTTTGATGCACTATGACCCTTCTTTCCACAATAAAAGCATGTTAAGAATGGAGAACTGGAAGTTTGAGTTGAGATAAAGAAATTTTTATAACTCTTTTGTTGAGTTTGAGGATTGTATCCTAATCCTGCTTTGTTAAACATACATCTTTGGTTTCCTAAGATAACATCCAAATTATTTTTGCCATAAGTGAATTTTGAAAGAATAGTATTTAATCTTTTAATTTCCTCTTGATGTTTTAGACATGATGTACATGGATGAGTTTGCTTAATCTTTTCTAAATCAATAATGAAACATAAATTTTCATTTTCAGAATTCACTACTTTAAGTTCATTTTTAAGATTTTCCAAATCTTCATTTAATTTAGAAATTTCTTTTTCAAGTTTTGTAGTAGTTTTCTTATATGATGAAACTAGTTTTGCTAACTTAAATGATTCTTTATGTAAATCATTAAATGCTTCTTGTAATTCATCAAATGAGATAGATGCATCATTGTTAGAAGATGTTACCTCTTCTTCACTTTCGCAATCTTTGGCCATAAGTCCTAGGTTGACTGTTTCATTTTCTGAGTCACTGGAACTTAGGTCATTGTCATCCCATGTAATGTAGGCTTTCTTTCCTTTCTTATCTTTGAAGGTTTTCTTGTTTAATTTCTCCATTCTCTTCTTGTATATAGAGCAATCCATTCTTAGATGTCCTGGTTGGTTGCATTCAAAGCATTTTTGTATTGATTGAGTATCTTCTCCTTTCTTCTTTGTGTTAGATATAGGTCTTCTTCTATTGTTTCTGTTTCTTAGAAACTTGTTGAATCTTTTGACAAAGAGGCTGAATTCTTCGTCATCATCCAAATCTTCATCTTCTATGATCTCTTCTTCTTCATGGATAGATGATGATGAAGCTTTGAGGGCGATGCTTTTCTTACTTCTATCATTTTCTTCATTTTGATTTAGTCTTGTCAACTCCAATTCATGTTCTTGAAGTTTCCCAAAGAGTGAATGAAGAGACATAGTTGTAAGATCTTTAGATTCTGCAATCGCGGTCACCTTTGGCTGCCATTGCCTATTCAAACATCTTAGAACTTTGTTAATTAAATCTTCATTTGGAAAACTTTTTACTAATGATGCAAGATGATTAACAATATGAGTGAATCTCTTTTGCATTTCTTGAATACTTTCATTTTGATTCATTCTAAATAGTTCATATTCATGTGTGAGAGTGTTTATTCTAGATCTTTTTACATCACTAGTTCCCTCATGAGTCACTTCCAAAGCATCCCACATCTCTTTGGCACTCTTGCAATTTGAGACTCTAAAATATTCGTCTATGCCTAATGCAGATGTGATTATGTTTTTGGCCTTTAAGTTATATTGTACTTTTCTTTTATCCTCCTCACTCCATTGATCCCTAGGTGTTATCTTAATTTCATCTCCTAGTTGCATTGAAGGAACAAAAGGTCCATTTTCTATAGCATCCCAAATGTTTAGATCAATAGATTCTATAAAGATTTGCATCCTAGATTTCCAATAATGAAATCCTTCTCCATTAAAAATAGGGGGTCTATTGAAAGAGTTTCCTTCACCAAAAAGAGAGTTGGATGAGGCCATACTTAATCTTGAGGCTTCTAATCCTTATAGAAGATGCAAGCTCTGATACCACTTGTTGGACAAGTGGCCTCACTAACTTAAGAGGGGGGTGAATTAAGTTATTCGTGACTATCTAATCTTTTTGATTAATGAATTATCTTTCCCTAATTATACTTAAAAAGTTCTTTTCAAAGATGAAGAATGAATGTTAATGCTTAATATAACGAAATTGTAAATGCAATAAGTAAGGTAGAGTTAAGGGAAGAGAGATTGCAAACACGATTTATACTGGTTCGGCCAATCCACTTGCCTACGTCCAGTCCCCAAGTACACACTTGAGTTTTCCACTATTTGTAAAGATCCTTTTACAAAGTGATGAATCCTCCAACACCTTGGAACCCTTCCTTGTTTGAGAACCACCCACATACAAGAGAGGAACCCTCTCTTCAATTACACAGTGATAGAATTGAATTGGTACAAGTTAACTCTCTTTTTAGAGTAGAAATTACAATTTGAAGAACCTATAAGAGATCTTAATGATTTGCAAGTATTTGGCACAAGATGAATCAAAGTGATTTCAAAATATAGTTAATTCACATGAGGAAATCTGCTTGAATTTCGAAATTGAGACAGATATATATAAGGATGAAGATGAAACATTGTAATCCTTGATTAAAAGTCATGTCTCTTCAAGAATTTCAAAAACAGAACACTGGTAATCGATTACAGGTTTTGGTAATCGATTACACAGTTCAGTTTTGCGAATCGTTGTGCCTGAAATATCAAATTTGAATTTCCTGCACTCTGGTAATCGATTACAGGTTTTGTTTAATCGATTACACAGATAAAAATTTATGAAATTTACGATCTGGAACATGTGGTAATCGATTACACACATTGGTAATCGATTACCAGTTCAAAATTTTTGATCTTTGAACTGATTTTTACTTTATAAAATATTTTCTTTAATTTCTTTTTCAGTGCCAAGTTACTTGCAATTGTTAAGAACTCTTTTGACATTTGTCTAATCAATTAAGCTTTAAACTAATAACCTTGATTGCTTAACTTGACTTGACTTTGACTTGAATTTGTTCTTCTTGACTTGACCTGAATTTGTTCTATGCTTTGAACTTGTTAATCTTCCTCTTTTCTTTCATTCTCATTTGGCATCATCAAAACCTACAAACCATCATCTACACACATTCCTCATCATCAAGAGGCACATTGTACAATCTGAAGACTTTGGTCAGAAGCATGCCATATGGTAGGCTAGCATAGGCTCGTTGTGCATTGGCTGAATAAATAATGCCTCTAAGGAGTAAATAGGACAGAGAAAGAGGCTTACCACTTAAGAGATGGTACAGAATCAGGAGGTCTTGGTCTGTAACCTTATCTAGGGTTCCAGCTCTAGGAAGTATGGAATAGCAGCAGATTTTGTGAAAACGTCTGCAGATGGTAGTGAGTTTACTTGAGACAAGGGGTAGGCCAGGTTGGCTGAGGACTTTTCTTGTTACTTCTTCTTTGGTTATGCTTGTAGAAGCATACCAATTGTCTTCATATAAGTGGTTTTCACATGCAGGGAGATTTAGGACTTCTTCAATGATGCTTGGTGTGAGGACAATGGTTGAGCCCTTAATATCAGCAACTAGTGAGTTTCCATCACTCCTATAGTTGCTTGCAGCAGCATAGAATGCTTTGATCAGCCTTGGATAAATGGGTTCCCTGAAAAGAAGGAAATCCCCCCAACCTTGCTTCTGGATGCAATGCTCAACATCCCATCCTCCTCTTCTGATTTCCCTTAACAAGAATATTCTCCCAGGAATCACACTCATCCATTCCCATTTTTCAGAGAACACCCTAAGCATCTCTGAATCTTGAAACAGGTCAAGATTCCTATCTTCTGTGCCCTCAGAAGGATCACTTTCCTCTTGGTTATCTTTTGGAGCATTTTCCACTTCTTCTTGACCAACCCGAGAGCTGGATTTTTGACTGGCAATGGGAGAGAAAGGTTGAGGTGAAGAATCAATCCCAATGGGATTGTTTGGATCATTTCCAATGGTATGGAAGGAGGTTTTAAACCTATTAGACCTTCTTATTCTAATAATAGGGGTGGCAGTATAAGGAATATTGGAGAAGGAAGGAGCTGAGACAGGTTGAGGTTCAGTAGAGGCTTGAGAAGGTTCAGGTGGTGTTGGTTCAGTTGGAGCTAGAGCAGGTTCTTCAACTGGTGGTTCAGTTGGAGTTGAAATTGGTTCTGCCATGGGAGGTTCTACTGACAGAGGTTGAACTACTAAGGCTTCAGTATATGGAACTATCTCCATTCCAGTGATTTCATGTTCTTCTTGGCTACCATTATCAGAATGAGGAGAGGAAGTGGAAGCATTTTTGCAAGCAATCGATTTTATCCTCATTTTGGATTTTTTAGCAGGAAAACAGAGTATGAGAGAATGAGGGTGCAGCTCGTTTTAGGAATACAGAGAAGGTTTGGAGATGAAGAGGTTGAGTTCCTGAGCTGAAATATAGTGTATCCAACTAGCTGTTTGATAGAAATGATAGGCTTGATCGTGGGAGGGAAAGAGAGAGAATAGTGCGATTTTTTAAGTTTGGTTGTTGCAAACGGTAAAAAAAACTTTCAATTTTCTAATTAGTGCAACTAACTCTATTTTTAATTTAAAGAGACAAAAGGGCTCTACACATAACTTGCACTTAGAAAGCCAAGCAGCTTGCAGCCCGTGCCAAGTCACTTTCATAGTTGACCTAGGAGTGAGAGAGTTTTGTGGGGTTGACAAGGACCCTTCCTAGTACATATTTTCAGGGCTTTGGAAAGCTATCATACTAGGTCAGAGGTGACTCAGACCTTGGAGAAGAACATCATTCTCCCTGCCGTAGAGGATGACAGAAGGAAGAGGTTCTGCATATATTGCATAAGAAACAGTTTTTCCTAAGGCCATAGCTTCTGCAAAAGATATAGATATCTTTTGTGCAAATAATAGAATTAAATTTAATTTCAATCAAGGATAACAGAAGCAATCATTGCAGTCAAGAGCATTTAATTTAACAATCTGGACATGTTTAATTTTTCTCTAATAAACACAAACCTATCTTCTACAAGTGGTTTTGTGAAAATATCAACAACCTAAAGCTTAGTTTCTATGAATCTAAGTTCATTTTTCTGAACATGATTCATAATAAAATGATGCTTTATATCAATATGTTTAGACCTAGAGTGTTGTATAGGATTCTTGGACAAGTTTATGGCACTTGTATTGTCACAGAATATAGGGATTTTTGTGTACCTTAAGCAATAATCCTCCATTTGATGCTTTATCCATAATATTTGAGAACAACAGCTTGCAGCAGATACATATTCTTCTTCTGCAGTAGATAAAGCAATGGTAGGTTGCTTCTTACAAGACCAAGATACCAATGCTTCTCCAAGAAATTGACAGCCACCACTTGTGCTTTTTCTATCTAGTCTGTCTCCAGCATAATCATCATCACAATATCCTGTTAAATCAAATTATGTACCTTTCTTGTACCAAAGACCAAGATCAGTGGTTCAAACAAGATGTCTGAGTATTCTTTTCACAACAACGACATGAGATTCTTTTGGAGAAGATTGAAATCTAGCACATAATCTAGCTATAGGTGCAAAGGTTTCATCAAAATCAATACCTTCTTGTTGGTTGTAACCTTGAGCTACTAACCTTGCTTTGTTTCTGATCACATTACCTTCTTCATCCATCTTGTTTCTGAAAACCCATTTAGTTCCAATAATAGGGTGATCTTCTGGAGAAGGTACCAGTTTCCACACTTTATTTTTTCTCAATTTGATCCAGTTCTTCTTTCATTGCTTCTACCCAAGATTCATCTTCTAGAGCTTCATTTACATTTTTTGGTTCAATTTGAGACAAGAATACTGAGTTGTTCTCATTATTTCTAAGTTGGGATCTGGTTCCGACTCCCTCTACAGTACTCCCAATGATTTGTTCATGAGGATGATTGGTGATTAGCCTCCAACTTTTAGGGAGACTCTCTTTAGCTTCACCAGTATCTTCTGCAGAACCTTCTGCAGGAGTTTCATGTTCTGCTGTATCTTCTGGGGAGCTTTTTCTGTCAGAAGATTGCTTCTGCAGTAGCTCACCTTCATCATCTGATTCTTTTCTATGTTTTTCTTGACGAGAGGGATTAGTATCATTGGAAACTACATGCATGCTTTCTTCTATGGTTTGATTCTTGAAAGAAGTTCTTAAAAGAGTGATTTTCAAATTCCCCTCCATGATCACTTCTTACAGAAGCTATCAATTGGCTACTTTCATTTTGTATCTTCTTGGAGAAGATCTTGAAAGCATCAAAGGATTCATCCTTAGTTCTAAGAAATAAAACCCATGTGAATCTAGAGTAGTCATCTAAAATAACAAGTCCATATTTCTTTCCTCCTAGACTTGGTGTTTTAGAAGGTCCAAACAAATCTTTATGCAGCAGTTCCAATATTCTTTTAGTAGTGATTACATTTTTAGGATGAAAACTTGATTGTGTATGTTTTCCTTTTACACATGCATCACACATTCTATCCTTTTCAAATTTGATTTTTGGTAAACCTATAACTAGATCTAGCTTAGACAGTTTGGAAATGCTTTTCATGTTTAGATGACCTACTTTCCTATGCCATGTCCATTTGTCATTTTCAAAAGAAGCAAAACATGTATGATCAGATAGTTCTTCTAAGCATATGTTGTATACGTTTTTGCTTCTAATACCAGAAAATAGGACCTTCTTTGTAGATGCTTCTCTAATTTCACAAAAATGTTGGTTGAAACATAACTTCATAGCCACTGTCACATAGTTGACTTATGCTAAGAAGATTATGTTTAAACCCTTTCACATAATACACATTATTAATTTGAGTAGAATTTTTTATACCTATCTTTTCAATACCTTTGATGTGAGCTTTGTTGTTGTCTCCAAAGGTAACTGTTCCACCTTCCATTCTGTGGAGAAGTATGAACTTGGTCTTGTCTCCAGTCATATGTCTTGAGCAGCCACTGTCCAAGAACCATAGCTCTTTCTTCTTGAGGGATTTTCCTTTTTCCTACATCAGAATAAAGTAATGATTTAGGTACCCAAATCTTTTTGGGTCCTGAAGGGTTAGATACCTTTCTTCTAAAGCTCCCTTTTCTTTTGTAACAATTATGAGCAATGTGTCCAATTTTGTTACACCAAGAACATTTAGGAGGTTGGCTTTTAGCAGGAACAAAAACTGTTTTCTTGATTTTTGATATTCCTATTTCATGAAATCCTAATCCTCTTTTATCTGTAGTTTCTCTACCATTTCCTATTAATTTATTTAGGTTACGTGTACTGCTAACAAATTTGCTTAAGTCTATTTGCAGTTCATCAATCTTCTTCTCTAGAAGATAATTTTCCTTCTGCAGTGATGCGGATTTTGTATCTTCTGCAGGATTTTCTTTTATTATCCTAACATGTTCAAAAAATTGAAAGTGTGATTGTTTAAGACATTTGATTGGTTTTAATTAGTCTATCATTATCTTTTTTCAATTTTTCATTTTCCTCTTTAGATTTAATGAGTTGCTCTTTTAGAAGTGCACATTTTTGTGCAAGTGTGTGAGAATCAGATAGTAAATTTTCAAATGCATCTTGTAACTCTCTATATGCAGTAGGAGTATATGTGATTACCTCATTTTCTTCATCATCACTTCCAGCCATGAGACATAGGTTTGTTGCTTCTTCTCCAGAGTCTTCTTCTTCTAATGAGCTATCTGAATCATCCCAAGTTGCCATCATAGCTTTCTTCTTCTGGAAGGTTTTTGAGTCTCTTTTCAGCTGTGGAAATTCTGATTTAAAGTGTCCTAGCTTGTTGCATTCAAAGCAAATTATTTGTGCTTTGGAATTTTCAGCTTTTTGTCCATCCTTCTTGAAGTTGACGCTTTTCCTTCCTCTGCCTTTTCTTCTTATCAGCCTCTGGATTCTTTTTAAGATGAAGGCAAGTTCATCATCTTTTTCTGATGATGTCTCATCTTCTTCAGAAGCATCTGCTTCTGTTGGAGTCAAATTGTTTCTTCTGGAAGTGCTTGCTTTTAGAGCAATGGATTTTCCCTTTCTTGGTAATTCATCCATGAGTTCTTGCTCATGAACCTTTAGTGAACCAAGCAATTCATCTAACTTAGCTTCTTGAATTGCTGTTACCTTAGGTCTCCATATTTTTGGAAGACTTCTAAGGATTTTTCTAACTTGCTCTTGGTTTGAGTAGCTTTTCCCAAGAGACTTTAAGTCATTAATAATGATAGTGAATCTACTGAACATTTCATCAATAGATTCATGTTCAACCATGCTGAACATTTCAAATTGATGGATCAATATGTTAATCTTTGATTCTTTAACTTGGTTTGTTCCTTCATGGGTTATCTTGAGTGTATCCCATATTTCTTTGGCTGTTGAATAGCCAACAACTTTGTCATGTTCTCCCATGCTTAGTGCACAGAAAAGGAAGAATTTGGATTTGGAGTTTAGAAGATACTTCTGCTTATCTTCTGAGGTCCAATCTTCTCTGGCTTTAGGTAGAGGATCTTCTTCCTGCACTTCTGATTCTCCTTCTTTGGGTTGAGCAAGATTTCTAGTTCTTCTTGTTACTGGAATAAAGTTCCCTCTTTCTACAATATCCCAAAGGTCAATGTCTTGGGATTCTAGGAACAATTTCATTATGTCTTTCCAATAGTAGTAATCCTTTCCATCAAATGCTGGTGGTCTATTTGTGGATGAACCTTCTGGTATGAACATTGCAGCTCCATGATTGGCCATTTCCCTTGATCTTTTCTCTCTTATTGTTAAGTAAGTTCAACCCTAGAGGCAAGCTCTGGTACCAATTGAAGTTGTGGCTTTAATCACAAGAAGGGGGTTGAATTGTGATTGAATAAAATTTTCTGCAATTTCTATGTATACTTTTTAGCTCAAGGTTTTGCCTTGGCTTAGTATAAAGAAATAAGCTCACAGAAGGTAATAGTTAGTTTACTTTAATTTTGCAGAAGATATATATGTATGCATATTCAATTATATGTTATGGTCGTGATTAATAATAGTAAAGAGAGAGTAAAGAAGATGGGACACATAAATTTTATACCGGTTCACCTCTTCCAACCTGAGGCTACATCCAGTCCCTACACCTGTAGGATTTTCTCACTCTTATAATCAAATTACAATCTTCTTGGGTAACCATACCACTAGTATTCTTTACCTGCCTCTTTAGGCTGTCAATAACCTATCAAACACAGATTTCACACTGAATACTTACTGCAGATCCATCTACAGAAGATTCAGTCCCCAGAATACTGCAAGTACCTTCTGCAGATTCTGTAAACCAACTGAGATCACCAAATCTCAGTAAACCTCACTGAAAATTCTTTCCCTTGCTGCTCAGAAGAAGGATATGAACCTGCACACTTCTCTTGAGACTTTTACAATGAAAATAAGAAAGAATAAGAACATACAAGGCTCAAATCAATACAATCTTTGCACAACAAAAGCAAAAAGATGAGCCAAGACTCTCTCCAAGGCTTTTCAGACCAGAAATCAAAGAAATGAAGGAGAGAGAAAGTTTCCAGAAGATATGAGAAGTGAAACTGCATAATTTATGTTTCTTCTGGAGTGAGGTGCCTTCAAAGTGAGGAGGAAGTCTCCTTTTATAGAATGCTGGAGTGAAAATAGTCGTTGGGCATCCAGCTGTGCTCAAAGTCATGTCCCTATCTCAGCTGCAACATGTGCAGCTTTACAGATGTCACTTTGACCAACCCTTTCTTCTATAGGATATCTTCTGCAGGCTATTTTTGGGCTGTTTCTCAGAACTTTTCTTCTGTAGACATGATAAACTTCTCCAGTATAATATTCACACATATTTTAGAGTCAGCTGGCCCACTTGAGTCACAAGAAGAAGAGAAGAAGAAGACTTATTTGAATTCTGCATTAATTGAACCTTCTGCAGCACATCTTTCTTCTGTAGTACATCTGGAAGTGCATTCTTCTTGCAAATCTTCTTAAAATCCTTAATTTGCTCAATGGAAAATATTTTTAGGTAGTTTCTTCATCTATAACCTCAGAAGGTGAAAAAATCACTTTGTTTTATGTGTACTGTTTCTTCTGCAAAATGTATGTTTCCAGGTTCTTCTTCAGGAATAGCTTCTATCTTCTGAATATCTTTTTTAACCTTCGTGAGGGTTATTTAAATATATCTTGATTCTTGGGAACCTGGGATATGCTTCTTTTCCTTTTACAAGAATGAATCTTCCTTCTAAAGGAATTTTATTATGATTTCTTCTTGTGAGGGGGTTGTTCTCATCTTCTGGAGAATTCATTGGACTGTGAAGGATCTTCTCATGATTTTATCAGCATGCTTTATGTTTCTCGTTCACAGATTAGTCATTCTTGTCAAATCTGAACCTTATCTTCTTAAGTAGGTGGAATTCATTCCTTTCTTCTGTTGCTGAAATACATCTTCTGCAGAAGCTTTCCTATATCTTCTGAACACTTACTCAAACAAAATCATTAGTCCTTAAAACTCAGAATTATTCCAAGTAAACCTTGATTGGTTGTCATTATTAAAACATTCTTTAAGGGATTTTTGGACCTTACAAGTTTCAAGAAAATTCATGGTGTAGACTATGATGAAACCTTTTCTCCAGTTGCCATGCTTAAATCTGTTTGGATCTTGCTTGCTATTGTAGCTTACCATGATTATGAAATCTGGCAAATGGATGTCAAGACAACCTTCCTAAATGGAAGCCTTCTTGAAGATGTGTATATGACACAACCTAAAGGTTTTGTTATACCTGAAAATGCTGGAAAGGTATGTAAGTTGCAACGATCCATTTATGGATTAAAGCAAGTTTCTAGAAGCTGGAATCTTCGTTTTGATGAAGCTGTTAGGCAGTTCGATTTCATTAAAATGAAGACGAACCTTGTGTCTACAAAATGGTTAGTGACAGCATAGTGGTTTTTCTGGTTTTGTATGTAGATGACATACTCCTCATAGGAAATGACATTCCTACACTTTAGTCTGTAAAGACTTGGTTAGGAAATTGTTTTTCTATGAAAGATTTGGGCGAAGCGACCTATGTGTTAGGTATCAGGATCTATAGAGATAGATCTAAAAGATTACTTGGCCTAAGTCAAAGTACATACATAGACAAAGTGTTAAAACAGTTTAACATGCAAGATTCTAACAAGGGATTTTTGCCTATGTCATATGGTATAAGCCTATCTAAGGCTCAATCTCCTTCTAGTAAAGAAGAGAGAGATTGCATGAGTAAGATTCCTTATGCATCTGCTATAGGGTCTATCATGTATGCCATGTTGTGTACTCAACCAGACATATCACATGCTTTAAGCATTACTAGCAGATACCAGTCTGATCCCGGTGAAGGTCACTAGACAGCAGTCAAGAACATCCTTAAGTACTTAAGAAGAACTAAGGATTCATTCTTGATATATGGAGGTAAGGAAGAGCTACTTGTAAAGGGTTACACTGATTCTAGCTTCCAAACCGACAAAGATGATTCAAGATCGCAGTCAGGTTATGTGTTTTGTTTGAATGGTGGCGTTGTGAGCTGGAAGAGTTCAAAGCAGGAAACAGTCACTGATTCTATCACAGAAGCTGAGTATATTGCAGCCTCAAATGCTGCGAAAGAGGCCGTTTGGATCAGGAAGTTCATCATTGGACTTGGTGTAGTTCCTACCATTGTGGATCCTATAAGTATTTATTGTGATAACAATGGGATATTGCACAAGCCAAGGAACCTAGGTCTCATCAACGATCCAAACATATACTTAGACGTTTCCATCTCATCCGAGAAATCATTGATAGGGGAGATGTGAAGATATGCAAAGTGCATACAAATGACAATGTTGCAGACCCATTGACGAAACCCCTTGTGCAGCAGAAGCATGAAGGGCACACTAGATCATTAGGAATTAGAGTTATGTCTGAATGGCTCTAGTGCAAGTGGGAGATTGTTAGTGTATGCACTAGAGACCTATATGTTTTATTTTGAACATTCATCACTTGTATCATATTATTATTTTATAAAGGCCTTTCATTTATTAATTCTTTTAGAATATAATTATTGTCCTCAGAAGAGTAAGCTTAAACTTCATAAGAAATCAAGTAGATGACTTGATCGTGAGATCGTATGAAGAACTATTTTTAAAATAGTCCTTAGTCAAGTATCATCTCAGGACAAAGATGCATTTAGACTAGTATGGGAGTTCGTTGATGATCACATCTCACGGATCATGAATATGAGATATCATGTGCTCACATAGGTACACATTAAGAGTAATGGTGTACTGGACAGACCCACCTTAAGAACGTTGCATGGATTGTTACATAAATGTCATGAACATTTCTTAAATTGATAAATGTTATATGAAGTCCTTTGACCTGAAATCACTACGATTCCTACATAAGGAATTATGTGTTTTAAGTATCATCAAACGTCACCTGTAACAAGGTGATCATAAAGTTGGTATTTGGACATATAATAAATTATGTGATGGAATGTGAGTGCCCTAGATGAGATTTTTCCCTCCTATGTAATAGGAGTTATATCTGTAGGCCTCTTAATAAAGTGAGACTGCAAAATGCATGGCCATGCTCAGGAGGATAAACATGAGATGTTTATTTTCTGTACAGTCTACTTGGGGATCAAGAAAACATAAATTGAACTATACAAGGTTGACACATTCCATGCCCTTGTGTTCAATTAGATATTTGGACAAAGGGACAAATCATATAAATTATATCATACAATAGGATTAGTCAAAGTTGTTGACAGTCTCAATATTTGGGTAGTGATGTATTTCTAGATACCGCTCACTATTTATGATATTAAATATAGAAGGGTTTTATTTTAATATCATAACCAAATATTAAAAGTTTATTGGGTCACACGCATACAACAAGCCGCTAGGAAAAGATAATAATTCTAATTTGATTATAATTATAAGCTAATGGGCTAGGCCCATATGTGTTAGGGATAATAAGTGAGGGTTAAAACCCTAGCCACCACTCTATAAATAGAGCATGAGATGCATTACCCTAGACACACGAGTAGTCGCTCTTACTCTCTAAACACTACTAGCAGAGTTGAGGAGGGTTTCTTAGTCTGGCTGTTGGCGTGGACACCTCTAGAGACGTGGCTGCTATTGCCTCGTTCGTAATCCTAATAAGGTATGTCGTTAGGTTTTATGCCTTTTTATGCCTTGATTCGTGTTTTTGCATTAACGATCATAACAAGGGAGGGAATCCATTTATTCTGCTGCACCTTGACCACATGCTTGATTCCCTTCAGACGAGAAGTAGGATGAGGGATGTTTGAGAGCTGGGATTTTGATACGCATGAGTAGGTGAGAGTTTGAGAAGTTTTACCTTTTATAGAAAGAGTGAGAGATAGGAGAAAAACAACTTTGAAAAGTTCTAGGAAGTTTAGTGGTTGGAGATTAAATAGATAACGGCTAGTAGGGCGTCTTTTGAGGCTACTAGTCATTGAGCACAATTAGCCATTATGGAGCTAGTGACGCATCTCTCTCTCAAACCGTTATTCTTTTATTTTACCGTTGAGAGCAAAAACTCAGTCTCAGTCTGAGTCTTAACTCAAGCTCAGTCTCAGGTTGAGTCTCAGGTTTAAGCTCAGTCTTAGATCTAAACTCAATCTCAGTCTAAGTTAGATTAACTTACTGATTCTTCATACATTCTCAAAACACAAATTATTCATGAGAGCGCATGTTCAAGAGTCTTAGAATGACATTGAACCTATCCTCTAATATAAGAGGTGTTATGAAAATATCAGCAAGATGATTCTTTGTCTCAACAAAGATAAGCTCAACATTACCCTTCTGAACATGATCTCTAATGAAATGGTGCTTAATGTCAATATACTTTGACCTAGAGTTATGAATAGGATTTTTAGCTAGGTTTATTGCACTAGTATTATCACATAATATTGGGATCTTAGAGTACCTTAATGCATGCATAGGCTCTTACTTGAGGATGAAGCTAAACTAATGAGGCATCCACAGAGATGACTAAACCCTCTAATTTTCGATGTCATGAAGAAGGAGGTGACCAAGCTTTTACAAGTTGACATCATTTATCTCATATCTGAAAGTCATTGGGAAAGTCCGGTCCAAGTGGTCCTTAAGAAAAATGGCCCCACAGTAGTGAAGAATGATAAGAATGACCTTATCCTTACCAGAGTGCAAAACAAGTATAGAGTTTTCATTAATTATAAGAGGCTCAACCAAGCAACTAGAATGGATCATTTTCCTATGCCTTTTGTTGATCAAATGCTTGAGCGCTTAGCTGGAAAATCCCATTATTGTTTTCTTTATGGTTTTTCAGGTTATTTCCATATTCACATTGAACCAGAGGATCCGGTCAAGATCATATTCACATGACCCTTTATCACTTTTGCCTATCGGAGGATTCTCTTTGACCTATTTAATTCCTCCAGTACCTTCCAGCGGTGCGTGGTTAGTATCTTTGCTAATTTCCTTGAGAAATGCATGGAGGTGTTCATGGATGAATTTTGTGTGTATTGTTCTTCATTTGGAACTTGTTTGGATAGTTTGGATAAAGTTTTGTATAGATGTATTGAAACTATCCTCGTTCTTAATTTTGAAATATGTCACTCTAGAGTTAATTAATGTATCATTTTAGGTCATGTGATTTCCAAAAGGGTATAGAAGTGGATCCTACTAAGATTTATGTAATTTCTACTTTACCTTATCCATCTTGCATTCGCGAGATTCGTTCATTTCTTGGTAATGCAAGTTTTTACAAAGCTACATCAAAGATTTTAGCAAGATACCCCTTCCACTTTCTAACTTCCTACAAAAAGATGTTAGTTTTAACTATGATGACATGTGTAGACATGCTTTTGATCACCTCAATAAAGCATTTTTTAACTTTAAATATAGCAAAAAAGTATGTTCTTACCTATTCTCATCTCTATTCTCACTACCTACCTATGCTATCTTAGCTAATATCATGTAGTAAGTTCTGTTTTTGTTTTGTCATGGTTTATATACACTCTTTGAGTGATTTAGACAGCTACCCATCATCATACACTCATTGTAATCATGGATCTTGAGAGATCATATATGAGCTAGCGAGTTGTGCTAGTCATTGTGAGTTAAGATGCCGGATAGGGACAATTGTATAAAGAATACTCATTGAGTTGCCTAGAGAGTCAGTTGAGAACAAAGAATACTTAGACGCTTGGAGGGGCTCTTAAAGAAGAATACTTAGACGCCTGGAGAGGCTCTTGAAGAAGAATACTTAGAAGTTTGAAGAAGATCTTGAAGAAGAATACTTGAGAAGCCTGGAGAGGCTCCAGAAAAAGAATACTCTGTCAGTTGCCTGAAGAGGCATTTGATAACAAAGAATACTTGTAACTTTAAGAAGTTAGTATAAAATCTCACCTTGTGTGGGGCTGGACGTAGCCCAAAGATGGTTGGGTAAGCCAGGATAAATTACTGTGTATTCTCTCTTTCTCTCACTCTGTTATTTTCATGTTATAATTGTTCCATTGAAAATATTGCATCATGGTTTTCTGTTTTTAAGAATGATTACCTTCTTAAGAAAGAATCTTAAGAATCTTCTTATCTCTAAATCCCATATTAACTGACTACTGCACTTATTAAATTATATTATAAAATTGAAACAACAATCTTAAGCTTCATATTTTAACTAAGAACAAATTGCATTTACATAACTTGATTTGCTGACTTAAGATTCAATATTGTTTATTCATCCATATTAATTTTTGTATCTTAAGTTCCACATCTTAAGTTTACCATTAAGAACTCTAGCATCTCAAGTTTACAATTCAGAACTCTAGCATCTTAGGTGATTAGTCTATAACATTACTTTGTGAAAACTCTTTATTAGGATTTCTTTTTAAATATCCAAGTATTAAGTACTTGAGAAGAACTTCAAAAAAGAAATCTAAAGTTTCAGGAATCTTAAGAATCGTCTCAATTCACCCCCTTCTTGAGACAGAACCAACTTCAAAACATACAAGGGTCAAACTCCAAGAGTCAACTTAAAAGTCAACTCAAGACATTAGCTTCATTTGTATTAAACTTTTAAATTGCATTTCTTTAATTTTTCTTTGTATCAGGTCACAACCTTCATAGCCTAAGAATCTTAGTTGATGCTTTAGTTTTCCTTGTTTAGTTTTCCCTATGAGGACAAGGCTTGCTGCTAGCTTGTCTTAGTCTCAAAACTCTAGTTTAATGTTTTTAATTTCGTTTTGTCTTTTAATAGGAAGGACGCTATTTTAGCTTGGTCTAACCTTCAAGACTTAGATTTGATAGTTTCCTTCCTTTTAGCATTTTTAGATAAAACTTCTTTTGAATTTCTTGGGCTTGACCCATCCTACCACTTTAGCCAACACTCTGTAACATACAAGTAGGTAGATATCCTTCTTGTAACTCTTGAGCTTGTATATTATTTTGATGCTTATGCATTTGTCCTCTTTTTAGATTTGAGTAGCGAAGAGTTTATGGTTCTTTCTCAAGTCATGCTGAGACTTATCAAGCTCTAGGATCTTGTGTCGTTTCTTCATCTACCTATAGAGATTGAGCACAAAGTATATTGGTATGTTAAGAAATGCAATTTGAATTTGGAAGAAGTTGGAATGCATAGAAAGGTTCAATTGCAAGAACTTGAAGAAATTCGGTTAGAAGCTTATGAGAACTTCAACATTTACAAAGAAAACACCAAAGCATTCCATGACAAAATGCTAACAAGAAAAGAGTTCCTCATTGGAAAAAAGTGCTCTTATATAATTCTCGTCTTAAGCCCGTGTTTGGTAAATTACGTTCTAGATTGTTATGTCCATTTGTGGTTACTAATGTTTTTCCTTATAGTGTAGTGGAAATCACAAATGAGACAACCAAAAAGATCTTCAAGGTAAATGGATATCTGCTTAAGCCATTATGTGAGGGTTGTCAAGAGCATACAGTGGAAGAGGTGCACCTCCACATTGCCCCCTACCGGGCTTGACTTAAAGTAGAATGTTTTCTTCCCAATTTTTTTGGCTTGGCTTAAGCCTTACATAGCTTGGCTTAGAGTAGAATGTTGTTGTTAATGGCACTTATTATTTTTTTTCCATTTTGTGGAATTATGTGGGAAAACTTTCTAGAGTTCTCATTTTTTATTTTATTATTGTTGTGCTTGTTGTGCAATCCTTCAACTTGTCTTCCTTAACTATTATATATAATAAACAATCCAACCTTGCACTAAACAATGTTGCTACAAGATAAAGAATGAAGGAAACCCTCGCTAAGCTTAGAGTATGGTTCCCTACTATTCCTCAAGATGTTCTTAGGGAAATTTACAAATGCAACAGTCCCATGTGGCTATAATACGTATGAGGGACTAAAATGACAATAAGTGATAACTTTGATGGACTAAATTGATTAAAACAAAATCACCCCGATCTAATGCAAAAATTTTAACAGGTCTTTTTTTCCAAATTTCTCCCCAATTCATCTAAACACCTTAATCCTAAATCATCTTTAGTGACAATTAAATAAGATTTTAGACATGATGGGATGGGGATCAAAGCATTTTCATTTGCACCAATAAAGGAATGCATCAAATGCTACATAGAGTGGTTCAACGAGTTTTATCAAATTTGTGGGAAAGAAGAAGGGAAATGAGATTCCAGTTTGCCTTTGTGGTAGCAGGAGTATTATACAAACCCTAAAAAACACATAGGATTTTGGGGAGATATTTTTCAGATGTGCCCTCTCAAAGGTGATGTTATAGAAAATGGGTATTTGATCGTTTGAAACTTGTGCATGTCAATGTAATGTGAACTCAAATTGCTCAATCGTTGTATTGTTTTTACAAATTGGAATGAATTATGTACAAACAAGGAATATACATCCAAGTTTGAAAACATGTGCATTGCTATCAGGAATCTAAGTGTCTGTTTGGTTTACAGTTGAGTAGAACCGATTCTAGAAATCAATGGTTGAGATGAGTGATGCACGTTTTACGAAACATATTGGACAGAAGTGATTTAAAATCAATTATGTGAAACCATGTTTTTGCACTGTGCCACCGCTGATCCAAACAGGCACTAAACCATTTTGTAATTGGAACATGGTGTGTCATGGTATTTATGTTCATGTTATTAGTTTTAATTTTGTTGGAGAAATAGGTAATATGTTTTAGGGTTAAGGTGATGGTGAAATTGTAATCCTCTTGAGATGTTTTCATAATGATAAACTCTCAAAATACACTTAATATAATTATGGATAATTGCATACTAATGGTTGCAATTGAGATTGTTTTAAAAAGAATAGAAAAGCTTCATTAATCATCAAAGAAGATTTAGTTTAGAAGAAACAAACAAAAGCAGTCATTAGAAGAAAAGAGTACTTCCAACACCCTCCACAAGAATGAAATTGTCAGAATATATCACAATTTCAAATTACAGGAGTTAAAAATATTTTAATCTGAAATTGAAAAAAGTGCCTAGTATTCTTTCATCTCTCACAAACTACTCCAGAAGAAGAAAGTGTAAACTGGATCAAAATCTTGGCTCTAGAAGAAACGACCTCCAAAAGAAAGACCGGTAAAACTTGATGAGAGATAAAAAATGCCACGTGAAAGTGACAGCTCCTTCGCAGCCATCTAAGGGATTATTTCTTTTCCAAGGCATTCCAACGGCTAGTTTAGTCCAGCCTTGCCTATAAAAAGGAGCCCCATCTTCATTACAAAACACACAACACCAGAAGAAGCTATCAGTGCATCAATATTACCATATGTACCTTCTGGAGAAAATTCACTTTCTGCAAAATCATTAGTTTTTGTTCTCAAATAGCTAGGGAGTGTTAGTTCTTCTTGAGGGAAGCTATGAATATTCTCCAAAGATTTAGGTTTGTTCTTGAGTGAGACAAACTGCAGAATATCAGTTTAGTACTGTGTTAGGAGCCTGCAGAGGCTGCAAAAGAATACTGCGTAGGAGCCTGCAGAAGAATATTGAACAGGAGCCTGCAGAGTCTGTAGAAGAATACTGGATAGGAGCTTGTAGAGGCTGCAAAAGAATACTAAGTGGTGTGCTGCACTAAGGAGCCCGAGGATGCTATGAAGAAGAAAGAATACATGTGTATCAAGGTTGATATAGTGAAAATCCTACTGAAAGTAGGGACTGAACGTAGCCCTAAGGTTTAAAGGATGAACTAGTATAAAATACTGTGAGCATACTTCCTCTCCCTATAATTCCTTATATTTGAAGCTTCTTTCAAATTATTAAAAAGATAGGATAATTTTTACTACTGCATATCAAAGTATTTTCAAACCTATCTAATACCTAAGTGATTTCATAATACTAGTATCACTCAATCCATAAAGGTCATACTTAAGATATCCAGTATTATTGCATACTAACTAACTTGAACAACCAAGCTTCTAATATTAACCAAGAAAATATTCTTGAGCATAAATTATTAGAAGTCCCTGCAGAAATCACCAAAAGTTTTAAAAGGTCACAATTCAACCCCTCTTTCTTGTGACTACAATATTTACTTCAGAAATGATGTGGAGTACTAGGAGTAGTTACTCTCATCCATGATTGTAATTTTTTACTTTTAACATTTGTAATGTCTATGTTTCATTGGAATAAAGATACTTTGTGCAAATGTTCTATATATTTAATTTATACAAAGGAGTAAATGAATCGCAAAATTAAACAATGGAACATACTCCATGGTTTACTAAAATTTGTTGATCAAATCTCATACAATATTCAGAAGACATAACATTGAAGTCATTTACACAAAACATAACTTTGATAGAATCATGGTGTTTTAGGACCACAGGAAACACTAGAAGGGGGGTTGAATAGTGTTTTATAATCTTTACAGATTTTTCATGAAAACCTTTTTCAACAAGCAAAACCGATTTGAGAATATTTGATCAACCTTCCGAAACTGGGAAGTTCGGCAACTTTCTGATGCAACTCGGAAGGTTGAATAAAAACCTTTTCAAAATTGTTTTCCCTCTAAAGAAAAGATTGTGTTCTGCTTAGATTAATAAAACAACTTTTCTTTAACCCTCCTTGGATAGTTTAAACATATATCAGCGGAAAGTAAAGAAGTAAGGGAAGAGAGAACTTAACACAAAGATTTATACTGGTTCGCCCACTAACCCAGTGAGCTACATCCAGTCCCAGGGCAAACCACCACTGGATTTTCCACTAATCTGAACACAGATTACAAGTATTCTTTTACCACAGCCTCTCCAGGCTTAACAACAAATATTCTTTGTTTTCAATTGCCTCTCCAGGCAACTGATGCAATATTCTTTGCATACCTGGCCTCTCCAGGCCCAACGAGTATTCTTTGCACACATGGCCTCTCCAGGCCCAACCAAGTATTCTTTGTTTTCAACTGCCTCTCCAGGCAACTTATGCAGTATTCTTTTACAGACAAGCTTCTCCAGGCTCAACCGAGTATTCTTTTACAGTCAAGCCTTTCTAGGCTCAGTGAGTATTCTTTCTTCCTTCAAGCCTCTCCAGGCTCTCAGACACATTAAAAGTGTTTACAATATAAAGTTTAAGTTTCCTAGAAACTTAAACCAATGTTCATCTTGTACAAAGGGGTTACTGAGTACTACTCAGGATACAACACGTGAATTCTAAGTACAAGGATAAGACAGAGATACAAGTGTATGAATTCAAGTACAATCTCGTCTCTAAAATGAGGGATGACTTCCTCAGAGAGTTGGCTTGATAGGATGTTAAATTGAGCTTCAGTCGGTTCTCTCTTGGCTTGACCATTGGCTCCCTTGTGCCACATTCTTGCCTCTTCAGTATGGGATTGCCAAAGTATATCTTGGAATTCATGGCCGCCTTGGGCTTCAATGCCTCCAATCTTCATAATCCTTCTTTGAGGCTATTTATATGTTCTGATAAAATATAGTCGTTGAAGATTGCTTGGTTACCGTTGAGAAGGAATGATTGATGCTCTTAGAGCCGTTGTGAGATAACTTCTCTTTCGGTAGCTTCTGACTTAAGCGGATTAGGTGTGAAGATAAATTAGTTCTGACACACAACAGATAGGCTCTTAATCTTGCTTTTGTTTGGAGAGATTTTCTTTGTTCTTCAGCAGGTTGATGTTCTTCTCTCCCTATTCTTCTTTCTTTCTCTGTGAGTGTAAAGGAGGAAGGATGCTAAGATCCGTTAGACTTCTCCTTTGTCTTGTTGTGAGTTCAGCTTTTCTTCTCACTTGAGGTGCACGCCTCTAATAGCGTATTGCAGAGATGGTACAGAGTAGGTGCTGCAGCAACGCTGACTCTATGTCTGACCGCTATTTTCTTTTCTGCAGTAGACTTCCTCTTTCATGTTGGGAAATGAAGTTGAGACAGAAATTCAATGTCTTTATCTTTGCACCGATTCAGCTTCTCCATTAATATTTTCTAAGACTTGAGTCTTTTAATGCATCATTCAGATTGACTCATAAGTCTTCATGGAGTGACAAGTCATTTAGACTGCAGTGGCTTCTGATTCTTCAGAGAGTTTGAATTGCCACGTCATTAAGTTCAGAGAGTATGTGTTCAGTTGATTCAATATTAGTACACACATACTTTCAGCAGGTTGCATTACTCCAACTTGCCTTGGCTCTTCATCAGGTAGACGTTTTCGGCAAGTTTCTTTCTTCAGCAGATTGCTTCTTCTTCTTAAACAATTCTTGTTTCTTCAGCTTCCTTCGGCATGTTGGTCATTTTTCTTAGTAGATTGTTCCTTTCTTTATTTCAGCTTGCTCAAATGAACTTATTCTCTGTGGTAGTATGTTCTTTGTTGTTGATCTTCCAGAACCTCTGATGACTTTGTTCTTTATTTCGTCTTGCTTTGTTGTTCTTCTTTTGGTTGTTGATCTCTGATGTCCTTCTTCATTTCTTCTTGCTTTTACAGAGTTTCTGAAATACAAAGAAAAAATACCTTTCTCAGTAGAACCTGTTTCTCATGCAATCTAATTTGTTAATCATTAAAACCAAGGATAATAAGTCTTGAATCTAATTTCAATTACTTAAATTAATTCTGAGACTCAACATTCTCCTCCTTTTTAATGATGAAAAATTAGATATGACTAACAAATATATGAAAGATTAATGTTTGAAAATTAATCATTTTCTTTTTCAGATCTCCCCCTGTTTATATTACTCCCCCTAAGCAAAATAACTTTTCTTCTTTAAGCTTAGTTAATTTTAATTATCTTTTTCTGAAAAATCATTCTTCCCTCTTTCATTTATTTGTTAGTTATGTTTCTTTTCTCCCCCTTTGTCATTATTTAAAAAGGGTTGATAAAGCAAAAGAAAAGTTATTTTCACACAATATTCAGTGTAAGTGTAGAGATGAAACGATATTACCAGTACAGATACTTTAGAATCTTATGTTGACGACGTGTATCTGCTGAGACTCAATATTGTCTCCAAAGACACTCTTGTTGCTTCTGTTGATCAGCTTCACAAGTTCTCTCCATAGCTTTTTGTGGTTTCCTATCGGGATCTTCATCCTCAGCATTTGTTAGATGCTTAACCCGGGGTTAAGCTCTGATACCAACTGTTAGGACCATAGGAAACACTAGAAGGGGGTTGAATAAGCTCTGATGAATTTGTTCTTTATTTCTTCTTGCTCCGTTGTTCTTCTTTTAGTTGTTGATCTCTGATGTCCTTCTTCTTCATTTCTTCTTGCTTTTACAGAGTTCCTGAAATACAAAGCAAAATACCTTTCTCGGTAGAACTTGTTTCTCATGCAATCTAATTTGTTAATCATTAAAACCTAGGATAATGAGTCTTGAATCTAATTTCAATTACTTAAGTTAATTCTGTGACTCAACATGGTGGTGCAAATAAGAATGTTAAGATTCCCCACAATCATGTCTTTAATCTTGTCTAATTGCCTTCAAAGCGGAATTAGGATTTTCATGTGTACATGAATCGGGGAATTGGGAAGAAACCTAATTACAATTTTTGCATTAGATCAAGAAAATTTCGTTTTAGTCAATTTAGTCCCTCAGAGTTACAATTTTAGTCCCTAAGATGTGTTATAGCCACATGAGACTGTTGTTAGAACCACAGGCAACACTAGAAGGGGGGTTGAATAGTGTTTTAATCTTTTTAAGCTATTTTGGAAATCTTTGATTAAATCAATCACGTAGGGTGATCAATGTGCAAAACGAATCTTAAGATCGGAGTTACTTTTAAAACTTGCGGAACATATGAAAGATAAAGATAGAAAATCTTTCTCTTAAACTTAAGATTGTTTTGATTGAAAAGCTTCTCTAAGTATCTTCTGAAGATTATTACCAAGAGTACCTTCAGAACAGTTTCTGAAATACTTCAGATGATCAGAGATCATCTGTTTCTAACTTCTGAACTGAGCTCCTTTTGAACTCACCTCAGACAGTTATTTCAGAGGTTCTTCAACATACATTCTTTGTAATGCTTCAAACGATATAAGAGATGTTTTATGTTATGTTTGTTTGAAAACTTGTTTTATTGAAATCGTTGTGTTAAGATTATTATGAAAACTACTTTTCAATCCCCAACGTAAATGTAAAGACTGTATATAAAAGAGATTAAGGGATGAGAAAACTTAGGCACATAATTTATCCTAGTTCACCCACAATCCCGTGAGCTACATCCAGTCCCAGAGGCAAACCACCACTGGATTTTCCACTAACCAAATAACAACACACACAGGTTTCAGACAGAGTCACACAGACCCCATCATACAGGTCACACAGACCCAAGGTCACCCAGACCTAACACAAAGGGTCACCCAGACCCAAGGTCACCCAGACCCAACACACAGGGTCACCCAGACCTTACCGAGTAGTCTTTTGTATCAAGCCTCTCCAAGCTCTACCTGAGTAGTCTTTTCTATCAAGCCTCTCCAAGCTCTACCTGAGTAGTCTTTTCTATCAAGCCTCTCCAAGCTCTACCGAGTATTCTTCTTCCACCAAGCCTCTCCAGGCTCTCAGACACTTATCCAAGTGTAGAGTATTTTACTACTCAACCTAAGCTAGAAGTTCGCTAGAACCTCTCAACTCAGATTCTTCTTGTACATAGGGATTACTGAGTAGACACTCAGGATACAAACATTACAAGCTAAGTACAAGGATAGACAGTGATACAAGTGTTTGAAATTAAGTACAATCCCTGTCTTTTCTATGAGGAATACCATCCTCTGAGAGTAGGCTAACTAAGATATGAATTTAAGCTCCAGCCTCATTCTCCAACCATTGGTTTCCATGGGCTACATTCTCACCCGTATTATTGGAACACCAAGGTGTGTTCAGGGCTTCAAACCATTCCAGGTTTGATAGTCAGTTTGCTCAGCATGGTTGTCTTCAGACCAACAACCTGTTGAGTCTCAAAAATATCATAAAGAGGTTTATGATGTTTTAAAGACTGAAATTTCTCTAAGTTTTAATGATCAACAAATTCAACTTAGGTTGTTTCTCATAAGATACAATTGACTAATTGTTTATCTATGATTTTCAGCAAGAAGCCTACTATATAAGATTAAGTGTTGGATCCGTCTGAAGAAGCTGATGCTGTCTGAAGATGATCAACCCGTCTGAAGCATCAAAGCCGTCTGAAAGCTTTTGATGACGTGGCATCTCTTGTCTGAAGCTGTGACAATCCTTGTACCTCTGCACGTTTTTCACGCATGTTCTCTGATACAAACAGCTGGCACCTGTGCAATGCAATTCAAGCACGTTCTCTGTCACAACGTGTCCTCTGCTACGCAGCAATTGCAGCAGCAACAAAGAGCACCTTTTTGGCAGGAGCAAACCTTGTAAAAATGTCAGAAATTGTCAGGGAATATCAGAATATGTCAGAGAATATTCTGTACTGCAGCAGCTGTCTCACAACGGCTAGCATTGATTTCACAAACCTGAGAGTCTTCAATGATTCAAATCATTTGGTTATAAATACCCCCTCATTTGAAGACCAAAAAATAGAGAGCAACATAGAAAAAGAACAGAAACTCTGCAAGTTTTTCGCTGTACACTCTGATAGTTTTCTTATCATCTTCGTACACACATATTGTATTATCCTGAGCATACCTCAGTTATCTTTGTACATCTGTAATTGTTTATGTCTCAAAACTGATACAGTTTGTGAGCTTAAGCACTTCTCTGTAATCGTTGTTGAGCCTGGAGAGGCTTGTCTGAAAAGAATACTTGTGTTGTTGAGCCTGGAGAGGCTTGTCTGAAAAAGAATACTTGTTTGTAGAGCCTGAAGAGGCTTGATAGAAAAGAATACTTGTAATCTTGCAAGATTAAGAGAAAATCCAAGTGCTAGTTGGCTTTGGGACTGGACGTAGCTCACAAGTGGTAGTGAGTGAACCAGGATAAATTCTGTGGCTAAGTTTCTCTTCCCTTATCTTTGTCATTTCAGTTTTAAACTAATTAAGGGGATTGAATATTTTATTTAATATTTTAAAAAGAAGAAACTTCGTTTTAAAACCATTTTAAAGCAGTCTGAAACCAACTTCAGACAGCTATCTAAAAACCTCAGACAGCTCTCTAGTAACCTGTCTGAAAATCTGTTTTTGTAAATCTGTTTTCGAAAAGCTTCTTAAAATATTTAGAAACACTATTCAACCCCCCTTCTAGTGTTTCCCTGTGTTTCTACACAACCAACTTGATTGATCTAACAGATCAACTGACAAACATGACTAACTGACCAACAGGTCAGTTGCCTGATTGATCTAACCGAACAACAACAACTTGTCTCTTTTACTCTGGTTGTGTTATCAGCAACGACGACAACAACAACATCTTCAGATTCGATCTTGAGGCTATTTATATGTTCTGTTGAAATATAGTCGTTGAATATGATTCATAATACCGTTGAGTTGTTGATGATGTGGCTCATATAGCCGTTATGTAATAGCTCCTCAAACGGTTGCTTCTTCTTAAGCGAATAGGTGTTCAGACGATCCCGTTCTGAAACTTGTTATGTGCTTCTTTATTAGAGATATTCTGATATGTTTATGATTGCTCTCTCTCTCTTGATCTGCTTTTGCTTTCTTCTGCTTTCTTCTGCTTGCATCTGATTACTTCTGCTTTCTTCAGCTTTCTTCTGATTTTCTTCGGAGTGTATATGAGGAAATATCCGTTGGATTTGTCCCTTTGCATATTCTGCGTATACTCCTTTTTCCACATGCTTCCTGACACCATTTCTTCTTTCCTCTTTGAGTGAGGTGTCTAGTCCAAAAGTTGTTGTTGTTGTTTCTTCTTTGGATAAAGATATGATATATAAGCATTTAATCATATAATCTTTTCTTCTGTGTTGAGAGCTGTTTCATGCATTCAGAGAGTTGATATGTTTAGAATGATTGATCTCTTCAATCTTCATATATACTCTGATATTGTTAGTTCATCAGCTTCAACAAGTGCTCATAATTGTTTCAAGCTTATTTAATTCTCCCAGCTTGAAATGCTTTCAATTCTTTGATATCAGTTTCATTCTTCTCTTCTTCTTCTTCTTATGAGATATGCCTTCTGATCTTCAGATGATTGCAGCTTCATTCTTCTTGTATCTTCTTCTTCTTCTGATATGAATAAAGATGTTGAATTATATGTATTTTATTCAAACATATTTCTTGTTGCTTTTACTTGGTCTTCTGTCCCCGTTCTGATCGATGGTAGACACTGGTACAGTAGGTCTGCGCATGCAGATACCTTTTGTTGTAGGAGCGACAACATTGCAGAAAGTCTTTGCAGTGTTTCCTTATTTGTGAAAGACTCTAGTCGAGGTCGAAAAGCATGTCTGAATTTTGTATATAATCCATCTGATGGAATGAGCCTACTCTTTGTAACGTCTCCAAGAGATCATTTCTGGATTCTGATACATTCGGTCTTCAGATACATGAACTGCTTCATATTGTCTTCATTTCTTCAAATGATAGTTGTTCTTCAGATAGTTGCGTCTTCAGATGATAGCTAAACTTCCATTGTTGTCTTCAAGTCTTCAGATGGTTTTCAGATCTTCCGAGTCTTCAAAGTCTTCAATTCTTCAGATGATAGTTGTTCTTATTTCTTGACTGTTCTTCAGATAGTCTTCTAATCTTCAGAGTCTTCAGTTCTTCAGACGAAGTCTGTCTTCAGTTGATTGCTTCTTCAATTGCTTCAACCTTGTTGAGAATTACTCTTCTTCAGATTCTGCACTTCGTTCTTCTGATTCTGATCTTCTGATTCCGATCTTCTGATTCCGATCTTCTGATTTTGATTCTTCTTGATCCTGATATTGTTCTTCTTTTGTTGTGATCTTCTACTCTTCTTCTTCAGATGAATATTCTAATCTGAAACACAATCAACAAACAAATACCTTTCTCAGTAGAACCTGTTTACTTAATCTTATAAAGTTCTTATATAAACTTATTTGTCCTTAATATAATCTTATTTGTTAATCATTAAAACTTAAGGATTTAAGTCTTATAGTCATGTTTAAATACTTAAACTGATTTATAGACTTCATAATCTCCCCCTTTTTAATGATGACAAATAAGTTATATATTACTGACAAAATGTATATAGAAAAGAGAAACGAGAGATGATAAACAAATTAATTAATTGTATTACGCCCCCTATCTATATTACTCCCCCTGAGACAGACATAGATATTTTTAATTATCTTCTGAACGAATTAAATCTTTTATATACCATTTGTTAATTAAATCTTTTAGATACCAATTGTTAGATATTACTTTTTCTGATTAAATCTTTTAGATACCAAATGTTAATCTTTACTCTTAATCTTTTAAAACACTAATTGTTACTATGTTACTCTTATAGGTTAAATCTTTCAGATACCTATGTTACTGAGAACCTAACTTTGTTATTACCTTATTTTACTTATTGTTATTCTTATCAGATGTTATAACTTTAGTTTGTTATCTTCTGAGGTTTCCCTTACTATATTTTATATTTCTTTCCTATTTATGTTTCTTCCCTATATTTCTCCCCTTTTGTTACATTCTTTTTAGCATTTGTTAGTTTATATTTCTCCCCCTTTTTGTCATTGATTAAAAAGGTTTGGTGATTAGTTTTCTCCCTCTTAATCTTTGATTTTAATAGCTTGTTAAATTTCTTCCCCTTTTATCTTGCACAAGCAGAATAAACATTTTAAAACTACTTGTTATATAGACTGTTATAAACCGAAAATATACTAACCAAAAAGAAGATTTTATTAGATTAAATTTGTTACAGTTACTCAGATACAAGGTTTGAAGAGAAACAAAACATGAAATAAAAAAGGAAAACATTTTCTAAAAACATTTTATATGTACAAAAAAAAAAGGGAGAACAACATTAAACAAAAGTTCAAAAGAAGTTTTAGAAAAAGGGAGGGGTTTTTAAGATCTGCTCCTCTGGCTATTTCCAAGTCCCAACAGTTTCCTCTGTAGCCCTTGCCAATCCTCTTCAGCTCCAAGCTTCTTTTAACACTAGGAACAGAAGAAGTGCATCACACCATATATCGAACACCGCCCTTGATATTGGGTGTTCTGGTGTTCACCAGTGTCTTTTTAATAGACCGGTGATGCAGCATGATCTCCATGTCTGGAACGTTGTAGGGAAAGTTCTGAAGGGGAACTTCGGCCCTTTAGTTATCATTCCATACATCATCCAAAGGAGATCAATCTTCTTCAAAACTTCATTGACACCAATGAGAGTTTGTTCCTGGCCGCTTCTTTCATTCTTTATTGCTCTTCTTGTTCTATGGTTTTCTTACTTAGTTCTCAAGACTGACCTTCTGATAAGTGAGGTTCCCTTAAGAGCTCATAAGAGTGTATAGAACCTTGAGTATAAAGAGAAGCGAGAGGTTAGAGTTAGAAAAGAGAGATGGCAAAATCTAAAATATTTAATTGATCTGATGGCTATAAAATCAACAAAGTCACTATGACTATGGAGCACTAAAGTCACTGAATCTGCTCCCGAAATAGAGAAGTAGGAAAGAGAGAAATAAAGAAGAGATAGGGATGATTTATGGGTTGTTTGGTAGGAGAGAAGTGGGTGAGAAATAGAAGAGAAATGTGAATTTGAGTTGTTTGGTTTGATTAAAGAGATAAAAGAGAATTGTATATTTAATTGATTTGGTAGTTATTTCCATCACAAAGAAAAGAAAAAATCGATTTTTAAGTTACAATAATCGATTATTATGTAGTCAGTGAGGCATGGTAAAGGTAATTGGTGCAGAGAAATCGATTTTTCTGAACTGATAATCGATTATTTCGTCAAAATAATCGATTTTTTAAACCCAAAACTCATTCTTCATGTAACCATTGCTATCATCCATTTTAATTTCATGTGCTTGCAGAATCACGTATCAGTCACCCCTAAAGGATTGTATCGTTCTTGGATTTGAATTGTCTCTATGTTAAGTAATTTGCATTTGTATGGCTGAAAAACGTAGCAGATCAAGCCACCACCAGATTTGAAAATCATCTCTGTAGCGCCCTACAGGCCGCCATGGCTGTCGCCGTTGTGAGCTCCATGCGCAGTCGCGACATTGCTGCACTTGCTCCTTGTGGGTGTTCGTTTGCTGAAGAAGGTCAACAGTGTCTCACGAAGCTCATCTGCTCCAGAATTCTTCGCTATCTCTGGCCCCTCAAGCGAAGAAATGGAAAAGGAGTGGGGCCCACGCACTTTTTCAATTTCTCAGCTATTTCCTTGCACAACCAAACCGCATAACTCCTCCATTTCTCTCCAACTTCTCTCCTCATCCTCTACTTCTCTACCACCTCCACACAACCAAACATAGCATTAGTGTTGTGTATTCATTATGCAAACAAAAAACAATGCTAACAACAAACTTTTTGACATATTTTTCCAACAAATTCTTTATTACTGAGTGAATTCATACGGTCGCACTAAAAAAAGAACTTGGATCCACTCTTATTGTAGTTAGACCCTCATGAAATTCACCTAATTATAGAAGTTAGAAAAATTGTGTTAATAGCAGTTTTTTTTCAAACAATAATATCTTGCTTTTTTACTGACTAATGACAGAGATAAATTGAGTTCCAATGTCTTAAAGAGTAGCGTGCAAAAACAAATGAAGAAATTTATAATAACATCTTACCCTGTTTCTTCATCGACTAAAAGATATCAGTCACATTGCAATTCCACCAAAACTGTGCAGCGATGAACCATGCATCTCTAATACATACTATATCGTTAGTTATAACTTATGATACAACAAAATTGTACAATTGTACAACTACATGGACATGAACCTGTGATGTATTCTGGACTGCAATGTTAAGAGCTGTATTATGATTTCAAGGATTATACTCTTGCGTATTAGCCAAAGATATGGAGCTTTCCTAATATATGATGCTGAATGGAAGCTCAAGACAGAATTGGGGTGAGTGGACATTTACAGCAATTCCAAGCATCGGATACATGCATAATTCATAAGCCTAGTCACAAGGCTTTCTGGTTCTGGGATGAGAGCAGATGTCAAGCTGTTCCAGAAGTGAAATGTCAATGACTCGTGCAGTATTTTTTCAAGCAGAGCATCTTGCTTGGCTTTCTCAGTCTTTGTTGCGGGGGCAATAAAGTATCTGTTTACAGTTTAACTCAGTTAAGGTACAAGAGCACAGAAAAAAAAAAGAAATAAACAAAAATAGCAAGGAAGTATCACTCTCCAAACTAGATTTGAGCAATATCACCAACCTGTGAAAAATGCCTCCGCAAGTATTTCTAATCAACCCTATGTCACAAGTGTATGTGCAACCAATTAAGAGAAATGTCACATTACCTGGTGATGTTTAGAGAACTGATAGGGAAAAAGATATAAGAGGGCTCCACTTTCAACTCCAACATTTTAATAGATTTATTCTCCCCTCCCAAAAACTTCCGTGCAACCCTTGTCAACAGATCAGCGCCATTCCATCTCAAACTGGTATCATCATATGTCATATAGAACTCTTCCAAGCACTCCTTTATGAACAGACTGCATGACAATAGTCAGTCTCACATAAAGTCCCATACCATGCAGAACAAATTAACTGCATTTGCACCTATTACTCTATCATTCAAATTGATTGCAAAAGGCCTGGGAACAAACATACTACTCAATCAGAATGTTCAGAATTAATGTAAAAAAATTTGGTCATATAATATTTCAAATCTTTGTATTTTGTGGCTGTATTGTAAAAATTCGAGACCTCACTAATTAGAATTTCAGATTCAAAATTTTTATATGTACTAAAATTCTAAAAATAGATTCAAGATTTGCATAATTCAATCAACCTCATATTGTTGCTAATAAACAGAATCCTACTTTCTGGGCTTCAGCTACTTGATGATATCTGTCTCAAATGGAAAATTCTAACTTTGGTCTTTTCACTGTTAAGCAAAGGATACTGGATCCTGTCATTCTTTATCACAACTACTTTTATTTATGTTACTTCTGTTTCTATAGTAAGAACTTAGAAGTTCTATTGTTCATGGAGGATAGCACCAGTTGGCTACATAATAATAAATTAATAATAATTCAAATAATAGTGTAATTTAGGCATAATGATTCCCAACCTTGTGCTTCACGCTTCCTTCTTTGTTTCTGAACTCATGATAGTGTTTTAAAGCTATTGAGTCAACTAAGAAATGAAATTGTAATGTCATTTATTTCATATCACTGACTGTATTGACATTATTAATCTCCTTAAGAGAGGTAATATAAGGCAAGTTTTCAGTAGTTTCTTGGGTTCACTTTGTATTTAGCTTATGTCCCTAACCATAAGTTTTGCTATATTGTCAAAGTCCCTAGACTAGCTGAAAATGAGGCAATACAGCCAAGTTTCCTTTACTAATGTAGGTAGACGTTTTCTCTTCAGTAACCAAGAAAACCACGTCTCGGCTTCTCACCAGTTTCCTACCTACATGAGTAAAAGAAACTTGGCTATATTGCCTCAAACAGTTGACATAATCGCTTTTCTGAAATATAAGCCAAGAAGAATTTCAAGACATAGTAGTATAAGTAGCAACTATATGTTTTTAAAAGGCTACAGGTTTCCATGCTTACACTTGAAGAGAAGCAAGTTGTTGAAATCCAAAACAAAAAAGAAGGCCAAGCCTCCTAATTAAAGGGACATTCACAAGTTAGGTATATATTAAGGTTGCATAAGAATAAATTTGTTTGCATCTTCATATGACAATTAGAGTGACAACAGCAAAATCGATCAAGCTAAGAATGAGCACATGTTATGCTTACTCATGCATAATTGTCACATTCTCAAGAAATACTCCATAGGGTTATAAAACAAATCAAGACCAACTCGAACACAAAGGAATTATGGGAAATGCGTCCAGCTAACCAACAAAAACAACCAAGTCTTATCCCTTTAGGTGCGTTTGGCTGCATGATCAAACTGTCACCATTGGGTTTTATAAAAGAAGGTGCAGCCGTGGAAGAGAACAAAGGACAAAAACAATTCTCTTCAATGAAGAAGAAAGGAAACCAGTCTATGATAGAATAGAACTAGGACATTCCTGATCCTCATTATAATAGCTTCCTTGAAAACCATGTTTGCAAAATAAAATCATTCAGGCGTGATGGAAACCATGCTAACAATACCTGTGCCTTCCAAAAGCCATCACAGCACCATTAAAAGCACTCTCAGCAACATGATCCTCCATACCAACAGAATTATTAAGGAAAAAAATCGGTTTCAAAACTATGATATCTGAGTCTAGATAGATCCCACCATACCTGATATATTAGAAACAGAACAGTCAACTCATAGCCTATTCCAGTTGATACACACCAAAGCTGAAGTAAATACTATCCACAGTCTACACAGCATGTTTGATAACATCACAAAATTACTTTACAACTAAGCAATTTCCACCTACTAGCCAACACAACCGAGAAAACTTACTTGTACAGAGCAGCAAGACGGATGAGCTCACTGTAATGAGTTGAATAGAACTTCGTCTTTCTCCATTCAAACCAGACAGAAGAAAAAATGTGAGCAGGCGTATCCTTCAACAGCTGGTCAAGATTTGGCATAACAACAGCAACTTTGTAACTGACAAAATCAAAAACCTTAGCTAAAAAAAAGTGAAATGCAAACAACACAGTGAACTAGCTTCTAAAGGAAGAGAAGGGAATAATGGATAATTACCCATCCTTGACAAAGCTATCTTTGAAGAAATCAAGCTCAATTGTCTCAGAGAACACCACAACACAGGCATCAGGGTGGTGAAAGAGCAAACTCTCGAGACCACGCTGATAACGAACAGTGTACATCCAAGGTGGTGAATTCCACACCATAAACACCCTCATTACGCATTTACCCTTCCTGAAGAACGCATCCATAAAGTCCTTGAATGACAATCGCAAGGGCAACCCAGGAAAGTATCCCCAACTCTTCCCATCTGCGTATACATGATGATTCACAAGCTCATGCATATCATCTTTCTTAACACTCCTTTCACGCACTGAAGAATCCTTGTTTCCATTATCAGTCAAAGTTCTACGTTCTGTTCCTCCTTTGGTCACAGTTGCTAATTTGCTGTTCTTGTTACCTGGGAATGGCACTCTCTTGAACTCGTTAATCCACCACTTCTGGACGATTTTATCACCCCTGGTGAGCCCGGAGACGCCGACGCCATCGGGATCTTGAAGCAAGGGATTGGTCATGGGATTCAAGACATCGAAACTTGACCTGAACATTCTGTCTTTTCTGAGAAACACGCCTTTCTTTTCGAACCATTCGCCCCAACCTTCTCTTAACGGGGAGGTTTTCAGCAGAAGCGTGTCCTCGATGGATGTCAATTTTGTAGCCCTGCTTCTGACGACGTCGTCGAGAGGGACGTCGTCGGAGCTGAACGCGTCCTTGCAGCGATCCTCCGGAGCGGAGCCGAGGGTGAATTTTTCATCGTCGGCGGTGATGGCGTCCCATTGGTGGATGGGAGAGGGAATTTTGAATGAGCGGCGAATGGAGGCGGAGAGGGGATCGAAGAAATAGGGGGAAGACTTAAGGTGAGGAGTGTGGTCATGGTCTTGTTGTTGTTGCTGTTCGTCGAGAATGTCGAGCTCGTCGATGGGGTCGGAAATGGAGAGATCTGAGTCGTCGGAATCGGAGGAGTCGAAGAGGAGGGAGGGGCGGGGGAGGTAGTTGGAGTGAGGGTGGGAGAGAGAGAGGCGAGAGTAGAGGAGGGAGACGGAGAGGAGGAGGAGGACGGCGGAAATCACGGCGCACAAGTAGGCGCCGTAAGGGGAGCGGCGCCGGAATCGTTGCATTTAACTGAAAATGCTCGAAAATTGCGTAATATATCTGGGAATATCCAAGTCCAAAACCGTCAAAGTCTAGTAGTAGTCACAAGTCACAACTACATTTGTGAATCTGCATCTCTTTGGTGTGTCTTGTGATTGTGATCGTGAATCTCATCGGACTTCATTTACGCTCACTGAAATATGCTTACCCCCCCAGCGGGTATTGCTGTTATGCCATGCCACCTCATCTTGCTGGGTTTGTAATCACCGGGGGTTCGCGGTTCAGTTTTTATCGATTTTGAAGCAAAAAACCATTCGATCGGATCACTGTGATTTTATCATTTCATCGTCCGATTGGTTTTGATATTGTTTCAAATTCGATCCAATCCAATCCAATTTAAATTGGATTGGATTTGATCGGTTTTCGCTTTTTTAAAGCGACAATAAATATTTAATAAAATAATTAAGTAATAATAAACATTTTCTTATTAGAACTTATATTTATTAAAATTAATATAAATTATATAAAAGAATGACATAAGACATGAAAACTAATTTAAAATTAGTTTTATATTGATGTATTTATAAAAATATTAACATGATATTAGATAATAAAATCATAAATATTATTAGTATAAATATTTTTAAATCTCTCTGTCTTTCCGTTCCCTATGCTTCTTTTCTCCCTCCTCCTATGTCTCTATACGTTCCGTTTGCCTTGGCTTGGCTTGGTTTTCCATCTGATCTGAAACCAATCTTCCAATAAAAAAATTTCGTTTTTTTGTTTTGCGATTTGTGGTTTTTTGGATTTCGGTTTGGTTTGGTTTTTCGGTTTGGTTTTTTTTTTGCATTGGATTGGATTGGATATGAACACCCCTAGTACTCAGTAGGTAATGAAACAATAAAAAATCGCGGGGTAAAATAGCACTTTCGTACTCGATTTTTACAACGTCTTGCAGTTTCGTCCATGACTTTACTAAAATAACATTTTAGTCTCTGCAACATGCACTTTAGTCCCTGATTTTATTAAAAAATGAACTTTAGGGACAATGTAAAAGTCGAGGACAAAAGTTCTAGTTTACTCAAAAATTGCATTTACTTGCTTGAAAAGACCAACTTTTCATATTCGTGAAGAAAGAGTCAAGTTACTTTGTCGTAGTAATATCTCAAGATTTTTTAGTAAACTAGCAACTTAGTCCCTGACTTTTGGGGGTCATGCACTTTGGTTCCTATCTTTTATAAATGTCCGCGTTAGTCCCTGACTTTGCTACCAGTCTTGCACTTTGGTCCAAACGCTTCAAGCCCATCGGCCTTTTGCACGTAGCAGGTTTTTTCGGGCTTGACTAAAATGCTCGAAAGTTATTTGGACTTCTAAGAAAAGTGTCTGAGTCCTACATTTTGCAGGATTTTGTGGGTCAACCTGATCGAGCTAGCCCATTTTGCCGGCACTAGTGGCAAGGATCGAACCCTTGACCACTTTGTCACAGAGTCTCTAATACAATGTCATGAACCAACTACCCCAAAAGATTAAGCTATTGGATGGATGACACATGAATGATTTTGTATTATATTTCTAATAGTTTACAATTAATAATTAATAATTAAATTAATTACAAGTTAGATTCAATTAAATAAAGACAACTTTTACACAACTTTTACAGAAAGACACGTACTCACAGTTTCACATGGGAATAACTATTCTAAACTGACAATGAGGTGAGGGACCGCTGCCACCCTCTCACATTACTCACCTCACATTACACTGACTATTAAACACAAAAGTCAAGATTCCCATGATATTGCCCCACCAACAACACAACGTGGTTCTGTCTCACCATAAAAAATAATTTTTCATTTCCCTACATAACCATAAATCGCAGATAAAACAAGTAAACACAGAAATTTACTCTAAAACATTACAAGGGACAACCCCATACAAGTCGCAAAGCGAATAAAAGCAAGTAGAAGGAAACCCTAAAACCCAAGCCCTAACCCGAGAAATAGATGGAATTGATTCTCTTTACTTAGGAATCCATTGCAGTGGTAGCCTCAAACCCCTACGAACAATATTTCGCCTCCAACTCGAATGAAAATTACAGAAGAAAATGGGAGAGAAAGAGAAAGAGATACAGAGAAGCACGGGAGAAAGTGTGAGAAATTGTGAGAGGGAGAAACTGAATCCCTGTTGGCATCCACCTCAGACTTTTAACGTCCCACGTCAGCAGTTTTTAACAGAACTTTAGTCTTTGGACCAAAGTTCAAGACGTAGAGCAAAGTCATGGACTAACGCATGCATTTCTAAAAGATAAGGACCAAAGTGCATGACCCCACTAAAGTCATGGACCAAAGTGCTAGTTTACTCATTTTTTAGGGTATCTCATTCTCAAGGATAAATTTATATATTGAATTGATTTGAGATCTGTATTTAATTGTCAACTTAGGGTCCGTTTGGTTTACAGTTGAGCAGAATTGATTTTAGAAATGAATGGTTGAGATGAGTGATGCACACTTTACGAAGCACGTTGGACGGAAGTGATTTAAAAATTCTGCAAAACCTAGGTTTTGTTTTTTCAAACGTCCACCCAAACGGGCACTTAACCATGACTTATAATTTTCATCGGTTAAACTAATTTTTAAAACATACAATGTGAGATTAATATAAAAAAAAAATATACATTAAAAAGTTTAAACAAGATTTCTACCAAAAACTAAAAATAATTGACTTTTTTAACAATTTCAATTATTTATTCAACTCTTGATGTTATTAAACCTGAACTATTCAATTTTGTTTAGCAAATTTCTTTTAAAGATCATCATGGTCCTTTCTTTGGTGAGACCATGGTAAAAGTCGCCACCATTATCATGACAAAACTATGTCCTTTACTAACTGTTTTTCACAAGATTAATGTAGATTTTAGATTGAGAATGACTCGTAGATTTTAACATGTTTCAATTATAATAAATTCAAGTTTGTAACATAATTTTGAGCAAAATCAAATATGTTATCAATCTCTCATCAACTTCTCGTATGTTTGGATGAATGTTGGATGCATTTAAAATCATGTTTAATTTGAAGATATAAATATAGTTTAAAATGTGTTAATATGTTTGGATATTTTATATTAAAATGATTTTGACTCTAATTAAACTCACAATTGAGCTAACATAATAAATTGTCACTTTTGCATAGAGTTAAAAAAATTATATTAAAATTTACTCTCAACTTTCTTTCAAAAAAACCCTAAACATAAATCACATCACTTCAAACTCACATTAATCAAAATTAATTGTACAAGATTAAATTCATTTAAACCCAAATTTGTAAATGCTCAATTAAATGCACACTTCATCTATGTCTTGAATAGTAAGAATCAATCTGGGATTAAGATAGGGTAGCCAAGTTCCCGGCTGGTTATCCAATTATGCCCACACCAGACCTGTAGGCCCTCATATTTTGGCTTTGCCTCCTGTTGTATTGTGATTTTTTTGTTTTAAGAAGCTATTGGCACTTTTTTTCCTCATAAAATTTTAGGGTGTTGACTTCAGTAGGTTAGTGAAAAAGTGAACCATCGGTGGTTCACAATGCGTGAACCATTGGATAAATTATTATTTAAATGAGTGGTCTAGATTTTTTACCTATTATTGTATTAAACTTACTTAAAAGTGATCATTTATCTTTTTATGTATATTTGCTTTGACGTCCTCTGATAGAAAGGTCAGTTGTAGATGTGTTCAACATTTGAAGGCCTTTTGTTCTACATGGAATTCAAAACATTTCTACACAATCAAGTTCAATTTCAATATACCTCTACAAACCTCTAGAAATTTTTCACAAACAATGCATCACAATTCACAATTTGGATATCCTAACCAATGTCTACTCGCAATTTACAATAAAAGAGGTTTGACACATCACATAAAATAAGTTTGCACAACCAATAACGCCAAAACCAGTCTGCATAACATATTAAGCACACTTGTGCCCAGAGATCGAAACTAGTGTTCACGCATAGTAATGAGACTCTTCCTTTGCAGAACTCGGTAATCACATGACATAAACCCACCCGCTAGCCAGAGATTTCAACGACACAAGATCTACAGTTCGCCGGAACTGACATAATGTCTACAACTCACTAGAATATAATCTGATTGAGGAATCACTTATCACCAAAGTGCCCACTTTTTAAGACGTTGGAGACAAGGACAAGTTTTAGAGACATTGCGGAGTATTGTGTTGTCTGAGATCCTTAAATGTGGAGGGTGACTACATTGTAATAATTTAAATTATTTCCAAATTTTATTGAACTAAAGTTAAACTGCAATTAACCAAAAATTAGCTGCCTACAAAAGATAAAACTCTGAACCATTGGTGGTAACCGGAAATTAGTTGGATCCGTGGGTTTAGTAGAAAGCAGAACTACATGGTATATGTACAACTTTACACTTAACTACTACATTGGTGGTACGCAAGTTATGGATTGAGAGTGACTCAACTAAGGTTATCCTTATCCATCAAATTCCAAAAAGGTTACTCAATAACTCATATTCAAGCAACGGTTCTGGATAAGATTGCTAGATTACGTACTAAAGATTGCCAAGTTGTTTTTACTCATGGTCTCCGAGAAGGCAACCAGGTGGCTGACTAGTTAGACTGCTATGCTCATGGCTTACCTTTTGGATTGCACGTTTTTCATACCCCTCCCCAAGGATGTATCCCCCTCCTCTCACAGGATTTTGTTGGAATTAGCTTTTCCCATAAGATTGCAATATAATTTCTTTTTTTGATCATAAAAAGAAAGAGAGATAGATGTTTTCCCTCGTTATAAAAAAAGAAATTATGACTGAAATTTTTGATAAAGTTGTAAACAATAATCAAATTCATAAATATTATGAGGTAATTTGAATACTGACATTGCAGAAATTATGAATTCATCCATGCTTAGCATATGACTCGTCCTTCATTGGAGAGTTTAATCATGTTAACCTGCATCCTTCTATTTGTTTTAATTAATGCGTTTTTTAATCAAGATGCTCCGGTGCTATTTATAAGACAATTCAGACAAAAACACACATATTAAGAAAATTAATTAATGCGTTGATTTTCAAGAAATTACTCTATAAAATTACAAGTTTACCTTTATTTAAAATTAAGTTCCACTACCATGATAATTGTGTCAATTTAAAACTTTTAATGGTCAACAAGGGCAAAAATGAGAAAAAATAATAAATGTTTCTATATTTGTGCACTTTATCTTATGAATAGGACCATAGAAAGACTTCAAACGTTATCTTATAAATAGGACCAGATAGAGTATATTTTATATATAATCACGTAACAAAAGTCATTTATGGCATTAGTACCATTTTATTGGAAATAAAGGATGTTGAACTTTAGGGGTTTTATGAACGAGCTATCCCAAAAACTTAAGTTATTGGATAAAGGACACATGGATAATTTATATTATATATTTCCAACACGCCCCTCACACAAGTGCCCAATGGGCGTGAAGCGTGGACAATGCTCAGGCGCACCTGCCATGTGTTGAAATTAAACATTTTTTATCGGAATAATGAGGCCGGCAAGTAGAGCTGACAATTCATGCTACCCAGCTTGAAACGGGTAGCAGGCTTTATCAGATTGTACTAAAAAGCTCGGGAGTTATCTGAACTTCTAAAATAAGTGCCCTACACTTTTGCAGTCTTTTTGTTGGTAGCCCGGATTTTTTTTAGTTTTACAAGCTACCCGGCCTTTTGCAGGTAGCAGGTTTTATCATGCTAGACTAAAAAGCTCGGAAGTTATTCTGACTTCTAAGAAAAGTGTCTGAGCCCTACATTTTGCAGGATTTTGTATATCAGCCTGATCGAGCTAGCCTATTTTGCCGATACTAGCGGCAAGGATTGAACCCTTGACCACTTTATCATAGAGGCTTTAATACAATGTCATGAACCAACTATCCCAAAAGATTAAGATATTGGGTGAAGGACACATGAATGATTTTGTTTTATATATTTCTAATAGTTTATAAGTTAATTTTTGGAGGGAAAGACTTAATGAAAGCCCTTCCCCCAACCCTTATTGGAAGCTCTTCCCTCCTTTGTATTTGTATTTCGGAGTTCAGTTATCCAAGTGTATCTTACTATATATATTGGACTTCATTTAACTTAAGAGGAAAGTTAGCAATAGAGGCCCATTTTAACAGGCTCTTTAATACATTTTTTTGTGATTGGTCTATTATTTTAAAAAGTTAAAACACATTTTTAAAATATAGACTGATTTACGAGACAAGTGTATTACCTTTTTATAATGACTATTGATTACATGCTGACCAAAAGAACACATGCATTTTTGAGAGAGGAGGGGAGCATTTTCTCCACTGCTACTAAATAACAAGCGTGTAAGATCAAAAAGAAAACAGCAACCACCAAATGGCAACACAACCAACAGACTTCAGAAATCCAAAGCTAAGCCTATGTGCATTGCATGTAATAAAAAGACCTACAATTTTCAATGAGAATAGCAAGCTTCTATCATGTAAAAGGATAGAAGTTTGAAAATAGCAAACTGCCTAGAAAAATATATGCTGCAGAGTATGCCCATATCATGTATCCCCATCTAAAGCATTTTGCAGGATATGCCATTATATATGAAGCAAACCAATAAAGTGGAGGGCTGGAAGACAAGAAACGAGTGGCCACCTGTTATATGTCAATTACAAAAAAAAACCCCCATCAATAATTAAAATATTTCAGCCATTCTCAAGGAACAAAATATACAGAGATTGACTAAAGGTGTACTGAATAAGAGTAGAAGTGCGAAGACAGAAAATGGAGTGAAAACGAAAGGTGTATCTACACATTTTTTGCCTCCAAATACTATGTCAATTTTCATTCCCTTGTCCCCCCCCTCCCCCCAAGTTTCCCTCCTACCAAAGACACCCTTATTCAGGCCCAGGTCTCCAAAAATAATAAAATATGATGATTAGCAAGTCGAAACTAGTCAGTTTTTCATATTCAGTTCTATTAACATGATAAACAGAAGCAGAAGCCAACATGACAGTTGACACTAACCTGTACGTGCATGACAAGAAAAGCAGTGCCTGTCATGAATCCCAGGTGTAACACAAATGGGAGAATGGATGCAGACAAGTATCCTGGCCTGGTTGCTGGCTCAGATTCTATGGGAACATTAGCATCATCCCCTTTGATCACATTCTTTCTCCTCCTAAGCTTGAAATTTTCTGTTACAGGAGTGAATAGTGTTATAGTTGCAATGATTGACCGATATTATATCCAATAATCCAAATGCACAGGACTATAATGCTTATATGCTGTATAGAACAATGGATTGAGGAACTAAGCAGGTTGAGCCAAAATAGTTATGGCACTGCCATAGAAACTGTACCAGTGGATTAATTGTAGTACCCAGGTCAGTGAATTACTCATCGCCCATTCCTCACATCATACAGCAATGTACTTCCATGTATGCAACAATTGCAAAACACAATATCTGTTTGAGAATAATACCTTCTACCCTAACAGAAGATTTCTCCACACTGCCAGCTTCTTTGGACCCTGAGACATCATCCGACAAAAACACAACTCCACAATTCTTTTCTTCAATAGTAGTTTGAAAACCCAGTGAGAAAAAATTCTGAGGCCTTGACTTGGCATAATGGACAACTGAGCAGAGTGCCAGAGACAGTATTGGAGATGCAAGAAGAAAGTTAGGCAGCTGTTTCAGCTGAAAATATCTCAAGAAACCTACACCCCTGGATAATCAGAAATTAACAACCTTCACTGGAACATCTTAATATTTAATCATCCAACTTTACCGACTACAAAGAAAATACATCATAACAGGTTGCAAAGGCCAGAGTATCATAATTCACCCAATAGCATAACTTTAGCAAAATAAATGAATAACACTTTTGGAACTTAAAAATGGACGTACCAATAATGACTTTGAATATAATTGTAGAGCAACGGTATCCTTGCCTTGCACCAAGGCCTTATTTCATCAGGAAAACGCCCAACACACATATTGTAATAGCCATAAGCCTGGAAAGCTAGAAATGGAGCAAAAATACATGCACTACGTAAAGCTCCAACAATGACAATCTGCAATGCCGCCTGGCAAAATGACAAAAAATCAATCAAAAATTCCAGTTTATAATATGGACTAACAATGATTGATAACTTTGTTCTTTTCAGTTGACATGGAAATCAATCCTAGAACATCTACCCTAACTACTTGAGTAGCGCCTGATGCATGTGTCAACCTACAAATGTTTCTATCGCACATAGTTAAGACCCAAATTGATGGGGAAAAAAATTATTGGTGTGGGGTATGAAGAAAGCATCCACAGCTGCAACATCAAACTTTTTTTCTCCCTTTTATAGCATAAAATATTAGTATATTACAGACCCAGTTCCCCACCCTTTCCTCCTCCCTCTTTCCATCCCTAATATCATAAGCATCCATTATCCTTTTCAATAAGATTGGCAACCAAACTTTCCAAATAATGAAAAAGCATATATTCTTCAACTGGTAAGAGCTAGCAGCCATGTCCATTGATTTCACCATCAAACTTAAGCAATTACATTAATAATTCTGCAAATGCCTGAGTCAGTTCCTTCAAATTCCCAAACCCAGAAAACAGATATAGTAAAGAAAAGACTTTAATCCATATGAATAGTACAGTGTTCAGTTAGAAGTAGAAGGTCAATTTGAACAGAATGACTGAATAAAAATGTGAATTTCCAACTATGCTTCCGAAATCATTTCTCAGGCAAACAATGTAGCAGTAGCAACTTATACCATCATGGAGGAAAGAAGAAAGAAGTAAGGAACTCACAGTAACACGTTTTCTCTGAAACAAGGCATGATAAGCACGATGCATAGTCTGAAAACAGAAATAGCCAGCATTAAGCACCCCATTAGACCTTGCACAACCAGAGAGAGCCAGAAGAAGAATGGCTAAATTATTCCCCCCAGATACAAAGTGGTACAATCCTCCAAGAGAAAGAAGAGCATACAAACTCTCTGAGTATCTGCCATTGCAAACCAAAAACCAGCCTAGTTTAGTCTGATGGAATATCCAATTCAAGAAGAAGAAATATATAATCAAAACATAAATCAAGAATGAGAACATTACATTGATGAATAGAATATAGAGGCCGGATTGAAGCAGAACAAGATCGTAGCCCGTAATGCTATTTCAGGGTCCTTCAAGATGGTTATGGAAAGTCTGTAGTAAGTTACAACCAAAACAACAACAATCATCAATGCTTTTCCAACATAATACAGCACTATCGATGATAAGCTAAAATGCAATAAAACACCTCTTTAACTAGGAGAAAACTTCACATACAGATCTTTTTACTTGATATATGTTTATTAAAATTATAACAATAGTACTTTTGTCATTTTGCTTTTTGCTTTGAAGTTTTATTGAAATAAATGACAATGGTTTTTTTTTTCAGTTTTCTTTGCAACTAAACAAATAATAAATATAGAGTTAATATTTTATTCATCATATAATTAACAAAAAATTAAAATATCACCTTATTCGTATTTATTACCACTACCAAGAAGCATTTCTCATTTCTCAATAGTTAAAAACACGTAAGAAAAAGGGAATAAACTCAATAAAGTGATATTTTTACAATCATATATGAAAAATGAAAAATATGAATTAAAAAAACATGAATTTTCATATTTGAAGGAGTAACTGTAACTCACCTGTAAAGGTAAAGAGCTGCGAGTACAAAAGCGAGGTTATTGATTACATAAGCAGAGAGAGCGAAAAGGGTTCTTTGGGGAACAAAGGGGAGGAGCATGGCAAAAACGGTGCGAGAGAAGAAGGAAATGGAAATGGGAAGGAGAGGTAAGAAGGCGTAGGATTGCTCGTACTCATAGCCACATTGAGCGATGCGGACAAAGTAGACGGAGTCCCAAACGATGCCGTTTTCGATGGCGGAAGCGATGCGGGATTGGCGAAGTGGAGAGTGAGTGTCGTTGGGGGTGGTTAGGCAAGGAGGGTTTAAGGGCGCGGAGGTGTCGTAGGGGGAAACTAGAATACGGCAGAGGATGATTAGGGTCAACACTAGGAGCCTCGAACATATTGCTGATTTTAATACCAATGCTTGATGAGGGTGAGGTGGAGGAGCGTGTGATGTTTGAACCATTTTGGAATCAGAGTGAAGAAATCTGAAGAGGATGCACCAGGTTAATGGGGTGACATGACATCAATGGGATTAGTGTCCTTTTTTAATTAAAAAACCGCAGAAAATTAAATTGATGATATATGTGTTGAAGGAAGAACAAAAAATTTCACTTATTTCGTATTAATATTACTCTTCTTAGAGATAGTGTGTAGTTTGCTTTGTTTTTTTTTCCCTTTCCCCAAAAATAATCCTAGTACTCACTTGGATACTTTCTATAAGGAACTTTTTATAAGTTTGTAGTGTACTCATCAACTTTACAAATTCAAGGAAATATTTATTATTATTTTTTTATTTATCCTTATTAATTTTAAAATGTGCTTTGTAAAATTAGCTGAAAAGTTAGCTGAAAACTTAAAGTTAATTTAAGGCTGAAAAGCTAGTTGAAAACGGAAAAACTATTGAATGTGTCTAGTAAAACTAGTTGAAAATGGTAAAATGACATATAAGGATCATTAATTATTAATAATGATAAGTATAATAAATTTGTAATTAATTTTCAGCTAGTGGCTAAAAATTGGAGCTTTTTTAAAAAAGCTACCTCAAGTACATTTTCAAGAAAAACTAGTAGCTACCCAAAAAGCCACCTTACCAAACACAGCTGAAATGGTTTCGGCTACTAATTTCAACTCAGCTAGCTGAAATGGCTTTACCAAACACACTCTTAATGTCTTTCCAACTATCAAAAGGTAGTGGAGTTAGTTAATGATATTAAATAGGGGTAAACTGAAAAGTAAATTATTTTTTAAAACTCTAATAAATTTAACTAACTTTAACCACTTTTATTGATATGTGTAATTTGGTTAAGTGTGTTTTATAAAAAAGACCGAAGGGATAATAATATAATAATAATTAATAATAATATAATAAATAATAATAATAATAATAATCTTAGAGATTAAATATTTGTTAAGTCATTATATTTATAAATAGGGTTAAATATGTTTTTAGTCTCTGAAGTGTGATCTAATTTGGTTTTAGTCCCTAAAGTTTAAAATCATTGGTTTGGGTACCTTATGTTTTGAAATCAAGTAAGTTTAGTCACTCTCCTTAACACCGTTAACTTTGATGCTGACGTGCAAAGAAATTTTTTTGTCAACTTGTCCAGTGATCTTTAATGAAAATATTTTGGCAATTGAAAAACAGTTCAGCTCATCTAGTCAGATTCCATTTAGGGTTTTATTAGATGTAATGAAATTATTAATGTAAAGTAGAAATTACAATTACCATTTACTGTGTTGAAATTATAAAAAGAAACCCTAGTATTACCAAATTATTTTCATTAAGTGACTAGACAAGCTGACACAGAAATACATTTGTCAAGTCAACATCAACATTAACAGTGTTAAGAGAGAGACTAAATTTACATGATTTCATAATATGAGGGACCAAAATCAACGATTTTAAACATTAGGGACTAGACCAAATTCGGGTGATGTTTCAGGGATTAAAAACATATTGAACTCTTATAAATATAATGAATTTTGAGTGGGGTGACATCAATGCTTGTTGAGGGTTTTCTATGTTAAAACATAATATATCAATTCCAATTTTTTATCTATATTTTTATGGTATAATATTATGTCATTACTCTAATACTCGTTTGGCCAACTTATTTTTACTTATATGTTGTTTAAAGTTAAAGTTAAAAATAAGAGTTTTACAAAATAAATAAAAATTGTTTAACAGATTCAATTTTTTTAACTTAAAAGCTAATTTTAAGTTAAAAGTTGTTTGGTAAATTTTTTTAATTTTTTATTTTATTTAGAATTAATGTAAAGAATGTCTAATTATAAATTTTTTAATAAATCTCATTAATGAATTAATTAAAAAACCTATTAATAAGAAAAAAATATAAAAACTATATTATATAAATAATAATTTATAAAGAACCATATCATAAAAGAGACGGTAAAATATGTATAAAAACTCTTATTTTAATTAAAATTGTAATAAAATGGTATATAATTCCAATTTTATTAACTAATGAAATTTTAAAAAATAAAACTATTGTTAACAAAATTACTATGGTATTCAATATATATAACTTTTGGCATGATGCTTAAAAGTTGAAGGAGCCCAATGAAAGTGCCAATGTCAAAGACAGGGAATTGCACAGAGAGAGAAGAAAAGTTTTCCATCCAGTGTCCCTGTCTGGTTCCTTTGCTTATATGTAGTGCAGTGTTGGGTAGGCATAAGAGCACATTGTGGTATTTGTCTCTACACAAAGACAAGAAACTAATAACCAATGACGGAGCGGTAAAGTCACTGATTTATACACTGAAGACAAGGACCAAGGCTTCCAAGCACAAAACAGCATGCACATTGTTGAGACTTGCATTAGTAGGAGAGAAGAGTTCGATTTCTGCTTCAGGACTTGATAGAGATGTGTTGATAGAGTCCCATATAATACAATTTGCTTCAGTGAGCAAATTGTGCAACTTACATCCACTCTAAAGGATGTGAGTCCACTCTTTTTCGGTTATGCAAGTGGCTAAGGGTGTGTTTGGCAAAACTAGCTGATAAGCTAGCTTGTGGCTGATAAGCTAGCTGCTAGCTGATAAGCTCATAACTTATAAGCTCCGAGCTGATAAGCTAGCTTATTGAATTAGAAGTGTTTGGTAAAACTAGCTGATAAGCTAGTTGATAAATGTAAAATGACATAAAAGGACATAACTATATAAATTTTATTATATAAATTCTATTTGTGTTTTTTAGCCAAAAATATATTATTATGTTATCATAATTTTAATTATCAATTTTATTTTGTCAACGATGGCTATGCCTTAATATCTATTAAAACAAAATGCATCCCATTCCACAAAGATTTCACATTCAGAGCAATAAGCAAGTTGATCATACCATGGAAAAAGTTTTGAATGAAAGTAAAACCACCTGGGCATGATATTTGGTAAAATTAACATGCATTAATATTAGGGGAGAAGAATATATAACTAGAGGAGCAACATGTGCGAGGTGAGTAGTGTGGCGCAACGTTACGTGGATGTGAAAGACACTCAGCAGGTGAAAGGGGGAGAAGAATCAACAGTAAAAAATATAAGAGATAATTAATAAAAAGTAAAATGAAATTAAGGACAGGAAGGGAATTATATTAAAATATAAGGGACAATAGTGAAAGAAAATTAAATAAGCTAAAAGCTAGAAGCTTGCTAAGGTAACTTGTAGCTTATAAGCTACAAGCTCCTAAAATAAGCTACTTTGATATACCTCACCAAACACTTTTGAGATGATCAAACTAGCTTTTAAGCTAGTCAAATAAGCTAGTAGCTAGCTTATTGGCCTTGCCAAACACACTTTAAGTCGTCCACGCAGGTTGATAGAGATGCATTAAATGCTACTAGTCCCCGGTAGGTTTAGGTAGTTGATGAGGTCAAACTTTGGGTGCAACTGTGCAAGTTCAGGATGGATGGGCTGTTGTTGGTTCATGGCCAGCCCGAAGCGGTAACTCAGTGGTTATGGGTGGTATCCCTGGACAAGCCTAATCTCGGTTTGATCTAAAACAAAGACGGATTCCATTATTACAATAGTTTGCTTTTTAACCCAGTCATGACATTTCCACATCAGCTTGGAGCGATGAAATAATAATAGAACGCTATTTAACTAAAAAGAGAATAGCAATGGATAGTTGTTTGTTTCCACGCCTCAAGAGGGATGCAAACTTACTAAAGCGCGATTAGAGGAACAAAGAATAAGCTCTCCACATACACAAGTAAATCTTACTCAAGGATGAACAGGATAAAAAGACCTATAAAACAATGCAGTTCAGTTGTGGCTCATTACCCATGTAGTGTATACAGTAAATGGTCATTGTGATATTTTCAGCATTATTGTAAGTCGTTCAGTAATTATATTTAAAGCTTCAAGCTTGAAAGGAAAATTGATAAACTATGATCATTTCTCGAACAAGACTATTATCAACTACCAGAAAACATTGTTCTTTCCAACTTTTGAAGTAAACCTATTTGCGGACTATGCATATATTTTGCAACTTTTTTTCCTAACAACTACAGCCTCCCCAAAAAATCTATCTTGCAACTTTTTCTCCTACCAACTACAGCCTCCCCAAAATAACCAAGTTCTATCACAGCTCTCTGAACTTCTTTAACATGCTTCTTACCAGGCATATGTGAGCCAATGATGAACGTTCAAGCCCTCTCTTGTTCACAAGTAGGAATTGGAGCATTGCTATTGCCAGAGTACTCTAAACTGCCAGATCCATCTTTAACTTCAGTAGTAAAGGAGGAGCTGCCATCTTTTGACATTCCTTCTTCAGTGTTGATCCATCCACCAGTACATTTGACATTAACAACATGATGTTCATGACAAATTGGATGCAATGATTCAGAGTCCGATGATACTGATTTTATGATATCAGTCATACATAAGCCTTTCTTGATATGACAAGAAGTTGTAACTGGAGCATCTTCATTATTGGGGTTCTGCATACCGTCAAATCCATCTTTCACTTCACCGGTAAAGGAGGAGCCACCATCTTTTGACATTTCTCCAGTATCAATACCTCTGCCAGCACATCTGATCTTATCTAAATGGTGCTTTTGACAAATTGAATGCCTTGGTTCTGTGCCTGGAGACAGTGAATTAATACCATCGATCACACGTAAGCCTCCCTTGATTTGACAAGAAGCTTCAGGTGGAGCTTTTTCATTACCAGAGTTCTGTAAATTATCAGGTCCATCTTTAACTTTAATAGAAAAGGAGGAGCAATGATCTTTCAGTATTTCTTCTTCAGTATTAATCCCTCTTCCAGCACATATGATTTTATCTGCATTATCTTCCTGATGAATTGAATGTAATGATTTCATGTCCAGAGATACTGATTTTATATTATCCATCATACACAAGCCTTCCTTGCTAAGACAACTCTTGTCTTTGCAAGAAGCTGGCAAAAAACATTCTGGTTACTTACATTGTCCATACATTCAGATCCATCATTAAATGAAGTAAGTGCACCTTCAGTTGCTTTTTCTCTCTCCTTCACTGCAGACATATCCCCTGACATGACTACTATTCTTATCTTCACAATGTGTTTGACCAATAATGTTCTGTACTTCAGCATCTGTTTTAATGTTATCCTCAGTTTGAACCAAATCAGAGCAGCGTTCACGGACATCTTCAAGATTATAACTTCCATGTGACAATGGTACCTGTAAATTTTGAGAAGCACCAGGATCAATGCCCTTGTCATCAGAAGTTGTACTCTTGCTGAAATTTGGGCGGATCAACTTTCTCTCTTTTGTTGCACAAGCACCGCATTCTCACCCTTTTCACTCTCAATGGAAGTTCTGATCTCAATCCCATCACTAAGTTTCCTCACTTTGCTACGACGTTTGAAATCCACAAAACATCTCTCTTCAGCTGTTTTATTAGAATTGCCTCCACTTGTAGTAGTCAAATCCATACTGAGATCTTTCAAGGTATTTTCAGAGCAATCACCCTTTGTCCTTGAACTAATGATTTGAGTTTTATCCCTCAAACTTTCAGCTTTGTTGTGCTTACTTGGCTTAGGCTTTCTTTTTGCAATCCACTGGTTGTGAGTCTGACGAACCATTTCCATCACTTCATCAACTGAAGTATGGAAATCAGATTCCTCATCCCATGCATTGTTTCCATCTTCTTGGTTGTTAACATCCTGCATAAAAGATAAACGAGAAAACACACTTTTTTTTCTTGGATGACCAGAATTATTATTTTGAGAATCACCATAGCATCCAATATCGCTCATGATTTAATGGATCACCATATTGGACTTGAGAATGATCCTCGTTTGCCCAAGGAACATTGGGAGTAAAAGTTTCCTTGTTCTTTGGTAGTGTTATCTCATGACTCAGATTTTCTCGCAATTCTATGGGATGAACATTACTACCTGAAAATGATTTGTGATTTTGGAACAAAGAAGAAAATGTCTCACTCTCATGTACCACACCACTATTTTCAACATCTGAAGGAGGTATAGGAGCTGATGAAGGCTTCAGTGAAGGAATGGTATTGCAAGGCTCATATAAAACAGATTCCGATGCCAACTGCTCAGAATTACGAGCCTCATTGAAAGCCATGCAATCCCTGTTGCTACCATACAAAACAGAATTTCCAAAGCCGCAACCATTATCGTGCCATCTGTTCATGTCTTTCAATTCTGCATGCAGGAGACGTTGTTGAATATTTAATGAAAATCTTCCAGAGTTGGTTGAAAGAGAAGCACCTTCTAGTATTGACTTAGAAGGATCATTAATTCCAACAGATGATGACCGACAGAAATTTAAGCCAGGAGCATCTGGATTATACAGAATAGAACTCACATGTCTCTGTGTTGCAGGAGAATCATTTATGATCTGTGCCTGGATTGGGTGAACCATAGCAGAACTTTGCCTATGATGATTTTGTACCAAAGAATTATGCTCTAAAACAGGCTTGCTGTAGAAGACAGATGGATTGACACTGGAATTATGTAAACCAGGAATATCATCTGAAAATGCCGTCCTCTGATCAGTCTTTCTTAGGTCTTCTCCCATTAACCTATCATTAAGTGATAATCTGCCATCACCATGACCTCTAATTTTATCAGATGGACTTTGGGAGTATCCACCTATGATGTTTGGCCTGAGGCAGATATCCATATAATCTTTGTTCTCAAGTGCAGTAAACCTGCCTTTATCTTTTAATGCCAAATAATCACTAACATGACCACTTCTAGTATCCACTGCAAACTCAGATGGACGGATATCAATATAATCTTCATTGTCATGTGCAGTAAATCCTCTTTCATCTTTTAATGACAAATAGTTACTAAAATATCCATTTTCTGTATCCATCTCAAGCTCAGCAGCTCTTCCTTGTTTGTTTACTACAATGTCACTTCCATTTAATCCAATATATTCATCTCTCCTTTGTAATGTAAAGGATCTCTTTGGTATTTATGCATTAAGACAGGTGAAATGCCATCACCCACACCTTGCTCATTTTCAATATGCATTCTACGACCAACCGATCCTCCAACTCTACCTACTCGGTACCACTCTGATTTCAAGTCTTCTGTTCTGGCCAGTGACTTCCGCGGAACCTCCAGTTCTAGCTTTCTCATGCTAAACAAATTTAGAAGTTTATTGACCTACAAAACAGCTCCAAAAAAAAAAAACAATTGATGTAAAATCTTTTAAGAAAATCATTTTTCATTTTGTTGAAAAGTAATCATGACCAGACCTGATTTTCAGATAGCCCAAAGTTAAACTTGTTAGACGAAAAGTAATTTTCTTTGATTGCACCACGGAATGTTTTTTCTGGTAGTGGTTTACAGTGCCAAATTGGAATGAACTTAACCTAAAGCAGAAGATCAATGAGAAAGTGAGACCACGATATTAATTAAAATAAATTGCACTAATGCACACAGAATAAAAAGAATGCCATGTTTGCGCTGAAATGCAGAAAATGAGGTAAGTGGATTTGAACCTGAGCAGGGAATTGCTTTCTCAATGAAGTGAAGGCATTGGGCACAATATTCATAGCTCCATCACAAGAAGCCTTGAATACACCATGAAGTTGTCTCTGCTCATATCGAATAAAAACAAAATCATTCCGTCTTTAACCTGTTCTACAAAGTGGATTTCAGATGATGGGAGGCCAAATAACCTCCTCTTGAAACATTCTCTTTTTGTTTCACTATTTGACATAAAAATTGCACCAAAATCTGGGTCTCTTCCATCCGCATTGTTGTGCTTATTATTGAATCCCATGGATATCTTCACTATACTATGCTGTCAAATTAGAAGATAAAACATATGGATATCTTTACTATATTATGGATATCTTTATTACATATAACGGATATCTTTACTACATATACGAATGCCTTTTGAGTTTCAACTATTAACCAGTATTTTGCAAGTTTCAACTATTAATCATATCCTCAATTGAGTCAATTTAGTGCTTGAACTTGTCATCTCTCTCATTGTTAGTCCCTAAACTAAACTAATTGCATAAATAATTCTCAAATTTATAAATATGTCACGTTAATCATTCGACTTTCGACTTTCACCAATATATCCATCACGTTGGTCCTTAACAAAACCAATGTGCCAATGTGACGGATGCAATGAAAGTTAAAGAATTACTTATGCAATTACTTTAATTTGGGGACTAATAAGGAGAGAGATGTTATGTTCAAGGATAAAATTAAGGGTTTTACTCTAACCATAATTGTTATATTCTATAGTTATTTACAGATATCAATATAATACAAATAATACTCAGGAAACTCATTCTTAAGAACTGGTAAGCAATGATTTGGGAATACTTAACATGGAAAACGAGGCACATTAGTTTTCCTCCCAACACCACTATCTTTTCAACCCAATTTGATTAGTCTAGTTTAAACCACCTGACCTAAAATATTATTTTGTATGTCAAGTTTATTGTTCTAAGAAGTAAAAAAAAAAAACAAGATAAATTTCAAACGATAGATACAACAGTGGGAAAAAAATAAAAACCTACTCTGCAGTCTGATCGGAACGTAAAAATTATCGAAAATTATTCATAAATACATAAGAAAAAATAATCTAACAAAAAAACATCACGTAATGCCTAAACTATTGCACATTCATTGGAATGGAACGCCGCCCTGGAAGGATATTTTTTAACAAGAGATTACAGTTTATGTGAATGCGATAATGCAAATGAAAAAGAAAAGAAAACAATAAATGAAAACGGAAGAGAAAGAGATGACTGAGCGTACCGATGGCAGAGAGAAGGGTTTGGGTTTGGTGAGTGAGAGAGAGAAGAGAAGGTGGGGAGCGAAGCGAGAAAGACGTTTTGTGTGAGTAATGGACATGGGCTGCTATTGAATTCATAATATAGGAATGTTTGGCTTTGTTTTTCAAAAGATAAAACAATTTTTTTAAATTTTAAATTAAAGGATTAAAGGATATCTTTAAAAGAATTATTTAAGCCTTAAAATGAAAACTTTCCAAACAATAAACTATTTTTTTATTATTTTATAAATAAAAATAAATTCAGTCAAAAAATTAAAGTAAAATAAACAAATTTAAAATTGGCTTAATTGTATTTTGGTCCCCTATTATCATTAATATGTGATTTGGTCCCTCTGCTTTTTTTTCATAATTTTGGTCCCAATATTATTCCAAATTGTGATTTAGTTCAAAATCTCAGTCCCTTATTTCAAAATCTATGTGTTAGAGGGACCAAAATTACGAATTGGAATAATATAGGGAATAAAATCGCGCATTAATAATAATAGGGACCAAAAATGCAATTAAACCAAAATTATTCTAAAGATTATAGGGTAAAATTATTTTGTTTATGATCAAACAAACAGGTCTTAACCAATGGCCAATGCTATCAAGTAATCAACCTTTCGGTTTTTTCTACTTTCTAATTTCTGTAAGATTTACACGTGGTTTTGGCCTCTGAGTAACACCTTGCATGTCCATCTCGTACAGCTCTACACTTTTATCCATTCATCACCACCGTGGATATAAAAAAAATATTATACGTGATAATACAAGAATAAAATAAAAAACATTAATATTATATATATTTAGTATTTAGTATAATCTACGTACAAAATTTGTATAATATTAAATAGAGGAGAGTTCAAATTGCACCAGTATAAGTTACACTAAGTGTTACACCGATATAATTTTTAACGAAAATCATTGTATTAAATAATCCACTGTTGGATTGAAAGTTTCTATCATATAGATCATACATATAAAATTTTACACTAATCTGAAATTATTTGATATGGCATTGAGATGTCTCAAGATTAACGTTGTATATACATTTGAAATATATGAAAATCTAACAATTTGATTATCAAGTTATTAGTGTCAAAATTTTACAAAATTTGACACATAAATCATGATGATGAATAACATTATTCAACGATTGGATTGCTAAAAAATATATTCGATTTTTAGTTATTAGCGGTGTAATACTTGGTGTAATTTAACCGGTGTAATTTGAACCGTCATCAATTAGATAATATTCTATTATATAGTGATCTATGAAAACACTTCTTACCTGAAATTATTATATTTAATATTTATCTAATTTTATTTTTTAAATTTCATTTTGAAAAAATAAAATTTCTAATGTAGAGAGAAAGTCATTTTAGCTTTTTAGGAGGATATATATCTTTTTTCCAACAATATTTATACATGGTCACCTACTAAGAGTATGTTTGGATTGACGTTTTACAATGTTAAACTCACGTTTTGGACCGTAAACGTAAGTTTGCAAAATATGCATGTTGTTTGGCTTTCCACATGAAACGCACGTTTGGGTTCTGAAACTTGAGTTTGCAAAACGCAGGTTTTTGTAGCTTCTGCGTGTGAAACTTGAGTTTTCTTAATATTCACTTTCTAAAACTCACGTTTGCAGCAAAATATCCAAACATGAAATCACGTTTACTCATACTCAAGTTTATCATAAATCACGTTCCCTAAATCCACTTCATTCAAACTCAAGTTTGCAAACGCTAATCCAAACGCACACTAAGTGTGTGTTGGATTAGTGTCTGTAAACTTGAGTTTGAATTAACGTGGATTTAGAGTATGTTTGGATTGACGTTTTACAATGTTAAACTCACTTTTTGGACCGTAAACGTGAGTTTGCAAAATACGCATCTTATTTGGTTTCCCACATGAAACGCACGTTTGGGTTCTGAAACTTGAGTTTGCAAAACGCAGGTTTTTGTAGCTTTGTGTGTGAAACTTGAGTTTCTTTATATTCACTTTCAAAACCCACGTTTGCAGCAAATATCCAAACATGAAATCATGTTTACTTATACTCAAGTTTATCACAAATCACGTTCACTAAATCCACATTCATTCAAACTCAAGTTTGCAAACGCTAATCCAAACGCACACTTAGTGAATGTGATTTATGATAAACTTGACTACTTGAGAATGAGTAAACGTGATTTATGTTTGCATACTTTGTTACAACGTGAGTTTAAGAAAGTGAATATTGAGGAAACTCAAGTTTCATACGCATAAGTTACAAAAACCTGCATTTTGTAAACTCAAGTTTCAAAACTCATACGCGCGTTTCATGTGGAGAGCCAAACAAGATACATATTTTGCAAACCCACGTTTACAGCCCAGAACATGCGTTTAACCATGAAAAACGTGAATCCAAACATATACTAATTGTACACCTATTTAACACCTCTCAATTCGGTCTATTTCTTTATTTTATCGCTTAATTAAATCACATATCATATTTATCATTTACTTATCTTTCTTTGTCTAATTCTCCCTGGATGTCTATATGTCATTTTTCTTTTTCCAATCATTTCCTTTCATGGGATATTCTCTTCTTATATTTCGTCAATTATTTTATTTATTTTTAAATATCGATAATTTAAGGTAATAATACATAAATAACAAATATAATCATATTCTAATTTTATGTTAAATTTATTTTTTAATTTCTTTATATGACCTTTATTTCTTTGAGGAGAAAAAAATAAATATTAAATACATAATAAATATAATATAAAAATGATTTAAAATATCAAATATCTCTTCTAGATATCTTAACATAATTAACACTAGTGAACACAAATTCGAATTTAGATTATTTAAAAAGAATATCAATAACTAGCGTAGCACATGTGAGTTGCACAAATTAATTAAAAATAAATATGATGAATTGTAATGTCGAAATAATTAGCAACAAATATTATTAAATGTAAAAATGCAAAATTTATTTACAAAATGGACCAAATGAAACAATATTGTAGGACTTTAAACTTACCATTAAATATACAACTTAATTAAGATTTTTTTGGGTTTGGAAAATCATTTATATTAATATTTGGCTTAATTATATTTTTGTTCTCCCTATTATCATCAATCCACGATTTTGTCCCTATTTTTTCACGATTTTGGTCCGCCTATTATCATATGTACGTGTTGGTCATAAAAATGACTTATATGTCTAAATTCTTTAGATAACAGATAAAAATAGACAGTCAACCCTTTACAAGCATTAGATAACTTTTAAGTTATCATGCTTGGGGGTTGTATCACGTTAGTCATAACAAGGGCCTACACGTCTAGTGAGCTTGTTACCTAATGAGCCTTTTAAAAATAAAAAGATCAAATTAATATTATCTGCATTCAAAATTAAGATAAGATCTTGTTTAAACACATCTAAAGATAAGACGTAACAAACAAACAAGGACAAAGGGAAGGGACCAAAAGATAAGGATGTTAAGCATTATAAATAGACCCTCTGACTACGAGAGAGAACAACTTCACTGAACACAAAATTCCTAGTGTGCCCCTTGGATCGGCCTCCAGAGCCTTGGGACTCTAGGGAACGCAACGTGAACATTATCAATTCGTGATTTTGGTCCCTTTAACACATACTTGGAGGTATAGAGGGACCAAAATTTTGAACTACATTCAGGATTAGGAATTATATAGGGACCAAAATTGCGAGAAAAAAAAGTAGGGGACCAAAATCACGGATTGATAATAATAGGGGGACCAAAAATGTAATTAAGCCATAATATTTTCATTAGATAAAATGTTTTGAAAACCTTTTATATATTATAATTATTTGACAAAATATATAATATATCTAAATGAGAAATATCTCAATAGAATTGTCTAAAAAAGAAAAATAAATAAATGTTAAGTATATTAAGATCGAGTAAGGATTAGAGAAATAATAAAATATCTTCTTAAAATATCTCATAATTGTAAATTACAAAAGCAAAATACCAACATATAATCAAATGAATAAGAGGTATCAAACAATTATTCGCAGTAGAGGTGGATTGTGACATCAAGTGGACTTTACCTGCAATGTCAGGGCTTTGAATCTTGAACAACTACCCCAAATCCGATGGTTAAACCCACAACTCAATTATACCTATTGTGAATTCTTGATCAAAGAAAAAAATTCAAAGAACATAGGAGGTGAGATAGTGTCTTATAAGAAAGAAAATTTGGGAGAAAAAATATTGAGAGAATGGAACAGAGTTATCTTATTGAAAAGGATATATTTAAAAGTTTTATTGTGAATTTTAAATATTTAAATAATATGACGTTATATTTATGTGTTAACCTATGTAATATAAAATGTAGTGTTAAAATTTTATAAATATTATTATATAATATTTAATTATGAGACATTTACATTTTATATTTAAATATTAAAATATTATAAAGTCATATGGCCATTGTATTAATAATATCATGTTAAAATGAATAAAATAAATAAATTAACAATTAATATTTCAAATTTTAAACTACAATAAATTCTTATTGAATATATCTTTCATAGAGTTGTCTATAACGCTTTGTGTTTTTTTCTTGCTAAGTAAAATTTAGGGTCAGGAGATGGCGCCCCCAGTCCAAGGCAAAGGCCTCCGGCTCATGCTCAAAGAGCGCTTATAGAGGTACTTGCACCGCAAGGGGACAAGTAGGAGTTCGAACTTGCGACCTCTCAGATGCGAGACCCTGTCTTGCTCCACTCAACCAATCTCTTGTGGTTCTTTAACACTTTGTTTGGTGATACGAGACAATTAAGAAAGAGAGAAATAGAAATGATATAGAGATAAGTTATGGGTTGTTTAGTATGAGAGAAATAAATGTGAAATAGATGAGAAATGATAGTTGTTTGGTTAGATAAGAAGTGATAGTAAATAAATTATTTTTTTTTTGTCATTTTTTCATATTTAAAAATAAAAAACAATTTCCTAAGTGATAAAATCGATTGTTGTTTAAATGTTGCTTGTCTCTCGTCTACCTCTCTTCAATCTTGAGAAGAAATACTATATGGGTATGGCACACCCCTAACTCTCATTTCTTCAATACTTTCCTCCTTCACCAAACAGGAAAAAGTTTACTAAAATTTACTATTTCTTTGCAATTTCTCTTTGTACCTGCAGTTTCCCTTCTACCTCCATCCAACCAAATGAACAATAAGTGTTATAATACTCTATAATATCTTAATATAAGTTTTTTATATTTAAAAAAATAAAATATTAAAATAATAAAGATATATCTCCACTCTATCAATAATGTTAAGTTAAACTACTAAATATAATTTTATAAAAAAAATTAGAGTGTGTTTGGATGGAGAATTTTAGAATTTTCAAAAGTTGAGAAATTAATTATGAGTGGTAATTGTAAAAAGAATTAAGGGTTTGTTTGGTTCAAATGGAGGGACAGGAGGGATTTTAATGAAGGAGAGGGAGAGGTAAGATCATATTTATTTTGTTTGGTTCGAGGAGAGGTGAGGGGAATGGAGACCTTTCTTATTTGGTTCACAAGGGAGGGGAAATAAAATTAATTTACTTTTATACTCCTATACTTTTATACTCCCTATGGTCCGTTTTATAAGGCACTTCTTACAAGTTTTCGTGGTCCTTTTATAAGGCACTTTATAATTTCAAGGCAGCATTTATTATCATTTTCCTTATTTACCCTTGTTATCTTTCCAACTATTAAATGATAGTGTGGTTGGTTAATGATATTAAATAAGGGTAAAACTAGTCGAGCTATTTTTTAAAACTCCAATACAATTAACTAACTTTAACCATTTTTATTGGTATGTGTAATTCAGTTAATAGTGTCTTATAAAAAGGACCGGAGGGAGTAACATCTAACTTTATTAATATGAGTGGAGGAATATTTAAGTAATTTTGATTATTTTTTTTAAACCATCTCCCCTCCAAATCCCCACTTTTGGAGGCGAGGAAAAATTCTATTAAGAGGGATTTGGCTCCCTCCCTTCACCTTTCATCCCCTCCTAAAAAATTGAACCAAACATAACAACCATCTTAAAATCCCTCCCCTCCCCTTCCCTCCGCTTTCTTCCCTTCAAATCTCTCCAACCAAACAATAGCTAAGTATGAGAGAAATTATAAATGCTAATTTAAAAAGTTAAACATAACAGAGAATATTAAGATTCTCTGTCAATACATGTCATTTGAAATTCTTCCTATTCGTCAAAAATATCTCATATTTGTCATTTGAATTTTTTTTTTTACTATCCTAAACTCCTAAACTATGAAATCTAATAATTTAAAATTAATCTATCCAAACAAGGTTATTGAAGACATTTTAGGGGAAATATCATTGTTTTCATGCTATAATCAATGGGGGAGGCAAACTTCACACTAGGGATGAAAGTGACGAATTTCTTCAATGAGGTGTGGTTTTTTTTACTCACTTTTAGTTTACAAATATTTTCCCAATTTTTCTGGGAATGATTTGCCTCCCTGTCACGGATTTGGATCCTCTTTTGTCTTTCTATCCTCTCCAAAACAATTTAGCTACTAAATAGCTACAGAATCACTTGGTAAATAAATTGCATAGCTAAAGTCTGCTGCAAAACATGACAGCAAGATAGAATCCTTATCATAGTCCTATTAAGCCACATCAAGGGCTACCATGAATAGAAACATATTTAGTGGCACTTTTGTCTTAATTAACGAAGCTCCAAGGATTAAAATACCGTTATGAGACACTGAAATAGGCCGCAACAAAACTATTTCAGAGCCTAACGATATCAAAACAATTGAGATAACAAAGTAACTCAGATTAGCATGTCTCGACCATAACAAAATGGTGCTGCGGTCGCAACGGTGTTGAAAAACTTCATTTTTTCTGCGACAAAAAAACTCCCAAAACCTCATTTTTCCCACCCTCCCTCAAGATCTAACATTCGCGAGTCGCAGGTTTCTGCATGTGTTCATCTATCCCATAAATCTTAGACTTTGTGGCTATGATTCTTTGTAGTGGCTTGTGTCCCTGTGTTCGTCGGTAGCTAGAAAGGTAAAAGAGCAGAGTTAGAAAGTGAGGTAGTGTTGCGAGAAGGGATTAGAAGTGAGGGAAAAAGTAAAATTGAAAGAAATGAGAGATGGGTGAATTTGGTGGTCTGTTCACTATGTTACGCGCAATCTCCCATGGTATGGTTTGGTAGATCTAGTACAATAGTCCAACAGTTTGGAATGATTCAGAGTGAGGTTGAACATTATGTGTTTTATCGCTATTTAGTTGTTGGGCGTATCTATTTGGTAGTGTATGTTGACGATATTGTCATTACATGTCGTGATCACCAAGATATTCCACAGATAAAACAACACCTTTGTCATCATTTTTAGACTAAAGACCTTGGCACATCTAGATGCTTCTTGGGGATTGAGGTACCACAATCCAAGAATGGAATTGCAATTTCTCAGAGAAAGTATGCATTGTATATTTTGGAGGGCTAATGAATTCCAAGCCCGTTGACGCAATGCACCTATGTATCCAAATGCTAAACTTCTACCAAGTCAGGGGGAGCCACTTTTAGATCTTGAGAGATACAGGAGACTGGTTGGAAAACTGAGCTAACTCATTGTCACTTGTCCAGACATCTCCCTTGCAGTTGTGTGGTAAAGCCAGTTTCTTAACGTAACATCCTAATTTCTAAATCCGAGAATTCGGCTCATTAGAAGCATAATTCCTGAATTTCTGAAACTATTTCGCGTCATTTTAAATATCGTGTGAACAACATCATATAACGTTTAAGCGTCCAACGATTACTCAAACAATATATAACACATAATCTTGATACATGGATTGCCACTAAGGCTCAACTGAATAATCATTGTATACATCACTTGGGATACCTCATACATGTGCCCTAAACAAAATAGAGAGACCCAAAATATAGGGGTCCATCCTAAAATGCCCCTGAGAAGTAACCAAAGTACAAATCTCTCAATGCAACTATTTGTAGCGTTACAAACGTGAGTTTATCATGTTCCAACGCTTAATCCAACATAGTGACTATCTACTGCATGAAGTTCTTTATTGAAACTTCAACTAAAATCTAGTTTAAACAGATGCCTTAGATGCAATTTGAAAACTTTGATGGATTGACAATTAATCTTCGTTTTTAATATAACCAGTCAAAGCTACTGTCTATATCCAGTAAAAAAGTTTCTCTACAGGTGAAGTCGTGTCAATGTAAAATAATCGATACTAATTAAACTCTTTTAGATAAATGTGAAAACTTTGTAAAAAATGACAGCATAAAACCTTGGAAGATGTATTGTACTATTTTCTCTGGGCCAAAGGAGGTTGTTATATCACAACTCAAGTTGTTCATGTAATGTGATCCTCATTCAAAATTTACAGCATTGATTGGTGGAAGAGCACTTTGGCCCCACAGAATACAGATTTAGCATCATCTGCACAAGAAAGACGGAAAAACATTATATAACACTATGGTCATAATTGAAAAGGATATCTGATCATCATGGTTATTAAAGCTCCCAACAACCAGACGGCCAAAGTAAACAAAAACCTTATAAAATCTTAAATTCATAATTGAAAAGAATACACTATTTAAAAAAAAGTATAACATAAGACTCTCCCTTATCAAAGGAGGCACAATAACTTTTTATGGTAAAACAGAGACTCCCACATCCTTTTTTAATCCAGGACTAATCTATGCTCTGGCTTTAGCCTTGCCTTGGTCAGTAGGTGCTTACAGCGAGTAACTGAGTATCAAACCCCTGCATTGCACATAAAGTTCACTAACATGAAGCGCAAACTGAGCCACACCTTGTGGTTAACTCTATTCATTCCAACCTTGTGTGATAAACACAAACCACAAGGAATTTACTTTCTCCCTTGTATATTTTGGCTCATCAGATCATAAAAGGCCATATGATTGAAAGCAACTTAATGTATGAGAGGTTGCAAACTAATTGGTTAGCAGTTCTGGTGTCTAATTCTTCTGGCAGTTTGCAGTAATATATTACTATTGTAATTGTAAGATTCTTTGCTATCAATAAATTAGTGTTTGGTGGAGATGGCAACTCTTAGATTTTGGATTGGGCCTAACTCAACCCCAAAAGCTAGCTTATAGGGTGGAGATTGTCCAAGACTTGTATACTTTTAATTGGCCTTATCTCTAGTCAATGTGGGACTCTCCAAACACACCCGTCACGGCCAAGGCTGGATATATGGAGCGTGAAGTTTGTAGGACTCGACATTTACGGGTGGAGACCCAATAAAGAATCTAGGATAGACTATGATACCATCTTAGATTTTGAACTGGGCCTAACTCTATCCGAAAGCTAGCTTGTAGAGTGAAAATTGCCCAAAATTTATATACTTTTAATTGGCCTTATCTCTAGTCAATGTGGGGCTCTCCAACAACAACATCACAGGCTTCACAAGGTTCCTAATTCTTTTACAATTTGCATGATACACCGATTCAGTCCACCCGCAGGCTGCCAAATCCCCAATCAAAAAATGATAGGATATGGAATTGTTTGTTACCAGGGATGCTGAGCAGCTATCAAAGTAACTTTCAAACATACAATAAATGAAGCAATTAGACGTGCATGTGAATATGGCTATAACTAAATACATAGCTAAAACCTTACCTGCAATTGCAGCTAAACTGAAAGCAGAAGGGACATTGGCCTCAACTTCAACTACGGCTTTAGCCACTGCAATGCCAACAGACACACTTTGCATAATATCTAATCCTGCGCAGATTGACGTGAGTATTCCACCAACTAAGCAATCACCAGCCCCGGTAAGCCTCACAACTGAAGCAGGAAGTGAGGGAAAATGCACAGCAAAGAGACGAGAACTTCTATCAAGTTCTGAAAAACCAGAATAACAATTAGGTGGACACATTTGCATAACAGTCTTGTATAATTGTCCAACAAAACCACACCGATTTGTTTTCTCAATAGGAATTTTAAAGCAGCTTGGTCCTCCTTACTGCATAAAAACGCTCCATTTGAGCCTAAGGTCACTAGGACCACTTTAATGCCTTTTTCTAGCAAAACCAACACTGCTGGTTTCAGCATTTGAAACAAGGATGCTGTTGAAAGGTTACTTTTGTTATGGTTTTCTTTGAGTGGATGGAAGCCCCACCACCAGATAAAGCATTTGCCATCGCAATAAGTTCATCTTCATTTGGAGAAGCAAAAGTTACCTAAACAAAGTATGCAAATATGTCACAGAAAACAATATTGATACAATGAATGAATTTTATGAGCATGAATGGCAGCCAATGGTGTGTGGATAAATTTAAACAAATATGATATGCACAAATGCACAATGCTATGCATCTAAAGAATTTTCTAGTGATGCTAGCAGAAGGTTAAATTAATGAATAATGATGACACCATGAAGAAAATTAGGGATGGCAAAATGGGCTGGCCCGGCCCGACCCTCGATCAGCCCTTCAAAAAATGGGACGGGCTGGGCTGACCCTAAATGAAAAATGGATGAAAAATGTCAGCCCAACCCATATTTGAGAGGGCTGACAGGGCCAAAGGGCCAACCCTTATAACGAACTAATGAAGTGAATTTTTTTTTGTCAAATTGGGATGAGATAAACGGGTTGGCCCACGAAAAAATTATAAAAATTAGAATAAAATAATAAACGTGACAAAAAACAAAGTAAATTGAAGCTGCTAGTCCATCCATCCATAAATATTAAGAACATAAATAACACCATCCATCCATAACCAGTCTAGAAAATTAACAAAACACAATTCAAAGTTAATTTAACAAACACCAATGAAACTTCTAGTCCACAAACACAAAGGACAAAAAGCCAAAGAAAATATAAAGTTGTTATGGAGGAGGTTGTTGTGCACAGAAACTACTTGATGAAGGAGGGATATGGATATATATATATATAGAATCTCAGGTAAGTGGTAGCAGTATATACAGAAACCACTATCCCCTTTTTTAAAAAAAATCAGCCCGAATACTCCTCCAACCCGTTTTTTAAAGGGCCAGAACGGGCAGGGTTAACAGGGCCAGTGGGTTGAAAGTCTCAACCCAGCCCTATAAATTTGACGGGTAGGGATGGGCTGGCCCGGTGGGCCAGACCCGTTTTGCCACCCCTAAAGAAAATAATGAATATAAAGAATTCAAGACAACACAAGGAAAGTTGCTGACACCAAAACATTTGTTTACAACTATTTCAGACTATCATAATTCCCAATTTCTCATGAACACCTTTGACCTAACCATGAAATAGATCGAAGAAAGAATATTATGTTCGTATAAAGCATGACACTCACATACTTGGCAATAGAACTGATTCTTCGGGATTTAGTAACAGACACCGGCTCAAACCAGACAGGACACCCTGTGTCAGCTGCCACTGAGGAATGTAGATATTTATGCAAAGGGAAGAAATAACATTCATAGTGAGCTTATAGTCCAGCAAAGACAGGGGAGGAGAGAATTAAAAGAATAAATGCAATTTACTTCTACAAGAAGCTTCAAGAGAAGGACAACTCAGATTTGCATCAACCATTAACACTGGAGCAGAAAGTAAAGTGCTCTTGAAGTGCAAGATCCAGTCAGGTGTCAGATATTTTTCCTGCAAAAAAAAAAAGATTATAATATTCTTTTTATTGGCTTCAGCCATTTATAACGATGTTATGAATTATTATATAAAAATGTAAGGATGTGAAATACATCTTTAGCTTGCTTAAGTTTGGGGATTTGAAAGCTTAATACTTGAATGGTCAACTTACAAGAGCTTCCACAGAAGCAACACCAGCTGCTACCTCGGCCCATTAACATCAAATATATTACATACAACTGGAGTCTCAATATCTTTGTCCTTCAAAATACCTACCCCAAATTAATTGATTCAATAATGTACAATAAGTCATTATTTTGCACTGTTATAACAGATTTATCATCTATATGAAGAACAGCTTGTGACGACATAAGAGCTTACCTTCTGTTGATAGGCCAGCAGATTTCCAATGTTCCAACAGCCGGTTTCCTAGAACAACAAAATTTAAGACAGAATAGAGCCCGGATTTTGTAAGTGTGTGTTTGGATGGAGAATTTTAGAATTCACAAAATTGCGATATAGGGGGAATGTTGAGTGAATGGTACGTATCAAAGGAATTGTAAATGATAATCTAAAAGGTTAAACATAACAGAGAAATGTTAAAATTCTCTCTCAATATGTGTCATTTGAAATTCCCCCTATTTGCCATAAAAATCTCTTCTATTTATCATTTGAAATTCTTTCCTTTACTATTTTAACCCATGAATTTAATAATTTTAAATTACTCTATCCAAACACAAGGTAAGTGTCTTCCCTAGATTTATTTGTCAAATGTCATTCTGGTCGAAGTGTCTTTTGATACACACACATCTTAGTAAGAATCAAACATTGAAGCTTCTTAACTGATTGGGATGACAAGTATATCTAATATCATTTCACATCCTTGAAATATACAGTAGCTCAGAAGATTACAATGAAGTATATGTTGGTTTCTTTAATATCATTTTGCCTTTCTATACTCATCAGAATGTGATACAGAATAAAACTTATTATTTTTAAGAGTACTAGATGTTTTCAGTCACTCAAGGATTATTACATTAAGTGTAGAAAATATAATATCGTAACAAGGAGTCCAAGTAACTAAAGTAGTCTAAAAGTTATTAAGACATCATTAATTAAGCCACTTAAGGGTCCAGCCAAATCTAGAACATTTCAGAAGTTGATCTGTAGGAGTTTTCATGTACTTCTGGTCAGATTAATGAATTGTTGAGTAAAACCAAACAGTATCTGTTTCATATTGAAGGGCACTTCATTCATTTCTAGGATTGGATTTCTGGAGTCTTTTCACTTTGCTATTCAAGGACCATTTCCAATTCCATCTTACACACTTTCATTTCTAGGATAGCATAACTTCTTCAGAAAAGTATTTTATTATCAATTTTTGTTTAAAGAAAACAAATACTAGTTTTGTGCTTAAGTCTCCAAGCATGTTGAAAGCATATATCGAAATTTAGATTAATGAATTAGAGAAATGTTTCCCTTATGAATAACTGACAGATTTTACTCTAGGCCAGTTGAAGTTTCCATAAAGGGGTGCCTTTTAACCATAATAAATGCTAAAAGATAAAAATTATCAGAGTAACAAAAGAGAAAATGTGTTAAGATAATAAGAATTTACCAGCCATGTCAAGCCCAAGAGCACTAATCATGTATGGCTTTGCTCCTAGCTTTGACATGCACTCTGCAACATTCCTTGCAACAACCTCCTTGGACATAACAGACCTGACAATTATCCAGTATAAGATAGGTGGAAAGATGAGAAAGAATAAACGACCAATAGGATTTTTCCTTAAAGGCAGCAACTGCTAATGCTATTCCACATCATTTACAAGATTGAGGTGGCATCATCCTCATTAGTCCTTGAGAAGTTAGAAGCAATTCTCCATCATCTTTACTTAATGGTAAGTACTTACTACTGAATCATGGGTTGCATATATTTCTCTTAAGCACTTTTATTGAAGAAATTTCAACCTTATAGTAACTAAGCACATGTAAGTTAGAGTAAAGCATACAACAATGACAGAATAGGACACATACACAAAAAGATGAGTCCAGTGAGTTTCCTTTCTTCTTTCTCAGATAGAATAGATGGATAACTAACCTTGCCAGGGGTAGTAGTTCCTGGATTTGCACGGGTTGAAGGTGTGGCATGAATGTCCAACACCATTCCCCCAATTATAACTGCTTCTGCATCCCCATGCTCCAATTGCCTACCTCTAAGCAAAACCTTGCAACCCAATAACAAACAATAGTCAAATTTACACAAAATGCAATAATAATAATAAAGAAAAGAAGAGAAAAATATAAATAAACAAAAAAAATAAAAAAGAAAATTGTGGGGGTGGGAAAGAGCTCACAGGATACAAAACAGTATTAACTTCATGAGCCTGCATTGTTCCCTAGTTGCTGCTTCCTTTCCTTTCCTGTTATTGTATTTTTTTTTTCTCAGATCCCCTGCTGGCAAAGAATCACACAACCATGTGATGATGCGATACAATCCGAGTAGAAGGAAGTGAAGTGAATGAATCAATACAATAAAATAAAAAGTTAAAATCCAAGGTGTTTGTTTGGAGCAGACAAATTGAGATGGTTAGTAGTTGAGAGAGAAGCAGGAATAGCCTTACCCGAGTCAACACAGCATCCTTAGTGGCACGGTGGCACTCGACTTTGGTCACTGCCTTCTTCAAGATTTTAATTTAGGTTCATCGTGTCGTGATCGTGAGTATCCAAGAGACCAAGACTACTATAGTATCCATCTATCTTCGTACCCCAAATCTAAAAAAACAAATGTTTATTTTTAAATTTTTATCTCCGTAAAATTAACTAATTTTATTTTTAGTGCTTATAAATTTTTTTTTAAAAGCATCATTTCAATTTAAACTTTTTATTGGTCTCTTTCATGATAAGTGGTTAGGTGATGGTTTTTTAAGTGCTGATGTGTCACAATATCATTCTAGTCATTATCAATCTCAACTCTAAGATCCTGATCTCCTCCCTCCTACATCAACAACCTCTACCCTTCACCCATCACTTATCACCGAAAATTCTTCCATAACCTACTTATGTCTCCTCTAAAAACCCATTTTCAAACCCCTTCTCTCTCTCTCTCTTCTACCCTTCACCCATCACTTATCATCGAAAATTCTTCAATAACCTACTTATGTCTCCTTTAAAAACCCATTTCAAACCCCTTCTCTCTCTTTCTTTCTTCTACCCTTCACCCATCACTTATCACCGAAAATTCTTCAATAACCTACTTATGTCTCCTCTAAAAACCCATTTTCAAACCCCTTCTCTCTCTCTCTCTCTCTCTTAACAACAAGAGTCGGCCCAACATGTTTGGAGGCCTGAAACCAAATTTTCATATTGGGGCCTTTTTAAAACATAAGTGAAAAAATAATAAAAGGTAAAATTCAATCAACAAAGATTGAACCCCTAACCTTGAGGTGGAAGAACAATTTGTAAACTAATGTGCTATATCTAATAATAATAATATATGCTTATGCTTTTTTTATAAACGATGGTACTAGCAATGGGGCGCCTAAAGCAAGAGTTTGGGTTACCTTACCCTTAGGTCGGCCCTGTTAACAAACATGACAACCAAATGCCCACATCCTTTTCTTCTTCATTAATATTTTTCCATCACTTATAAACTCCTTGTTCTCATTAGTTTCCAAGCTAGTGCTTCAAAAAACAAATGTTCCTCAATTAGAACTTGAAACAAAAATCTAGACACTAGCCAACAGGCAACAATTTAGATTCACCAAATGCGTCCATTTACAGGATTTAAATTTCATAGAATATAAGTAGAATTTTCAATGTCCATAATCATATTAATCGATCTCCACCTTAGAAGCATCGTGGTAGAAAGGAAGAGCTCAAATTCATTTACGGTGGGATTTTTTCAGGCAGGAACCCTGAGTCAGCCTTCATAGAGTGTAGTCATGTAGGTTATTTACTGGAAAAATAAGTTATTAATGAAGAAGAAAAGGATATGGTGCTTAGCTGTCACTATTTGTTATGAGAGAGAGAGAGAGAAAGAAAGAACGGGTTCCAAAATTAGTTTGTCAAGGTGGCAGAGGTTGGAGAAGATTTTTATGGTGAGGGGTGAGGATAGAGGTTGTGGATGAAAGAAGAAGTGGAAGAGGAATGGAAGAGAGGATTTGATGGTTGGAGTTAATGATGATTAGGATGATGAGTAGGATGGTGAGTAGGGTGATGACTAGCATATACTATGGCAAATCAGCACCTAAAAGACCACTTGTCTTGGCAAGAACTATTTTAGAACAAAAAAAATGTTGGGAGGATGTTTTTAAAAAATATTTTATAGGGACTAAAAATAAAACTCGCTAATTTTATTGGAACTAAAAACATATTTTATCCTTTTTCGGTAAGAAACATTTTAGGGTGAGAGGATGGTGCCCCGATTCAAGGTAGGGAATGTCTCTAGACTCAAACAACACTTACAAAGAAACTCACGTTTACCTCATCCCAAAGAGAAGGTGGGGGCTCATACTTACGACAGATGCGAGACCATGTCATGCTCCACTCAAATAACCTATTTGAGGTTAAGTATCTTTTTTTATCCTTATAAATTTAGAGTTTAATCACTTAAAATGGTTTTATCCAGTAATTGATGTGTTGACATGTTATTTAAAGAATATGACACTTTATATATTATTGAATTTATTAAATGATATGATAACACATATTGGGTGGCAATATAAATTTTTTTCTGCACTGGCAATAAGTAATTATTAAATTCTTAATATTTTAATATACTTCATAAAATATATTTTAGTGAGAATGCATGTATCCGTGGGGTAGGTAATATAATACTCACCCCCCGCTCAGTTATAAATATTGAAGTATCCATTGCGGGTTTATCCACTGGTACGAGTATTTTTGTCATCCATATTCTTAATATTGTTATGCACCTTCCAATCACTAAATTGATACTTTAATTTCAATCTCTATGGATGGTATTATGCTCATCTTTTGAATACTTGCTGTAACGTAGTGCACTTGTCAAACTTCCATCATTCTTCACCCCTGAACCCAACCTGCCTTTGATGAGGGTGGGGATGGAAATCCCAAAATCGTGTTCACCCCATTGCCACGCAGATCTTGCACAAATTTGCAAGGTGAAAAAATAGTTATTTTTTCATATCTAGTCTAATTATCTTTCGTAAATTTTAATTTGTTGTAATTTTAAATCTATTTTTAAAATAGTATACACTTTGAGAAGTTATGTGTTATGCCTATAACTTGTAAGAATTTTTAAATTTTTGTTTCAGGCAGGCCATGTTAGGGGTGTCCAGCGGTCGGATTCGGGCCCAAAAAACCCAATCCGACCAAAATTGAGGTCATTATATTTAGGCCCAATTTTGTCTGAAACAGGCCTCGGCTCTGGCGAGTCACAGGTCTGACGGGTCACGAGCCATATCGGGTGGGGTTGATTCGGTTCATGGGCCAACAATGGGCTGGATAAAAAATTGGGTTTTTCTTTATTTTATACGTTTTTTTAAAAAAGCTTTTAAAGGCATATATATACTCATGGGCTGAAATTAGTATTGGGCCATTTAATCTTCAATAAATTATTTTTTAAAAAATTAGAAAATAAATTAAATATTTTAAACTACATGAATCTAATCATATCAAATTACATTATATTAGAATAAATCTAATTAAATTAGAATAAATCTAATCAGAATAAATTATATTAAATTATAATAAACTTAATCAGAACAAATTACATTATTTTACAATAAATCTAACTAGAACTAATTATATTAAATTACAGATTTACAATAGATATAATCAAAACAAATCACAATAAATTATAATAAATTATACACATTAAAACAAAAACAAAATTGCATCAGAATTCAGGACAACAAAAAACCCTAGCCGCCAAAGGGACCTCGCAGCCCCAACCACATGGCCTCCTCGCCGCTACAGCCATCGCAGCCGCTCATTTGCTATTGTAACCATCTCTATAAAAACATGCAGTTTCAAATCTATACAAACAACCACCCAAAAAAAAACAAAGGAAAAATTCAATCTTTCAATAACCAAACACTTCAAAAATCCAGAAAGTTAGAAACTTTTTATGTTATAAAAAGGTTTAATCTTTCAAGCAACCACAACAATCGGGAATGACCTCCATAATCATAACCAGAAAACCAAATACAAACCACAATCAGAAAATCGAAAAAAAAAATGAAAGAAATGAACCGGAGAAAACCAAATACACCCCTAATCGTTGCCCAGAAATCTCGTCCCTTTCCAGAAAAAAAATAGTACTTTTGTCTCGGCATCGTATGTCATCCTCTGTTAAGCGCACTGCATGCCGTCTCTCTTGGTTGTTGTCACTGTCTCTTGTAGCTCGTGGTCGCCATGGACGCCGCCATGCAAGGCAAAAAGAGAAAAAATGTTAGATATGAGAGGAGGAGAAGAAAAAAGATTGTATCATAAAAAAGAGAGAGGGATTGACCCGAGAGAGTTGGTGGTGGTGATGGAGGGTCTCTGTTGGCTACGTATGGAAGCACCCCCAAATCCCAAATCTGAAGAGAGAATCGGAGAATGAGAAAGAGAAGGAGAAAGCGATAAAGTTGAGAGGAAAAGATAGAGAAAGTAAACGAGAGAGAGAATGAGTTTGAGTGTGTATGACAGGGTGAGACTCTTCAGAAATTACAAGAAAGAGGGAGAAACTGAGAAAAAAATCTTAGCCTTTAGATCTTTCTCAAGAGCGCATCAGAGCCGTTGAAAGAAAGCACAATCCTTGTGCTCGTAAATCTTCCACTCGCATCACGACATGCGTCGGTCGGTTCGGTTACCAACGGAAAAAATTAAAGCCATCTAAACTCGCCCGTTCTAATTCGATATACCCGGCTTTTTTCTACTTGTTCAACCCGTATACTCGTTTGAACCCGCCCGTAGTCCCTTTAACCCTTTCGGGTTTCACGGGTTCGGGCGGGTCACGGTTTTATGGACACCCCTAGGCCATGTTGAGGCATGACTCATCCTGACTCGTATATCTCTCTCTCGCTTTGGTTGGGATACCACTACACTCAGACCTTTTTACCTCGTGACAATGACTAAGATACATGGGTAATTACACCCCGATCAAGGACACTCCCTGGCCAGGGATACCACCATGTCGTTGCTTCATCTCGCCACCTACTTATGTCTATTTGTAACATCCCAAAATTTGAAATCATTTTCACAAGTGAAATTAAGTATAAAATGTTTTCATAAAAGGAACCAGGAGAAAGAAGGTTAAAAACATTGAAAAATGGGCATAACATTGCCCCTTTCTCGCTCAAGCGAGAACTAGCTCGCTTGAGCGGGAGGGAATGGAAACTAGGAGTTTTCCATTCTGTGATATTTTCACTCAAGCGAGAGCATTTTCGCTTGAGCAAAAATATCAGACAAAATGGGGTAATTCTCTCCTGGTTTTTTTTCGCTTGAGCGAGGATATTCTCGCTCAAACAAAAATGAGGCAGAGAGTTAGGGACTCTCTGCCTGATTTTAGCTCAAGTGAGGAGGAGCTCGCTCAAGCGACAATCAGCTTCTCGCTCAAGCAAGGAGATTCTCGCTTCAGCGAGAATGCGACAGAGGGCTACTGTCTGATTTTCGCTCAAGCAAGACATTCTCGCTTGAGCGAGAACACGTGAATTCAGTTTTTAAAACACTTTTCGGGGTCATTCGACCCAACTTAAAAATCACTTCCACTTACCTTCTCAACCCCTAGCAAAGCAAATAGGAAGAGAAGAAGTGGAAGAGACCTAAGATTGTTGCCCCAAGGAAGAATGAGATCAAGAGAGTGTTCCCCCCACCCTTCAAGGCTCATTTTCTACTCTTGGAGGTGAGTTTGATTCACCCACTCACTCTCATTTGTGTGCAAACCCTACACGATCCCTCTCCTTCGTTCCTATTGCCTTGTGCTTGTGTATTCTTCATCTATGATTGATGATGGTTGATGTGAATTGTTGGCTTTATTGTACTTTAGGGTTTTGGGAAAAATTATATTATGCAATAACCGATGCTCATCTTCATGAATCATTTTAATATAAATTTTGAGGAATCAAATATGAATTTCAAGTACTATTTCATCATGAGTTCATTGCATACACTTGTGTGGGAGGAAATTATGGGTCTCTTGACCTAGACGAATTATTGTAAGAGTAAAATGGAATGTTGATTGATGTTTAAGACAAGAGTTTAAATGGTAGGTCTAGATTGATTGCAAGGGAGACATTCCTTGTACGGATTCTGAGCTCAGGTATGACCAAAGGTTAAGTGAAAAGACCCCAGGGGTGTTGGGTAAAGAACACCAGAGGTTGATTGTTGCATTCCATACATTGATGATTATGTAGTGATGTATATGTTCCGTTGTGCATTTCATTTGTGTGTACACCTACACTGCTTGCATGATAACATTCACTGGGACTTTAATCTCACCACACGTTTGTGGCTTATTTTATATGTGCAGGGCTCTCAACTGGGTGCTTGACCGGAGGATTTGGGAGTTGACTAGTCAATTCCCATTCATTCCATTCTTTTGCTCATTACCACATTCTGATGTATATTCATACTATGGAATTACACGACTATCATGTATTTTGGTGCCCTTGAGGCCTTAAATAGTACTGATAACATTGTAATTGAATTGGAGCTTATGTATTTCGTTGGTATACTTAAGCGCATTATTTGTGAATTGTATGATGACATCGATAATGTCACAAAAATTAATTCCGTAAATTTGGAGATATGCTTCCAACAGGCATTATTTCTAGGTTTATTGAATTCGGACGTTAGAGTATGGGGACCCACAACATTAAATGCACCTCTCATCACTCAGGTTGAGCAACTTAGTCATTGGCATAAGTAATTTGCGCAGGTTGGGCTTGATTATAATGTAGCTCAAGTGGATTATGATGTTCAAGCTGGATTACAATAAATGGGTAGGATTGACATCACGCGAAGCTCCCTGACCTTCTTCTATAGTACCTAGACTGCCTATAAATACCCCCACCACTAATGATTAAGGTACACGTTCTTTCTCTGCTTGCTCTCTACTCAATTACATTCTAACTTGAGCGTTTTAGTGTCTTGCAGGTAGGGGTGGAAAATTAATCCAATTATCCATGATCCAACCTAACCATCCAAACACAAATTCATTCTCGTCCATCCAATTAAGAAAAATAAAATAAATAAATAAGATGTATTGGATTGTTTTATTTAACGAATAGACAACGATCCATCCATTTTACGGTGCACGATCCATTGGTTCTAAATCTCAGGGAACAACAGAACGGATGCAACACACAATCCATTGGATTTTGATTCTTCGCCAAACCACGGAACATGAGCAGCAATCACCTTATTATTACTATCGAATACTTCTTTGTTACTATTATTACTTGATATAAGATTTTAAGAGGCTGAAAAAGAGAATGACCCAATGCACCTCAGAATAAGAGTACGAACTTGTGCCACTAAGCCAAAGTTTCATTCATTATCTTATTGTTAACTTATATATATATATATATATATATATATAACTAAGAAATAAACAAAACATAGTAGCTAATGCGTATAACAACCATTACTGAACGTCATTTCTTTTATTTTCATTTCTTTAATTTGTAATATTTTAAAAAAAATTAAATAGTTATATTTAATCTTATAATAGGGAAAAATATGTTCCACGTCCCTATAATTTTGGTCAGCTTGGGTCCCCATCCTTATACTTTAAATTCATGGTTTTTTGTCCCCGTACTTTCAAACCCCCCAATACTCGTCCCTGACGTTAGTGGAGTTTGTTATGTTGTTGAGCTATCTAACGGAGTTGTCATGTGTCGCTATTACGGGTCCCACTTACCTGGCTAATTTAGTTAATTAATTTCTAATATAATTTTAATTGTTAAAAATTAATAAAATCCGGTAAATAGACTAAGGTAAAAACTCTAATGTGCAAACCTCTCTCCCTATATTTCCCAAATCCTCTGTAACTCTGCCCTATCTCCTTTCCATTTTGCCTTGTTCGCTGCTTGATTACTATTGAAGACGAAGTGTGTAGCTTGTTGTGTAACGCGTGTTCAAGTGGTCCCGTGGTTACGTTGGAACGGTGTAGTGCTCACGTGGAGGAAAGGTTTCAAACAGTCCCAGTTGCAGGTAACGCTCCGTTCCATTTTGCTTTTATGGTTTCTTGAATTTGGTTGGGTCTACCATCGTTCTCTAGGGTTTTATTTTTCGTGTAAATCGTTGCCTTTTGTGTCTGTGTTTGCACTTGTGGACATATGGGTTATTTTTCTAATAGAATATTGATTGATAATTTATTGTAGCGATGGGTTTTTTTGTTGCATTTCACCATATGGGTAAATTTGTCCATAAGCCATCATTGAGTTATAAGGGGGTGAAATTCATGTTTTTCATGGTTTGGATGCTGATACTTGGTCTTATTTCGAGGCTATGGGGCTGGCTAAAGTTTTAGGGTATGTTGATCGGGTTAATATGTGGTGGAAGCAGAAAGGGGTTGGTTTTAAGAGAGGACTTAGAAAGTTAAGAAATGATGAAGATGCTTTGGAGCTCTGTAATATAGCTGAAACTAAGAAACGTGAGATGGAAATACACTTGGAGCATGGGCTCAGCAGTGAGGCAAATGTGCAGAATTTGAATGTTCCCTTATTAACTGACAAAACAAAAACTGAAAAAGTACAAGAGAATGATGTAGTTAATGAGGATGTGGGTTGTGAGCAATTGAATGATGGTAGGCTTGAAGTGCCAAAGTCAGGAGAAGTTGAAGCATAGGTTGATAAGGTAAATGACGTGGTTAGTGACATGCAGGCTAGACATGGTAGTGATGTACATCACACAGTAGAAGTTGAAGCAGAGGCTGATAGTGATGTTAGTGAAGACTCAATCAGAGATGTGCTTTTTGATGATTCTGAGGAGGAAAAAGCACTAGAAGCTGATGATGGGTTTAATCATGGTGATGTTGGTCAAGCAGAGGCATGGTTAAATGAAAGGCTGAAGAATATGAAAAAAGGGTGAGAGGAAGTGGTCAGGAGGGTGGTTCAGGAACAAAAGAGAATGTAGAAACTAGTGGAGTGCATAAGAGTGGAGAAAATGAGGGTACTGGAGCCAATGGTGGTGTTTTTGCTCCTGAAAATTTGGAAAACATGTACACCATGGAAGAGGACTACGAGAGTGCAGAATTGCCTAGTGGGGCTGATATCTGTGATGATGAAGAGGTAAGACCTAAGTACCCAAGGTTTCATAAAGAAGACATGCGCAAAGGGTTTAAGTGGAAGCTTGGCATGGAATTTGGCAGTTTGGGGAAATTTAAGGATGCAATGCTTGAGCATAACATTCTTAATGGAAAGGAAATCAGGTTTGTGAAAAATGATCTGGTGAGGGCAAGGGCTAAGTGCACAAGGAAGTGCCCTTTCACTATTTTATGCAGTAAGGTGGGTGCAACTCAAACTTTCAGAATAAAGACCTTAGTTGGTAGGCACAAGTGTGGCAGAGTCTTTAATAATAGAAATGCTAACTCAAAGTGGATTGCGAAGGTTGTTGTTGAGAAGTTTAGGACCTCCTCTAATATGAAACTAAATGAAATCCTTGAGGATGTCAGGAAAAACTTTAGTGTTGGAATTAGTGAATGGAAAGCTTGGAAGGCCAGGAGATTTGTTAGGAATATTGTTGAGGGGGATGCCAAGCAGCAGTACACTATGCTATGGGATTATAGTGCAGAATTGAGGAGGGTCGGTTTGGGGGATACTTGTAAAATTCAGCCTGAGAGAGTGTCACCTGATCTGCCACCTAGATTTAACAGTTTTTACATGTGCTTGGAGGGCTGTAAAAAGGGTTTCTTGCAAAGGTTGTAGGCCTTTCCTAGGAGTTGATGGATGCCATCTTGAGACTCAATATGGAGGAATGCTCCTAATATCTGTGGGAAGAGATCCAAATGATCAATATTTCCCATTGGCTTTTGTTGCAGTAGAGTCAGAGACAAAGGAAACCTGGAGATGGTTTTTACAACTTCTTTTGGAAGATATTGGTGATGTCAGATCTAACAGATGGGTCTTTATAAGTGACCAGCAAAAGGTGATGTTCTAATATTCAGACTTCTAAATTTATGATACTGCTATATATTTGGACAATTTACTTTTCAGTGTATATGTTTTAGGGAATGATGCTTGTGTTTGATGAACTGCTAGAGGGGGTTGAGCATAGGTTCTGTCTTAGACACCTTTATGCTAACTTCAAAAAGAAGTTTGGGTGAGGGACCCTATTGAGAGATTTGATGGTGGGAGCTGCTAAGGCTACATATATTAAGGTTTGGGAGGAGAAGATGAATCAGATCAAGCAATTAGATAAAAATGCATATGACTGGCTGGCAGCAATTCCAACAAGATCATGGTGTAAGCATGCATTTAGTTACTACTCTAGGTGTGATGTGCAAATGAACAATTTATCTGAGTGTTTTAATAGCACCATATTACTAACTAGAGATAAACCTATTATAATTATGTTTGAATGGATTAGAACATATGTAATGGATAAGTTTGTAAAGAAAAATTGCTAAAATATGAAGGAGATGTTATGCCTAAACCTAGGAGGAGGCTTGATAGAGAGGTAGAATATAATGGGAATTGGTTGGCTACCTGGGCAGGGGACCAAAAAATTGAGGTTACTCACACAGTTGAGAGAGATAGGTTTATTGTTGATCTTCACACACATGTTTGCACATGTAATTTTTGGGAGCTTGTGGGGATGCCTTGTAGGCATGATGTTGCAGCTATCACCTACAAGGGAGAGGAGCCAGAAGCCTATGTCCATGCTTATTATAAGAGGATATGTTATGAGCTATGTTATGGAGAGGTCATTGCATGCACCTATAAATGGAGAACAAATGTGGCCTAAGACTGGAGGAGAGGTTATCTTGCCACCAGTATACAAGCCTGGGGTTGGGAGGCCTAAGAAACTATGCAGGAGGGAACTAGATGAAGATAACAACCGAACTAAGCTAAGGAGAGGTCACACAACAACCAGATGCAATAGGTGTCAACAGTTGGGACACAATAGCAGATGTTGCACAACACCGCTGACAGATACAAGTGGTCAAGATGGTGAGAATGTTGAGGCAATAACAATTGGAGCATGATAGTCCCAACAAGTAACATGCTTCCCCCCCTTACTGACATTTTATCCTAAACATTTCACTAGTAGTCACTCATGAGCTGACATTGAATTCTATAATTTGCAGGCACATAACTCACAGCAAGCACAAAGGAAAGAGAAATCCAAGCAGACATCTAGTACACAACAGACCCAGACAATGAGGGTGACAAGATCTTCACAACAATCACAACAGACCATTCCTAAGAAGGTATACTCACACTATCTAACACTTCAAAGAATATGGTCATTGCTAATATTAGAACAGAGCTTAACATATGAACATGTCTGGTTTCAACATGTTAGAGAAAGGTTGATCAACCCCTAAAAAAGGAACATCAGCAACTGAAAATGGAGCTCATGCCCACAAGTGGGTAAGTTGGACAATTTTAATGAACACAAGTTGTAATTATGCAGATATCAGTTCTAACAATAACAACTAATTTCTTATCCATAATACAGGGAAAAAAGAAGTCATTGCCACCAGGTCCATCTACCCCTGAATTTGCAAGACAAATGTCAGTGGGTCAGTTAGTTACACATTTGACTAGGATTTAGGTAAAATTAAATACAACTTATCTAACTCATTTCATAAACCTACCTTTTTCTTTACTAACCACTCTTATCTCTATGAAATAGCAACATCACTTAGTCAAACTTCAAGCAGCTGCCTCAGCACAAGCAGAAGAGCTAGGAGTGGAGCAATACCCAGTAGAACCTACCCTTTCAGAAGCAGCAACAACTGTAGAAGCACCAACCCCACTTGAACCTATCCTTGCAGGACCTTCAACAGCAAATGTGGAACAGATACATGAAGTGGGACAGAGTAAAAAAGTGGGGAAAAAGTCAGTCAAAAGGTGGCACAAAAGGCTGAATAATTGACATCTTGCACATGGTCTCATATTTTTATGTACTGGAAATGCAGAGGGACCATGTGCTTTTTTTTGGGAGATTGTGTATTTAAATCACTTTAGGGGTATTTTGTCTTTTATTGGTTAGGGATAAATGATTGTTTATTTTTGTTTAGTACACTATGTAACATGTGACTCCAGTTGCTTCGAGACACATTTGATTTTAACCTTCAGACTTCATGTAACTTTATGTTATTTGAATGCAATCACCACTTTCCTATAAATTTCTGCTTTACATATTTATATGGCATATTAACCAATAATCAAATGCACAAAACTAACATTCAACATCATAACAAATTTATCACAAAAAAGGTTTGCATTTTCATTAACAGAAGAAGCCTCATTACAGCAAGAGATAGAAAGGACATTCTTTAATTCCCTGAACCAAAAGCTAAAAATTGTCATCTTTTCCCTAATTAAAAACTCCCACATTCCCCCTAAACACTGCAATTACATTTCAGAGCACATAAGCCTAAAACTACAAATGTCACATCCCAAGCTACCACAACAAAACACACCTTCATTCTCCCAGCTTTCCTCTCAGCTAAAAGCTTCAATTTCAATTCTTCAACTGCATAGTCTACCTGCAAATATTCTTCCGCTCCCACCTCTTCATCTGCCCACTAAAAGTAATTACAACTACTTTCGGTCTGCACAATAACAAAAAACAGAAAAAGCTTATCAAGGGTAGACCCACAGAAATGGAGACAATAATGAGAAATGGTGTGATAAGTAAAAAATTAACATTCCAAAATGAACATCTCCAGAAATTCCTGCCTGGGTTCCTCGAGCTTTTTGAAGTCAACAAAAACAATTTCTCACTACACCTGCATCTCCTGCCTCACGGGTTTGAAGTGAAGAAGAAGAAGAAGAGTTGCATCTCACGCTCCTCTTCTATGTGCATGAGGTTGCTTTTTTCATTGCAAACGGTGGACGCAAATTTTTGCAATGACAAAAGAAGAAGACGGGCTATGGAGGAGTGACAGGAATTTGGGAATTATAGGGTTTCAATTTTTTTTAATAAAATCAGTTATTAATTTTTAACAATTAAAATTATATTAGAAATTAATTAACTTAATTAGCCAGGTAAGTGGGACCTATAATAGCGACACGTGGCAACTCCGTTAGATAGCTCAACAACATAACAAACTTCACTAACGTCAAGGACGAGTATTGGGGGGTTTTGAAAGTACGGGGACAAAAAACCATGGATTTAAAGTATAGGGACGAAGACCTAGGTTGACCAAAACTACAGGGACGTGGAACATATTTTTCCCTAAATTATAATAGGCTAACCCCAAGGGGTTGGTCGAGTGGAGCAAGACATGGTCTCATATCTGGCAGGTCGCCGGGTTCGAACTCCCATTCGTTCCCTTGGGGTATTTCCTTAGGGTGAGTTAAAATGTAAGTACCTCTGTAAGTGCTCTTCGAGCCTAAAGAAGAGAGGAAAAAGAAAGAGGGAGGGAATGATAGGGAGATAGAGGAAAAAGTCTCTATGAAAGAAAATTGTAGAGCGAGAAAATTGTGTGAGAGAAAAAACTGAGTGTGAGAGAAAGTATTTAAAAAATAATAATATTTTCAAAAAATGGATGGATTGGATATCCATCTATAATAAGAAATATGGGGAAGAGAGAGGGGGAGAGAATCTTAAAGAAAACAAATGTAGAGAAAGAAAATATATTAAGATAATAATAAAAATTATTTTTTTAAAAAAAGTATGGATGAACTGTGTTGAGTCTCAAAATATTATTAAATGGTTAATAATGTTTAAGTCTCATAACCCTAAGTTTTAATGCCTAAGAAATTTGGTTAAGTTTCCTAAAAGAAGGAACAATTTCTGCTAAAGGTATTTTCTATGTTTCAGCAACCTTCTGATACAACAACACTCTAAAGTCATGCAACCCTCTGATGTGGTGCAACCTTCTGAAGAAGAGGAACCTGCTTAAGGATCAAGACCTGCTGAAGCCAGTGAACCTTCTGAAGACAGGAAATGTCGTACTGAAACTTGTATCTTTTTGGAAAAGAGTTTCTCTGTTCATCCCTTTTGAAGACTCAATTCTTTCGTAGCTTTCCCCAACTGTCTGCACTTAATCTCCCTCTGGAAAGTCAGAACAATTGCTTTTTGGTATATTTCAAATCACCGTTCACCAAAAAGGCAATTCCTATTGTGAAAGTACATTGTGCTCAGAAAAGCAGAGTTAGCAATGCTGACACCTACTCCTGTTGTGTTTGCTGCTGCAAGCTACCAAAGTTATGCGTCTCAACGGGAAGAAAGCTATCTCTCAACGGGATTTAGAGAAGTCTACCAGTCTCATCTCTCTTCTCCTATAAATACGAAGTCTCATGCAGAGAAGAAAGAGAGAGAACATAATGAAACAACCTGCTGAATAGTTGCCAAAATTCTCTAAGAAATATCTTCATCTTATTTCATTTGTACAACATTTTCTTATCCTGAGTTATACTCAGTTATCTGTACATCTTACCCAGTTTAGGCTTTAAACTTGTGTAGTTTCAAGGCTTAAGCAATATCTTTTCATACACTGTTTTTGTTTGAGCTTGGAGAGGCTTGCTGTTTAAAGAGTACTTGGTTTAGAGCCTGGAGAGGCTTGACTGTAAAAGAATACTTGTTGTATAGAGCCTGAAGAGGCTTGTCTGTAAAAGAATACTTGTAATCTCTTGAGATTAGTGGAAAATCCTTTGTCGATTGGCATTGGGACTGGACGTAGCTCACAGTGGAAGTGGGTGAACCAGTATAAATTCCGTGGCTAAGTTTTCTCTTACTCTTATCTCTTTAAATTCGATTTAAACTAACTTGAAGGGTTCTGAGTAAACTGTTTTATAAGTTGAAACTGAAAATCTATCCAAACGTATTTAAAAACAAGTTTCTAAAAATGTTTTATTGGACCTGCTGAAGCTACTTCTGCAAGTACCTTAACTTCCAGTTTCAGCAAGTTGCTCAAATACCTTTGAAAAGTTGTGCTTGTAAAAGGTTTACATAAAATCAGTTTGAAATTATAAAACACTATTCAACCTTCCTTCTAGTGTTTCCTGTGGTTTCTACAAATTAGATATCCATCCACAGAATAGTTATTAATGGATAGATTGGATGATTTTTATTTAATGAGTCATGAATAAATTAGATTTTTATAATATATTTTTAACGGATTAGAAATAGATTAATGGATTATTTCAATCCATCCATTCTAATCATGATGTAATTCCATCTCATCCATCCATTTACCATCATTAGAGTTACTATTAGACAAGCAATCCACCACCAAAAGTTGCATCCAACTTATTGCATCTAGTCATAGTCAAGTTTTTTAAATGAAGTCGTAAATACTATATACTTTTTCTGATGTATTTAACTTTTAAATAATTTCATAAAATTGTTGTCTATAATAAAGAATAGTATTGTAAAAAAAAAAACCTACTACGAAGTTATGAGTAAATTCATGGAGTTGTAATAATTATATTATTATTTTAAAAAGTTAAATAAAACTACACTAAATTAATTGAAGAAAAAAACAGTGCGACTATCCACACGTGACGTTCCCAAATGCCACGAGAATTTTCCTACTCAGGAGTCTCACCAACTTTCGGGCTCGGGACCCACCATCATTCACCCTTTGTTTTTGCTCTACCCATCATCATATTTTATTAGATATACAATAAAAATATAAAATAATTTATATAACCTATTTTTTTCTTTATTTCTTTTTATCATATCATTTATTACATTTTATGTTCTTTTATCTTTATTTCTCTATGTTATACATTATATTATTGTACAACTAACAATACTCTTTATTTATTTATTTATTTATTAATATTATAAGGATTATAATTATAAAAAATAGTTTTTGTCAGGATATAAAACAAAAAAAATTTATTAAAAAATAAAATACTTGTAAATACGTTTATAAATTTTATATATATTAATTATTTTAATATTTTTAATTTTATATTCATACTATTATTCCTAAATGCTATTAAGGAAAAAAGTTTTCGTGTTATAGGTATATGTATTTCACTATTTCTTATGTATTTCCATTCACATGATATACATGAGTAATTATTTTTTATTTTAATTTTTTAAGCTAAAAAATAAAAATTATCAAAATAAAGTATTTCATAAAAAAAATCACCAGAGTGCTCTATTATACACATGTACGGAGAATTTGTTTAATGCTAACAAAATTCCTATAAAAAATTACCAAAGAATAAAGATTCCCCCACAGAAATATTCGGCCCTACCAAACAGGCAAAGCAGTAGACACAAATAGTATACTCCTAAGTCCTAACCCTACTTTTCTAATTCTATACAATAATGAAAATAAATAAATATAATAACATCTGCTTGCAATTCATCAAACAGTGACAAAAACAGAAAAACATTAATTGAAAAATAATAGCGAGAAAGAAAATATTTTTCGTAACTGAAAAAGGTATTTTCAAAAAGAAAAATTAAAAGTAATAAATACAAGACTTTCACCAACCCCTCAATATAAAAAGGCTATTCAGAATAACCAGAATGTGAGTGTTGAAGGCATACAGAGAGAGAGAGATGGCTTGCAGACAATTGTGGGCTTCAAGAGCTGCATCGTACCTGAGGATCTCCGTTTTTCAGAGAGCCTTCTCTAATGGTAATCTCATTTTTCTTCCTTTTTCCTGTGATCTGCTTTTGTTTCACCGATCACTTACGATTGCGTTCTCATCATATCATGTTATGTGTGTAATATGTGGATCTTGATCCATCCATGTCCTTGAAATCATGTTTCCTTTTAAATCTTGTGTCTATTGGTTTCACCTTTTCTTTTTTCTTTTTTATTATCTATATATGTATGTTATAAATTATAATTATAATGGGAGGGAGCCATCTAGTCGGTGGTGGTGGGAGTGGGGAAGGGGAAAGTGCACCAGCCAGCCACCAGCAATGGTGCTGTTGTGCTCCAGGTTCAGAACGGTGTATTATATTATTCTGTGGCCTAGTTAATGGGCTGCATTCTGAATCTAGTGGGCCTAACTGGCCCAATTAGCTACAATTTATTTATTTATTTATTATTATCAACTAAAGAGAATGACTAGGGTGGTGTTGGTAATGGATAGTGACAGACTGACAGAAAAGAAAGGATTTTGGTTTTTTTATTTGTTTTTCATTTCCTGTTTTGATTTTGTGTTTTTAATTTTCAAAGTTTTGTGAATAAAAGTTGTTTAAACTGTGTCATGTCTGTGTTTGCTTTCAGAGAATTTGGTATGCTCACTGGAATTTGAATCTTGCTTTGTATCTATGCTGTTTGTTACATTATTTTCAATATTTAAGCTTTAACATCACTTCAGAAAGAAAGGCATTTCTCATTCTTTTAGTCCATATTTGGAAATTTGGTGGAAAATTTACTTTTGGGCCAACATATTTTTGCTTTTAAAGGTAAATTTTCCTTCTCATTTAACGTGTTAACATTTTGGGGACAAAGTAATGAATTGTTACTTTTTTGGGGAAAATGAATTTACATACTTATACCAATTTCTTGAATTCTTCTCATTGAGTTGTATGCATTACTTTTACTTTGTCCAAACAATACTCATTAAAATAAATTACTTTTGGGTAAACATTACCAAACACACAACTCATTTTTTCAAAGTAACTTTTCCAAAATACATTCTAGTTCTAGTTCTAGTTAAAAGTAATTCTCCTCCTTGAAACCAAACAAGTCCTTAATATGCCAGATCTGATGGGACCTTTAAATTGCTTAAATTTAGTTCTTTCCTGAACAAATATCAGGTACATTATATTGGAGCTTAATATGTTAAAACTTCATGTAAAATCAGAACTCTTGGAGCATCAACGTCACTGTTTACTTGCAAACATTTTGGAAAAAGAAGTAACTGAAAGCTATATAATTGTCTGATGGAAACAATCTTAGCATCAGCACACCTGATTGAAAATATCTACGATTATTTAGTCTTGGAATTAAAATGAACATCTTGAGTTTAAATATCTTATGGCTTTTGATGAATTTCTGATTCTTTCCATATTCACATCTCCAATGACATACTAAATGTGAAATTTCCATTTGAACATGTAGGATATGGAAACAATTGGTTCTTTTGTGAACACTTTGCTTGAAGAGATTTAGTTCACTGACTTTTAGTTATCCATCCTTTAAACCAATGTAGAGATTATTTTTTGCCTGAATATTGATTTTGGCTTTTAGTGTTTGCCAATCAAATTGTCCCAGTAGGGCGAACTCTTGAGCATATGAAATAAACACCCAAGCAAGATAAATGCAAGATGCTGTTATTCTTCTTATTATACCATTTATATCTGCTAGTGTTATTCCATGGCTCTGTGATCTCTCCCTTAGTCTCTGTCAGTACAAGGACCAGTCAGGTTCTTCTTCCAACAATTTGGCTGATCAAATTCCTATTTGCTCAAAAGAGAGACCCATTTTATTAACAATGATGCAAGAACCAAAGATGCCAATTGATGTGATTTATTTGTTGGGTGATTTACAAATAACGTTAATTATTGGTTTTTGTGACAAACCTGCCTTCTTCTATGTTATTACTACAGTTGTTAAAGATTTGAAGTATGCCGATTCTCATGAGTGGGTGAAGGTTGATGGAAATTCTGCAACTGTTGGCATAACTGATCATGCCCAAGATCATTTGGGTGATGTTGTATACGTTGAATTGCCAGAAGTGGGAACAGAAGTAACACAAGGAGGTAGTTTTGGTGCAGTTGAAAGTGTGAAGGCAACTAGTGACATTAACTCTCCTGTTTCAGGAAAAGTTGTCGAAGTTAATGAAGAGCTTAACAGCTCTCCTGCCTTGGTGAGTTTTATTGCCTAATTCATGAAGAGTTTTTACATGAAAGACAATCTCTAAGCTGACTCCTCCTCAGTCTATGTGCATTTTACTATTTTCTTTCTTCTCTGTGCTTTCTTTCTACATTCTAAATTTTGGATCTAGGCAAGAAACTTTTTTATCTGTCAAGTGTTTATATGTTGTTTCATGCATCTTCGTATAGGTAAACTCAAGCCCTTATGGAGATGGATGGATAATTAAAGTTGAAGTCAGTAACAGCGGTGAACTAAACAACTTGATGGATTCAGAACAGTACACCAAATTCTGTGAAGAAGAAGATTCCAAGCATTGATAGTCTTGCCAATAACTTTCAGCACTCTCCATGGTGTAGATCATGTTAAATTGGGAAGCTAAGAATTGCTTGTTTTTTTTTCTGCTCTTGTCCATGTATTGTGTCTTTGCTGCTTTATTTTTATTTTTCATGAGCTTCTGATTCAGTGGGATGATTTTTTTTTTCACTCTTTGCAATGGAAGTGTTAACGCCGAAAATTTGATAATAAAAGAACCTTAAGTAGTTTTTTTTTTGTTGAATTAGTCCCAATTTTGTTACATGACTTCCATTTTAGTTGGAAATTTTTGTTTCCAACTATGTGGAACAGTAGTTATTATTATTTATTTAAGATAGAATAAGATGGCAAGTTTACATATTCTGTACACCATAGACGTGATTCGCCAATAACAAGTTATTGTTTTTGTTAGTTTAGAATATCTCTCATACATATCCCCCTTCTTTCAAACCGATTATTATCTTGTAGAAGAGTAGAGTGATGTACTGTACTAGACTGACAGTGGAGACTTCGGATTCTGCCTCCTTTATGGGTGAGGATTCTCTCCCGTTCTGTTTTGAACTGGATGAATCTTGGGCCATTAAAAATTAGTTTTAATAAAATAAAGTATTTATAAAATAATATATTAATGGTGAAAGATGAAACTGTGCTCCCTCCAGTTTTTTTTCAAGGATCCGCATCCCATTTATAGGGAAAAAATTTCTTCAATGATCAGGTAGTTGTCTTGTTCCTAGGGTAAAAAATTCATAAAAAATTCGGGAAAAATCATGTCTCAACTTTAGAAGAATACTCCCTCCGGTCCTATTTATAAGAACTTTTTCTAGATGGGTCTTGGTCCTTTTTATAAGAACCTTTTCAGATTGTCCCATGCATTAATTATTTTTTGACAAAAATACCCCATTAGTGGAGGTTGGTGCGTAATTAATTAGTAGAGAGAGTATGACACAATTGAGTAGTTAAGTGGAAAGAGAAAGATAATGGGTATTAATAAATTCAAGGGTAGTTTAGGAAATATACACATTCTTGACAAATTTATTGCAATCAACTAAATTAACCAACTTCCTTAATCCGTGTGATATAGTTAAAAGGTTCTTATAAATAGGACCGGAGGGAGTATAAACTAAGTGTGTGTTTGTTTATGCGTTTGAATAATGAAAACCTTGGTTCTGTGAAATTAATTTTAAATCACTTCCGTTCAACGTGTTTTGTAAAACGTGCATCATTATCAACTATTAATTTCCAAAATTAATTTTACTCAACTATAAACTAAATGGATTCTAGATTTGGGGGAAAAAACAATTTACATATGTTGCTAAACTTGAGTTTATGTTTTGTCCCCATTCTTAAATCTGTCGTACGTTTTCTTCACATCAGAAACTAGTAAGTTTTTGGTGCCCTGTCTCAGTCTCTCGACTTTCACTCCTCAGATCCACCTAAATGGCTAATCATTCCGGGGATATTATGCATCTGGAGTGGTTACGGGAAATAGAGACAATTATACTGCCAACTTGCCAGACAACTTCATTCGATTTTTAACATAATCTCATTGGAGTGGTTATTGAGCATGCTTGTCACAAAAGGTGACATAAAAGATTGTAACTCGTAAGCATATCAATTCACCACAAAACAACCGATGGTAAAAGGCCTGCTAATCTTACACTCACAGCAATGTCTGTGGAGAATTTCCGGTTAATGACAAAAAAATCAAATATATAATTTGAGCGCAAGTATGCAACGGTCTTACACAAAAACTATAAATTTATAATTGCGATCATACCAGCATTAATGCCGTAGATCCCATCAGAGTGCCATAGATCCCATCGGAACTCTGCAGTTAAGCGTGTTTGGGCAAAAATAGTACAAGGATGGATAAACTCCTGAGATGTCCTCGTGATACACCTCTTTTTCTTATTATTCATAAAAAAAAAGGCCTGCTAATTTTGTTTCCACTAGGTCATCAATATACATTTTAAACTAATGCATGTCTTTCACAGGATAAAAACACTACTAACAAATATCTGGACAATGCCTAAAACCTAAATCAATGGCACATATTCCAGGCCCTTGGGAGGAAACACGTATTAATAATAACTATTCAGGAATACTGTAACCCTAAAATAATATTCAGAATATTTATATGGCATTATATAGTAACAATACTTTTCACAGTTGCGTCCACAACAAAGTACTTAAATTACATCGCAAGAAAAGTCAACACATGGCACAATATCCTGCTATCAATTCCAAAGCGAGTTTGTTTTGGATCACAGTAACAAAAGATGGAGCAAATGGTTCATAGCGCCTCATATTCCATTAAGGGTGACAACAACTCTTCGTGAGGTAGGATGATCCCGGTGCTCACAAAGCCATATACCCTGAAATATAAACAAAGAAGAAATATTAGACCAGAGAAAACATGATTTGAGAATAGAGATTTCTCATTACGAATTGAATATACAAGCTGAAGAGTATAAATACAAGAGAGATTAGCTACATCAGAGAGAAACGGCTAACTAACTCTAACTAGCTGAACAATAACTAACTAACTAATTCCTGAACAGAAATTTGAAGCTATAGTCTGATAAGAAATAACATTAATAATTTTTTGTTAAATTTATGCAACCCGAGGTGTTTGTCCAAAATGTGACATGGTCTTCAAGTAATGAAGTGCGAGCATGAACAAAGAGTAACTGAACAGTTCTTCATGTCAAGGAACTCCTTTATCACACATACTATGGCTGGATCACATATTATTGTAATATGCACTCCAAAGATATCCAGATCAATGACAGATGTTAAACACTACCATATTAAATTTGTGTTTCTTTATCAATAAGGATTAATTTTATTGATGAAAACCCCAGTACACAAGACATGAGGTATTGGAGTTAAATTCTCAAAACCTTCAGAGCACAGTTTTGCATAATGAATGAAATGAACAGTTGCCATTACTTATATTGTTGACGAGCAACCCCTGAAGTGTATGTTTGGACGGAAGGTTTTTAAAGAAAAGCATTTCAATTTTGAATTAAGAGGGTTATATAGTATTCATAAAAATGAACAAGGGGTTAAGACATTAGGTTTCATAATATCTATTACTTTATTCATTCCATTCTAAAATATTCTTAAATTATAAAATATTTAAGTAGAATGAGATATTTATCCTACCATCCATTCCTCTCTCCCAAACATATCCTAAGAAAACCAGCTTTTCATCTGTTTTTACTTATACAAGTGGTCATCAATGTCAAGTTTTGTTGCTCACAGTCATAATCTAAAACTTTGCCCTTATGGTTTTTTACTGATTGAAATATATTATTTACCCTTTTCATGTTCATGTATAATATTGGGAATTGGAAATTTACTCTTCCAAGTCAAAATGCAATAGTGAATGAGAAACATCATATGGATAGTGTGGGAACTACAAATCTTGAAATGTAAGTGTTGTGTGATTTCGAGTTTGTTTGTAAAATAATAGAAGCTTTTTCAGAATCAGAATTATAATTCAACTATTAAACAGTGTATCGTGTATTAACCATTATGAAATCTATCTATCAATCACTTGGGACATGGCATCAATAAGGAATTACTGGAGGTAAAAACTTTTGAAACACCGCCCAGAATGAAAACATTGATTGAACTCCTTGAATGTGCAAAAGTGCATAAGATACACATGGGTAGCCATTGAGTTTTCATTCAGGTCAGGGTCATGATTTTTATAAGAATTTGGTCAGCAATTGGATAATAACTCATGGGGTTAATAAAAATTCCAAAAGTTGTCTGAAAAATAATTAGTTATCCAGCTGTACTTTAACCCCCACACTTAAAGAAGTTCAATGCAATATATAGAGAGACCAAGAACATTTCAGATAAATCATTACAAAAATGAATTTTGTTACCTGCCATGTCCCCATGTTAAGCTTTCCATTTGTAATTGGTATCCTGAAATTACAAGATTCAGTAGATGATAGCATAATCATAACTTTTCCGCATATCAAACTGAAACACAGAAGTACTTCTTACGTGAGTGCACAACCAAACATAGATGATTTAATATGAGCCGGCATGTCATCCGGGCCTGCAAAATCCGAAAACCATAAAAGATTGCCAGTTGTCACGGATGAAAAATACAATATATTAGGGAGGAAACACCTAAACAATGTGGAAAACTAACAGCAGCATCATGCTTAATACATGACTTATGAATCATGATGTTACAACGGATACAAGTAGGCATACATAGATAGAAGGAACATTATCAGATGACAGGGATGGACAATAATCTCCTTGTATTTACAGAGACTTTCTGGTGAACATATAAGTAGAATAATAACTTGCAAAAAAATTCACATTAAGCAAGATAGACTCCTCATTATTTAAAAATTGAGAAAACGGGAATATATTTAGTGAATAAAAAAACTTCAAAAAATGAAAAAACTAACCCTCTAGAGTATGCTTCCAAGGCGCAGATGACCCCTGCAGAACACACACAACAAATGGAAAATCGACACAATAAGACATTTTGTGATTAGAGAAGAATAATCATTAATCAATCAATTAATACATTAACATTGCTAGTGGTAATCGGAAGAAACAAAACCTCGGGGACTATCCGATTGAGGAAGGTTTCAGTGTCATCGCGAACATCAGAGTCGTAATTTTCATTGATGGTAAGAGAAGCACTCGTGTGCTGCACTGTCATTTCCCATCACAACTTCCAAGTTCAGTGGACCACAATCCAAATTGAAAAAACAAACTGTATATTACACGTATGCATATATATACTCACAGAAGAGATGAGCAAGTCCACACTTGAATCCAGAAAGATCTTGCTCGATTTCTTTCGCTATCTGATTTTGGACCACGAATAAATAATAGTTAGGGTTTTGCAAATAAATAAGTGAAATTGGGGGGAAATTGTTGGAATATTATAGGGAAAGGACCTTGGAGGTAACAAGGTGACAACCGCGCCTGAGAGGAGGCAAAGTAACGGTTTTCTGGGCCCACTTAGGAATGGTAGCCTCGGCCATGGAGTCCTTCTTCACAGTAGGGTGCTGCGCCTTCACGCTAAATGGAAACTTGGCTAAGCAGATCGATGATACTTGCATGCTTTGTTCAGAGTCAGAGTATATAAGGGAAAATAAGTGCTTACTGCTTAGTGTTAACACCGCCCAAGAAAATATTACTAACACAAAATAGTGGGTTAAGCACGAGCACCGTCTCATCTTGTCCTCATGCGAGTGTATTGTTGGCCCAACCATTTGGTCTAGAGCTTATTTTTCATAAACTTAATATTTTTCTTTAAGAAATAAAAATATTGATTGCATTGTACTTTTTAGGGTAACGGTTGATAGACACATGTGAGATTTTTAGCTTTTTTTTTTTATCAAATTAAGATAAGATTAAAAAAATTACTATTTAAAAAAACTAAACACAAAAAAATATTATTTATTTAAGTGAGGTAGTTTTTACGAAGTAAGAAAGGAGGGTGTTTCAAGACTTTAAAAGTCAAAGACACCACACATTTATGATTTTGATGATATAAACTTAAGTAGACTTAGAATAAGTCTTTACGTAAATTTTTAACGAAGTTATGATGTTTCAGATAAGGCCATAAATCTGAAGGACAAAGGTCATCTGAAGCAAGTCATGCATCTGAAGGAAGCTATGTTTTGAAGCAGTAAAGGCATCTGAAGCACATGGTTCTGAAGATTCATATGAAGTATGAAGTGTGATCTGAAGTCTGAAGATGTATCTGAAGGCAAGCTATCTGAAGCCGAGACAAATCTGACGTGGCAAGTCAAAGTCTGACCCAATCCTTCATGCAACTTCAGAACATAAATTTGATAACACAAAAGACCACTAAAGACCTAGAGTCGCAGCAGTCAAGAGCAGAACAGAGAGCAGCGGCAACCTCCCCCCTCCCCCACTGGGGGTGGGGGTTCCTTCTCCACAGGGGCTTTTTTCTCCCATTTTAGATGGTTTTCCTCCCATTTTAGATGGGTTTTCTCTCTTCTATGGTAAGAGTTTTTTTTCTTCCTCCTTCCATTTTAACCAACACCTTCCCTTCCCTTCCTCTTCTCCTTCTTCCACCTTCAAGCATCCATTTTTTTCATCTCTTCCTCCTTCTCCTTCGTTTATACCTCTTTTTTTACCGTAACTCTTATTTTGGTTTTCTTTTCCACCCCTTTATTTTAGTTGTGTTCAGCCATGGTTTGAAGGTTTTGTTTGCTCTGTGAGACATCAATCGGTTTCTCTGTTAACTATGACAGAGACATTTGAGCTAAACAGAGGAACAAAAAAAACAAGAGAAAGAAGGGAAAAAAATGATTCCCCTAACAAGCAACTCCTTTGACATGGATGTTTTTTTTTAGTTATTTTGGTATTTTGGTTGAGCTTATTTGAGTGAGCATGCTTTGTATTGTAATGTTTATTTGTTTAGCATTGTAATATCACTCTATTGTTGATCTACCGTTGTAGATGTCGTATGGCTGCCCTGGAGGCTTAATGAATTTTATCTTGGACCAAAAAAAAAACAAAAGACCACTCTTGGCTAAGGTTTGAAAAGCAAGCACCAAAGAGGAAATGTTGCGCAGAAGACTTGCAAGTGGTCAGAACTCAGAACAGCGTTGCAACCTTGTACGGTGTCAGAGATGTCTCACAGCAGGATGAAGAGCATTTAATGTTATCTCATAACGGACTTCTCAACTACGTTTTAAAGTTGAAGATCAAGAAGGCTATAAATACAAGTGTGTCTTCGTGAAGCAAATTGCAGAAAACTACGCATTATTATTTAAAGCATAACGATGTAATAATCTATATAGATTTCATACTTTGATTATTTGATTGTACAAAGCTTTCATATTTTGAGTTTAACACAGTTTCTTGTACAAACTCTTTGGAACGAAGAACTCATTTGAAGTTCTAAGTTCTTTGATTTTCTTTGTAAACACTTAGTGTAGAGCTTGAAGAGGCCAGGTAAGCAAACAATACTTGTTAGAGCCTAGAGAGGCTAATTGGCAAACAATACTTGGTGTTTTAGAGCCTGAAGAGGCTTAACTGTAAAAGAATACTTGTAATCTCTTGAGATTAGTGGATAAATCCAGTAGCTAGTTGGCACTGGGACTGGACATAGCTCACAAGTGGTAGTGAGCGAACCAGGATAAATCTTGGTTAAGTGCTTCTTTCCCTTAACTCATTTTATTTTATTTGCACTAACGTAAAAGGGGATTCGAACGTAAGTTTAAAAATGTTTTTCTGTTTTAAACAAAGTAACTATTTTTACAAAAAAAACCTCTTATCTGAAGTCTATCAGATAAGGAATGAAAACTTTAGATAGCCTTCTGAAAACCTATCTGAAATTTTCATAAACTCAGTTTTAGAAAAAGGTTTATGAAAAACTACAAGAGTTTGTAAAAACACTATTCTGTTAGAACCACAGGAAACACTAAAAGGGGGGTTGAATAGTGTTTTAAAGTTTTAAGCTTATTTATAAAAACCTTTTCGCAAAAGATATCAAATGAACTCCAACAAGTTATTGTGAAAAACTTAATTGGGTGATAAAAATATTATCAGAGTTATGCGGAAGTTATAAACATTCATTTTTCATAAACTTGCTGACTTTGATAGAACACATGGGCGTTCTATCAACACTTCAGATGGTTTGATAAAACATTTCTCAACACTAAGTTTAAATCTCGATTTCAAACATATAAAACGAGTTGTTCAGAAATGTTTCTCATTTATGTTCAATTGATTTGGTTACTTGTTGAAAAATTATGTTAATAGAGACCTTGTTGATCCATATCAGAAGGTTCAATAGATACTCCCTTTTTCAAAAACAATTTTACTTAAACAAATTAAGCTTTGTTGAGCAAAATATAAATTCACTTTTCAGACCTTTCCTTAGTTAGTAATAAACAAATAATAACAGAATGTAAAGAGTTAAGGGTAGAGAGAATTTTACACAGAGAATTTATACTGGTTCACCCACTAACTCAGTGAGTTACATCCAGTCTCAGGGCAAACCGCCACTGGATTTTCTACTATCTGAACACAGATACAAGTATTCTTTTATCCCAGCCTCTTCAGACTTAACAAGTATTCTTTGTTATCAACTACCTCTTCAGGAAACTCAGTGCAGTATTCTTTGTCCCAAGCCTCTCCAGGCTTAACAAGTATTCTTTATTATCAACTGCCTCTTCAGGAAACTCAGTGCAGTATTATTTCATCCAAGCCTCTCCGGGCTTAACAAGTATTCTTTGTTCTCAACTGCCTCTCCAGGCAACTCAGTGCAGTATTATTTGTCAACCAAGCCTCTCTAGGCTCTAACCGAGTATTCTTTTCTATCAAGCCTCTCCAGGCTCTACCCGAATATTCTTTTCTATCAAGTCTCTTCAGGCTCTACCAGAGTATTCTTTTCTATCAAGCCTCTCCAGGCTCTACCAGAGTATTCTTTTCTATCAAGCCTCTCTAGGCTCTACTCAAGTATTCTTTCTTCCTCCAAGCCTCTCCAGGCTCTCAAAAGTATTCTTTCTTCCACCAAGCCTCTCCAGGCTCTCCAGAGTATTATTTCTTCTACTGAGCCTCTCCAGGCTCTCATACACATAATGTGTTTACAATTAAGAATTGAATTTAAGTTTCAGGGAAACTTAAATTTCAGTTTTCTTGTACATAGGGATTACTGAGTAAAACTCAGAATACAAAGATTAAGTGCTAAGTACAAGGAATGACAGAGATACACATGTATAAATTTAGGCTATAATTCATCTTTGTAGGTTCATAAGGTTGGCGGTATATGATCTGTATTGAGCTTGGCCAATTTCTTCTGTGAGCTTCATTTATGCCATGATTCAAGGATAGATGATTTAATATCCATGGCTGCCTCCTTTTTTTCAATGCCTTATGAATATATCATTTTAATGTTAAGGTCGACTTCCTTCTTTCTTCCTCTCTTGAGGTATTTCTGGGATCTCTCCCAGTTCTTATCTGTGCTCTCTCTTTCTTCAAAGGCCAGAAGCTTCGAGGCAAAAGCTCTTTTTCTTCCGAGAGCTCTCTCTCAAATTCATAGTTCAAGCTATTTATATGTTCTAATAAAATATAGTCGTTGAGAGATGCTTTATCTTGACCGTTGAGAAAGTATGAGTGATGTTCTTCAAGCTGTTGTGAAATAGCTTTCTCATGCGGTAGCTTCTAAGATTAAGCAGATTAGGTGTGCAGATGATTTGGTTCTGACACACTGTAGATACTAGATAAGTTATTTAATCTTGAGAGATTTTCCTTGATCTTCAGTAAGTTGATGTTTCTCTCTCTTGGTCTTTCTTCTTTTCTATTCTTTCTTCTTTATATTTTCTCCGAGAGTGAAATTTCCACTTCAGCAGGTTGGCTTAGCCTCTCTCTCTTTTATTTTCACTGTGTGAAGTCTGTGGATAAAATAGAGATGATTTTTAGTCGTTGTTCTTCTTCTTTATCCATAGTGAAGTTAGCTTTTCTTCCCGAAAATACTTCCAACTTCTGATGGCGTGTTGCAGAGTTTGTGCAAAAGTAGGTGTACAGCAGCGCTGGCCTATCTCTGATCACTATTTGCTTTTCTACCTTTTTCTCTTTTTTCTTTCTTGAACAGAGCTTTTTGAAATAAGGAAATAGCTTTTGTTACTATTTCCTTTCTGGATGAAGGCACAAGAAATTTAGACAATTTTCTAGTTGTTAATAAAATGGTCTTTGCTTTTGTTGAGACTTCTCGACGTTCAAGATTTGTCCACGTAATTAGAGAGTTGAGAGTCCTCATATCTTCAGAATGTTATATGACATGTCTAGCTTCTTCTACTTCAGATAGATTGAAATGCCACGTCATTTCAGAAGGTTGATTTACTCCAGCACTTTTGTTCTTCAGATTGCTTCTTCTAGATTTGCTTTCTCTATTCTTCATATTGTTGCTTCGTTGTTCTTCCTTGTTATTGATGATCTTCCATGAGCCTGATTCTGATGTTCATTGGTTGATTCAACATGTTGATCTTGTCAGCATGTTTGATTAACTTCAGATAGTTTGAGGATTGCTTTCCTTCTAACTGAAATTCTTTCTTCTGCATTGCCACTTAAGAGTGATTGGATACATCTTTTGTGTTCTTTCTGATTTGCGATCTTCTTGAAGAAAGTCTTCATTTCATCTTGCAGATGTGCTTCTTTTCTCCAGTCCATATGCTTTCAGCAGGTTGATCAATTCTTCAGATAGCTTGCTGTGTTGTTCTTCTTTTTAGCTTGCAACTTCTTTCTTCTTGTAGCTCGTTGCTTCTTTCTTCTTCTTTTTCTTGTATTTGGTTGGTCATCTTCAGAGAGTTGCTCCATTGCTTTCTTCTTCTTCTTGATCTTCTGTTCTCCTTCAGCAGGTTTCTCCTTTCAGCAGGTTGCTTCTATAAAGTTCCTGAAACACACAGACAGATACCTTTCTTAGTAGCACCTGTTTTCTTATAGTCTAATCTAATTTGCTACTCATTAAAACCAAGGATAATAAGTCTTGAATCTAATTTTAAATACTTAAATTAATTCTGAAACTCAACATATTCGAACCTCTTTCCTATGGTTTTATAAATGGCAATGATGGATTGGGGTGGTGCCGAGTGGGATGCGCCTTTAGGAAGCGTTGAATCGCTTAGCACCATATATTAAATTGATATTTAGTTGTGTAGCTATAAATGAGTTATAGCCACATAATAACGACAAAATGTATGGATCTAACTCGTTTAGAATCATATGATAAAGACAATTTTTTTGTCAATCACGTATGGAGATAAAGTAGAATGATTTTTGAGTCCATATGACACTTTTCCACTCAGTACTTCGAACCTATAGTTAGACATGACAATAAAATCTGAACTTGTGGGAATCGACCTGCCCCGCCTTTGACGGGGAAAATCCGCTTTGGCCGGGTTTAAGGAAAATCCAACCCCGATCCAATTTTGATTAAGGCGAGAATGGGTTTTAAGAAATTTAAAACCTTCAAGTCAAACTAGAAACAATATAGTTGGTTGAAAAATCCAAATTGTTACGAAGCTTCATCTTGAAAAGATTTTAACCAATGACATGTTTTATTTTATTTGGTCTTTTATAACCTTAGGACGTGATATCTTTTAAACCCCCAACTCTACCATGATTGGGTTGGGTTGGGTAGTCGAGTTCACATAAAAATTAAAATAGATGAAGATAAATAGAAAAATGAAAATAAAGCACAATGGGTCAAGTTGTTCGGGTTGAAAATGTGGAAACTTGATACCCAACCTGAATTAATCGGGTTCCACTTCATCAAACTCGATTATCAAACCAACTCGTCATTTTACTTTTTCGTCATACATGATTGAAAAAAAATTCTTTATCATGTGGCTTTAAGTGAGTTAGAGTCACACACTTTGTCTTTATTATATGTCATCCTTACATATGGCACTGAGTGGTTCAACACTTTCTAAAGGTGCTATGTCCCCTAGCCTTCCCCTTTCCAACGTGGTAAAAAACACCCACTCAGGTAAATAGTATTTTTTTATTATTTTAATAAATAGTAATATTTTTAATCTTATTTTGGTCAAAAAGTCGACATGTTTACATCTCGAGAGATAGAAAAAGAAATGAGAGAAATGATAAATGTGATAAGTGATATGATATGAGATGAAGAAAGATAGAGAGAAATACTGAGTGTCTGAAATTTTTGGGTATCCAAATATTATTATTGTACATTTTATACGTTAAAATGACGGGTATTTATCCAATATTAATCGGTTGAGTGAAAGTAAATTCTGACATAAAGTAAACTTTACCATATTTAAAAATTGATATGATCTGTTTTTATTGTTTTATTTTTTACACTTTAAATATTAATATATGAACTGTTAATTTTTTTTAAAAAATAATTTAGAGATTTATTTTTATATTTAATATCATCGTCTTTTGATACTTTATTTGATTCATTAATGCGTTTAATTTACTCTTACTTTGTTTAATTTCTTCTTAAGATATTATTTCTATTCCATGTTTTGGTTTTTTATGAATGTCCATCATTTAATCTTTTTGAATTTGATACTACCAAAATTACAAGGGTGTACTTTTTCTCTCTAATTGAAACTAATAAAAAAGAAGAAAATAAAATAAAGTGAGACTACATAGGAGAGAGATTATTTCAAATGGTCAATAGAAATTTTTAAAATTTATCTGATAAAATCATCATAGAAACTTTATGTTTATTTAATTTTTTAAATAAGTCTACCAAAAAATGAAATTAAATAAATTTTTAAGGTTCTAAAATAATATTGTGAGATATTTTTTTAACCCAATCATTTGAGAAAAAAAACTTTAGAATATACATTGATTAAATTTAAATGTGTTGAAAAAACATTTAACGAAATTTTAATTGATAAGTAAATAGGTTGATATAAAAATAAATTGACAACAAAATAAATCCAACACAAATTAATTTAATATAAAAGTAAATTGACAAGGAAAGTCATTCATGCCAATCACCAGATTCGAGACTCGGATTTGACCCAGCTATCTGAGACAATAACTTGAGACCGAACTATTCATACCCTAGCCACCTGGACATGTGACTTTCTTGCCTAGTTGCCTCATTAGGAAACGAAACACACCTACCTGTTGGATTTGTGCCATCATTGTCCCCATCCTATAGTCTTTATCTCTTGTGTGAAACTTTCCCCCACATTAGATGCCTCAACAAATGAGGCAAATCATTGCATTCTAGCCATCATAGCGTTTAGAAGCATGGCCCACCTTTGATAGATCAACCTCAACCCCGATATAAAAAGGAGTGGCTCTCCTTACTCTAGTGTGTTCTTCTTCTCCTATTATTACCATACATTTGAACCTTGAATTGAACTAACTTAAGCATCAAACTGCTTGTAGGTACACTCCCCTATATTCTCTCGCCAATACCATTGACCATGAAGACCTCCACTAACTGTGAAGAGTTCCATTAATTGTGAAGATCAATTACCAGTAACAAAAGTAAAAATGAGAATTAGTAAAATTAACAAAAGTTATCAATATGAAAAACTAACAAGTATTTAAATAAACAATAAATAAATCGACAAATCAAACTAGTATCAAATTGTGGAGAAAAGTATAGAAATTGAATGAAATGCAAAAAAAAAAGTAAATAAATGCTTAAGTTAGAAGAACTTAATTAGAATGAAAATCTTAAAAAAAGTGCAAAAGTAAATTAAATAATTTGAAGAAAAAATGAGAGTAGTGTACTTTCATTAACATGAATTGAAATTATAAAAAATGTAAAGAGAAAGGCATGATTTAGGATGTGTAGGATGTATATCAAGAAAATTATCCTCCTTTACTGAATATAAAATATTATTTTTAGGCAAAATAAATAACTATCTAAGTCTTAAACTATTATTATTTGCCTATCAAATGTCATTTGTGTTTCAAATACTTGCCTTTCTTATAGCTTGTCTTTTTAGTATCCTTCTCATTTTTTCTACCCCACGAGACCTAATGCCTCCATTTATACACCTTGCACATACACTTCAAACCAAATATTTGTACCCTAGGACGTCATCTCTCCCAAAGAGATTATATTAGCATTTATATAAGGTATAAATCTCACATTATAAAAGATTGTACTACACTAATGTAGAGCTTCATTCTCACACTCCCAATGCCTTTAATCATATTTTTATCTTCATTTCCTAACTTGAACCATTCAAACACTCCATCAGTGTTCAAGGTGTTGAATATTGTTCAATGTCGCCAAATATGCATTGGGGTTGTAAAATTCATTGACCCATTTTGACTTCGCGTCCTCCTCATTTGTTATTACGTACATGCCACCATCTTCAAAGTAGTTGATCACATTGGTTTACAAGGTTGTTGCCACCATTGTTTTGCATGTATCTCAATTTTTTTAAGTCCCCCCATTTGTGTAGTTGGAAAAGTCTCAAGAAAGAGGGTTGAATTGAGGCACGTCTTAAGCCTGCTTGAAAATTTTGAAACTCTTCTCTGACTTGATTCTCAAGTTCAACAACTTGGATGTCAGAGTTTTAGCTACGGTCAGAAGCAACAGTGTCTGCGTGTAAAATACTTGTTTTATTAAAAAGGTTTCTGAACTTTTTACCAAGATGTTAATTGAAATATTTCGAGTTTGATAGACTTGTTTCTGAGTTGTTGTTTGAAATATAGATTCAGTTGTAAATCTCAAAAGCAGTTTTCCAAATAGTACAAGTAAATAAAACATATACGAGTTAGGGTCAGAAGAGAATTAACACAACAAGATTTGTACCGGTTCACTCTTATCAATAACAGTTACTTCCAGTCCCCACCTCAGTGAGATTTTCAACTAACTCCTCAAAGTTACAAGTATTATCCTTCAAGAGCCTCTTCAAGCTTCTAAGTATTCTTCTGCAAGAGCTTCTCTAGGCTTCTAAGTATTATCCTTGCAGAGCCTCTCCAAGTGTCTAAGTAGTTTTATACCAGTCTCTCTAAGCTTCTCCACTCAACACCACGGTCAAGAAACAACCTTTTACTTGGTGGAGGAGCTACAAAAGAATAGAATAAGAAAGATAGTTTGTGCTTGAGTCGTAATCATACAAAGTGTGAATTTACAGTAAAATGCTCAAGATGAGTTACAGAGAACAAATCCCACAATAAAAACTCAAAGAGTTGATAAACAATGTAGTGTAATGTGGGTTAGAAGTAATCTGATAGATGAAATAGTGAAAAAAACTCTTGTACAGTGTTTTGGCTCTTTTAACTTGATGTTCTATATTTTCTCTGAGTTCCTCATGACCTATTTATAGGAGTGGGCTTGAATATGGCCATTTATAGCCATTGAGAATCCTTAACACATATTTTCCTTGTGTTAGGAACCATTTCCACATCAGCACACTTGACTTGCTTCTGTCTGATGCATTTTGCTTCTGTGTCTGAGTTTCCTTTCTGCTTTGGACATGTGATTTTGCTTTTAAGTTTTGTTTCTGATGATTTTCTTCTATTTTTAAGCAGATTTTCTTCTAAGTACTTTTTGTGTGAGTGATAAGTGAAAATTAGTTGATAAATTAGAGCACTTTTTAGTTCACTTATCAAGGATAAAATGATAATTTTGCCCCAATTTAATCTCTTTTTATTAAATATTAGATAATTTGTATTTATTAATTTGAGATTTGAATTTGATGCTATTTTGATGGAAATATTGCTGATTTTTGCAAGATATTGCAAAGATTTGATTTGAAGGATAAATAGCATTAAATGAGGGAGATATCTGCAAGATTTGAGATTGATTGAAGACATTTAATGAAGATTTGAAGAAGATTTAATACAATTAATGAGGAGATCACTGCCAATCAATCAAGGATTCTGCAGCCAAGCTTCCTAAATAAAACAAAGATTGCTCAATAAATGCAAGGATTTCATCAAGAAAAGGGAAACAAGGAAAGTCAAATCTGCCAAAACCAGTCTCGGGGAGAGATCAAGATTAAAAAGAGAAAGTTGGAGCTGCAGGACGCTACCTGCGCTTCACCTGCGCTATAGCGCAGGGTGAAGCGCAGACTCTCTGGAAGTTGCGCCTCATCCTGCGCTGTAGCGCAGCCTGGAGCGCAGGTTACACTGATTTGGTCCCTGTTGCCGTTTTTAGATAGATCTCTTCCCACATTTGCTTTGTCTTTCCTAGTCTATAAATAGGAACCTCTTGCACCAATTCCGTGTGCACGATTATTGTAATCAGTCTATATTTCAGTGATGATGCACCAGAGCTAAGTTTAGAGTAGGAGAGGAGGAGTGCTTCACAAGGATTGAAGATGGTGACAACATCTTCGGTGGTTTGTATGGCTACCTCGTGTAGTTAACTCTCCATTAGGATTGGATGTAATTGATTCTATCCCCAAGTGTATGTAAACTCTATTTTATTATTTCTGAGTTCTCTGTCTATAATATTTGTAATCTTATTTTGTACTTAATCCCTAATTCCCACGCTTGCGTCTGGAGTTATAGGCTAGTCTCAACTAACTAGGTTAGTTTTGATTAGGACTGAGAGTTGAGAAGTGGCTTCCAAAGAAACTCACTCTCCGATTGAATAAGAGGACTCGATATAAGAAAATCGACACATGAGCGTTACTAATGAGCGATGGGTAGTGTGAGTACTCTAGCGAAGGGCGTTCACAGGATTAGGCCTGTGTATCGATAGCAAAGGTTAGTTGATTGTGAATCCAGGATTCGAACATAGGCGTGTCCTGATGAGTAAGGGTAGTGACAATAATTGAGCGAAGGTGCGTCTACAGAGTTGGCCTCGTTTATCAACTAAGTTCCTTTACAAACTGACTAAAAAGAGCAAAATAAGTAGAGGGTAAGTCTGTCGCTTGGGAGAGCCCGCATGGATGATCTTTGAGTGTGTGAGATCACTAGTAACTCAGGGTCTTAGCAATAAAGTTTGTCTACAGTATTATAGAGTAAACCTAAAATAATAAATAGTTTTTACATGCACAAGGGGTGAGATGATAAGAAGTCCAATCCTAATCCAAGTAAAGTGTCTCTAACTCTTCCTTTCTAATTCCAATTAATATTTACTTTCTATTTACAATTCCGCAACTATACTCTCTAAACCGTGCTTTCTCTTGATAAATAGATCATAGACTACATAGATTAACCGTTCCCTATGGATACGATACTCTTCTTACTATTATACTGTTGGATTTGTGGTTCGCTTTCCAGAAACCCATCAAGTATTTTTGGCGCCGTTGCCGGGGAACGGTTTTCAATTTGTATAGACCTTGGCGGTCTAGTTATCAAGTTTTATTTTTTTTATTATCGTAGGAATTTATTATTTATTTTTCTTTTCTTTTAGGATTACTATTTATTATATTAATTTTATTATAATAATTACAATAAAAATCTCTTCAACACTTACCCTTTTTCAAGTTTCTTGTTTATGCTTCTGAGAGGTCAGGCGTCTCCTAATCAACTTCAGTTCGACCCGAAAATCGAAAGGACGTCGCGAATGAACAGAGGTAGAAACTCGAGGAGGAGAATAAGGAGATTAATTGTTGAAAAAATCAAAAACATGGCAGAAGAGGAAGCTCCAAGAAGGAGGACATTAGGAGATTACATCTCCCATCAAGGACCACGTCACTTCTCCAGCATTGTATTGCCACCCAATGCAAGAGCTTTCGAGTTGAAGACTGCACATCTTAACCTCATTAGTGCACATCAATTCGCTGGATTGGACCATGAAAATCCAAATACTCATCTCTCTAATTTTTATGAATTGATTGGTACTATGGGTTTCGATGAAGGTAGTTTGGAATCTTTTACTTACGCTTATTTCCTTTCTCTTTGATAGGTAAAGCTAAGGAATGGCTGCAATCACACCCAAATCAAAGTCTAACCAATTGGGGTGTGGTTGAGGAGAAATTCTTATCAAGATTCTTCCCACCAGGGAAGCAAATTGAAGCCAAAGCAGATATTTCCACCTTCAGACAAGGGAATGATGGACCACTTTGTGAAGCATGGGAGAGATTCAAATCTTTGCTGCGCAAGTGTCCCAACCATGGCTTTGAAGACATAGCCCAACTTAATATGTTTTGCAAGGGACTGCGTTCAGACTCCAAATCATTCATTGATGCTGCAGCAGGAGGAACAATCTTATCCGCAGACGTTGATCAAGCTCTAGAAATTATCAACAATTTCACACAGAATGACCAACAAGCTCAAAGTGGAAGACAGCCTGCTCAATTACCAAAAAAGGATGCTCGAACTCAATCAAAGTTATGCTCTACTAGCAGAGAACAAGCTCATCAAACGTCAGATAGAAGCACTCACTGAGACATTGAAGGCACTCCCTCAACAACTGAAAGCTGTCTACTCGCAACCCGTCCAAGCCCAACCATTGATTTGCGACTTCTGTGGAGGTGACCATCAAAATGGTCAATGTGCTATACAAGAATCAGGGAAGGCAAGGGAATTTCTCTAATAACAACAACAATCAGTACTCTCAAGGTTGGAGAAATAACCAAACCAACTCTGGTTGGAGTCAGAATGGAGGAAGGCAACCATCCTACCAACAACAGCTTTCAACATATGATAAATTGAATTCTTTGGAGGGTAAGATTGATGAATTAGTGAAACGATTTAGTAGATTCAAGAAAACCACTGAGGCATCAATCAAAACTCTAGAGAATCAAGTGGGTCAGTTAGCAAACGAGATGGCAGAGCACAGGCAGCAACACTTCTCTGCGGTGACCCAAACCAATCCAAAGGAACAATGCAACTTGATTGCTACTAATGGCAACAAGTCAGAGGAGGAGGAGCTTGATGAGGAAGAAGAAATCATCTTCGAGGAACAACTGCCTCAAGAGGAAGTTGTTCATCAAGATGAAGAAAAAGCAGCCCAACAAGAGGAACCTCATGAAGAGAAGGTCTTGGTTACAGGTAAGTCACTTGACCCAGGTAGGTATACTATACCCATCTCTATTGGTAATCTACCCTCTACTCATGCTTTATTAGATCTTGGAGCGGGCATCAATTTGATGCCGCTATCTTATTTTAACAAGTTGAGTAATGTGAAGGTCAAGCCTGCTAATGTGAGATTGCTTCTTGCAAATAAATCTGCTCAAAGCCTACATGGAATAGTAGAGGACATTGAAATAAGAGTGGATAAATTTGCATATGTGGTAGGTTTCTACATTGCAGAGACAAGAGAGGAGGATACTGAAGTCCCCCTGATTTTAGGAAGACCATTCATGAAGGCTGCTAAAATGATCATTGATGTTGATCGAGGTAAATACGCATTGAGCTCAAAGGATGAAACCATTGTGTTTCATATTGACAGAGGTGTACCCAGTTACAATAAACTGATGCTATTTCCAAAAACTCTTCACAACTGCCAGGCTCCGGATTTCTGAGGAAGCCTAGGATGAGGGTAAAACACCCAGAGTCAATTTGGGAGTTCAAGTTCAAAAGGAGAAAGAGATCAACATCTGATACTGAGGAGGACAGTGACAATGAAGGAAGAGTCACAGATTGGCATGGAGGATGGGAACTCAAAGGTAGAACTGGTATGGAGTCAAACATCATCCTCCACTTGAGGCCACCATAAAGAGGTTTCAAAATCAGGCGTCGAGCTAAAAGACATTAAACAAGCGCTTCCTGGGAGGCAACCCAGTGTTTGTGAGTTTTGTTTTCATTTTCATTTTTCTTTTTGTTAATTTTTAGTTTTAGGAATTACCTGTGTAATTAGGAGATTGCTAAATTGGGGATATAAATTTAAAAGGAATGCATGGAATCAAGTAGGAGTAGCAGAAGCAGAGAGAATATTGCACATTTGCGCTTCAGCCTGCGCTATAGCGCAGGATGAAGCGCATAATTTACTGGAAATACAATACTCTCTGGTTTTTGCGCTTCACCCTACGCTATAGTGCAGGGTGAAGCGCAGCGGCACGCTTCAACTTCTGAAGCAGTGCGCGCTCAACCCTGCGCTATAGCGCAGGGAACACTGTTTAAATTTCGAATTTTGAAACGAGGGAGTTCATTGCGAACTTCCCTCCGAATCCTTCCCTCACTTTTTCTCTGATATTCTTGACCCTTTCCTTGCCTGTTTCTCACTCATATAGCCTCATTTTCAGTTTCCGACTTCACACCAGGTATGTTTTTATAGTTTTTTTCCTTTCTAACCGATTGGAATTTTGATTTTTTATTTTTATTTGAGCATAGCCTTAGGATAGGAAGATTAGGATTCTAGGACCCTTTAGGAAAGAAACAATTGTTTATAAATGTTTAAAAATAGTTTGCATGTGGTTAGGATCTTTTGTGAGATATTCCTGTTTGCTTAGGTGGTAGTTTTCAAAGTGCTCAATAATTTCTGCAAATTATTTTGGTTAGTGCATGTATGATTAATTGCTCTAATATTTTTTGCATGCCTTACAAAAATAATTATGCCCTATTGCATGTTACTGATGACATGATTTTTGAGCATGAGTTCAATTCTCACTTTTGCCTGATTAGGATTGTTTAGGACTTGCTTTAACTGATCACTTTAGTTTGTCTTAATTAATTAATTGGCATTTATTGGGTAATGATTAAAATCAAAATTTTTATGCACAATTGTTTGATTAATTGATTGTTCTAATTATTGAAATTAATTGGCCATTTATTTCATAATTATGAGTAATTAAATATTATGATGCATAAATAATTTTGATTTGCTTCTCTTTTGCAGATGGCTCGTACAAAGAATGTCGGTGCTCCAAGTTCCTCTAGGAAGGGCACAGGGGGTGCCAAGAGGAAGGCTCCCCAGAGGGAACCTGAGTTCGACCCTCATCGCTTCAAGGACCTCAAGTCCTTTGAAGCCTACACTGACATCGCTGACTGCAAATTCATCAAGGAGCGACCAGTCGTCTTTGAGGAGGGCGAGTATGAGGAGTTCTCCGCTGAGATTCACAGGAGGCGTTGGGGCCGCCTCAGCCGCCCCGACAGCTACTTTGACCCGGATATCGTCAGGGAATTCTATGCTAACGCCATTGGAGACCAAGGCGTTAACATTAGGAAGGAGTCTTATGTGAGGGGACAGGTGATCAGATTTGATTGCAACGCAATCCATGCACTCCTAGCATATCCCATAGAGGAGGACAGAGACCTGGTGGAGTGCAAATACCAAGAAAGGATGGAGACCGTTGGTGTCAACGGTAATGAGTTCCTCGACACAGAGACTGCTCAACTGCTTTGTTTACTAGGGCGTTCCTTTGAGAGGAACGCATATCAGCATGCTGCTCGAATTTACAGGAAGGATATGAGGAGCATTTCACAGATGTGGACAGTACTGGTACTTGCCAAAATTTACCCTACTGGGCATGTTTCAGATGTGGTTATGCCCATGGCCCACCTCATTTAATCCATCCTCACCAACGTTGTTATCGACGTCTCACAGATCATCACTCATAAGATAGCAGACTATGCTACTGCTTTGGAGCGTCGGACACCCAACTCCAAGATCAGGCTTGGCTTTCCTTCTCTTATCACTTCACTCTGCAGATCTAGGGGTGTGGAGGTGAACCCCAGGGTTCGCATCTTACCGCCTATGACCAGAACATATATTGAAGCCAATTGTATCACATCTGAGTTACAGGTTGAGGATGAGCAGCAGCAGCCAGCACCACCACCACTAGCAGACATGGATGCTCCAGTCTGGGCTCAGAGACTTGAGGCCCAGAACACTCACATGATGGCTCAGATGTCCACTCTCCACCGAGCCACTGTTCACTTTCAGAGTACTCACTACCAGGCTAATATGGACCACATGCTCCCTGCATACTTTCATGACTATTTACAGTGGCCTGGGGACAGGCCTATTTTCCCAGGGGGATGGAGCAGTCGGAGCTGAGGATGAAGCAGCTCACATGGATCAGGACCACGGGGACTGATTTTTCTTTCCTATTTGGTGCTTTTCCTTCTTTTATTTTACTTTTGCTTCTTTTTATTTTTCTTATTTTATTTTATTATTTTCTTTTTCTTTTCTTTTGATTTGTACTGTATCTAATTCTCACTGATACGTATATATTATGCAGTACTTATCTAGTTATTTTCTTGTTTTTCTGTTAAATTTTTAAAATTTTTAGGATTTAGGAAATTAGGAATTAAGGTAACTTTTTCCTTATTCTCTAAAAATAAGTAGTCTAACTAACCAATCTAGGAAAGATGATAGAATCTTGTGATTAATTCCGTAATCAGTTATGATTAGGGTACTTCTCAAGAGAACCTATCAAGGTAGTTAATTAAATCCATTAAGTGCTTTATCAAGGAATTTTAGCCATAAACGGTGAGATGAGAGCCTAAACACTGATATTGAGAGCTTTTCACCGCTGCTTGTCAAATGTTATTGCTTGAGTTTTTAAATTTTTGCTTTCTTGAAGAGATATGGAAGTGACAAAGGCATATTTTGTGATTATAATATTGTGCTCAGTGCCAAAAAGCCAACCCTGATTTAATATTTCCATTTATTGATTGCCCATTTGAGCTTGAATATTTTCTTTGATGCACTAACCATATTCATTAAATATCACATGTCCCTTAACACTTGGGATAGAGAGCAAGGTGCACCACAACAATATGGGACAAGAGGTTGGTCACAACAGACTCAAGAGAAGGCACAAGAAATCACAAAAGAAGGATCCTCCCCCACAAAATAAATTTCTATGTTATGTTTCATGTAAAAAAAATCTGCACAAAAGTGTGGAATTGAATAAGTTGGGGGAGGATTTCTTCAAACAATGAGGCCAAGCTGAAAAAATGTGACCATTCAAGAATGACCAGGTGAATTGAGAGAAGTCCCAAGCACAATCACAAGATGCTCTCTATTAAAAGTGTTCCTTGAATATCCAGAAAAACCATGATTTCTTGATAGCTCAGCCTCATTACAACCTAATAAAGACCTTTTGATCCATATTAACTGCTTGCAGGTTCAGATTTTGGAAACAACTATATATTCTAGTTGTTCAACAGTGGTGACAAAGATTGAGGGAAACACTTACCCGTGAGAATGAGAGATTTCCTTGGTTTATCACTTACTGCTTTAATTACTATTATTGAGAAAGTTTAATTGATGCTTGTATTTCTATTCTGATTGATGTATGGTAACATCCCCTGATCCTGAGTTTTTCTTATGTTTGGAAAGTGACTGCTACTTAGGAAAGAGTTGAGGGACAGTTCCTTGAAATTGTTTTTAATTATTAGGAATACACTGGGAATAGAATTAATTTTTTGATTGCAAAGAGGTCTCTTGCTTGAGGACAAGCAAGAAGTTAAGTTGGGGGGATTTTGATAAGTGAAAATTAGTTGATAAATTAGAGCACTTTTTAGTTCACTTATCAAGGATAAAATGATAATTTTGCCCCAATTTAATCCCTTTTTATTAAATATTAGATAAATTGTATTTATTAATCTGAGATTTGAATTTGATGGAAATATTGTTGATTTTTGCACGATATTGCAAAGATTTGATTTGAAGGATAAATAACATTAAATGAGGGAGATATCTGCAAGATTTGAGATTGATTGAAGACATTTAATGAAGATTTGAAGAAGATTTAATACAATTAATGAGGAGATCACTGTCAATCAATCAAGGATTCTGTAGCCAAGCTTCCTAAATAAATCAAAGATTGCTCAATAAATGCAAGGATTTCATCGAGAAAAGGGAAGCAAGGAAAGACAAATCTACCAAAACTAGTCTCGGGGAGAGATCAAGATTAAAAAGAGAAAGTTGGAGCTGCAGGACGCTACCTGCGCTTCACCTGCGCTATAGCGCAAGGTGAAACGCAGACTCTCTGGAAGTTGCGCCTCATCCTGCGCTGTAGCGCAGCCTGGAGCACAGGTTACACTGATTTGGTCCCTGTTGCCGTTTTTAGATATATCTCTTCCCAAATTTGCTTCTCTTTCCTAGTCTATAAATAGGAACCTCTTGCACCAATTCCGTGTGCATGATTATTGTAATCAGTCTATATTTCAGTGATGATGCACCATAGCTAAGTTTAGAGTAGGAGAGGAGGAGCGCTTCACAAGGATTGAAGATGGTGACAACATCTTCGGTGGTTTGTATGGCTACCTCGTGTAGTTAACTCTCCATTAGGATTGGATGTAATTGATTCTATCCCCAAGTGTTTGTAAACTCTATTTTATTATTTCTGAGCTCTCTGACTATAATATTGGTAATCTTATTCTGTACTTAATCCCTAATTCCCACGCTTACGTCTGGAGTTATAGGCTAGTCTCAACTAACTAGGTTAATTTTGATTAGGACTGAGAGTTGAGAAGTGGCTTCCAAAGAAACTCACTCTCCGATTGAATAAGAGGACTCGATATCAGAAAACCGACACATGAGCATTACTAATGAGCGATGGGTAGTGTGAGTACTCTAGCGAAGGGCGTTCACAAGATTAGGCATGTGTATCGATAGCAAAGGTTAGTTGATTGTGAATCCAGGATTCGAACATAGGCGTGTCCTGATGAGTAAGGGTAGTGACAGTAATTGAGCGAAGGTGCGTCTACAGAGTTGGCCTCGTTTATCAACTAAGTTCCTTTACAAACTGACTAAAAAAGAGCAAAATAAGCCGAGGGTAAGTCTGTCGCTTGGGAGCTTGGGAGAGCCCGCATGAATTATCTTTGAGTGTGTGAGATCACTGGTAACTCAGGGTCTTAGCAATAAAGTTTGTCTACAGTATTATAGAGTAAACCTAAAATAATAAATAGTTTTTACATGCACAAGGGGTGAGATGATATGAAGTCCAATCCTAATCCAACTAAAGTGTCTCTAACTCTTCCTTTCTAATTCCAATTAATATTTACTTTCTATTTACAATTCCGCAACTATACTCTCTAAACCGTGCTTTCTCTTGATAAATAGATCACAGTCTACATAGATTAACCGTTCCCTATGGATACGATACTCTTCTTACTATTATACCGCTGGATTTGTGGTTCGCTTGCCAGAAATTCATCAGTGAGACTTTAGCTTCTACGTCTGATTCTGACCTAACCTTAATCATTTGCGTCTGAGTCTGACTTGCTTGGATCTGCGTCTGAATCTAAGATTTTCGCTTTGAAGGCTTGATGTTTTGATGAAGTAATTCTTAAACCTTTAGTGCATCTGCACTAACTCAGATTCTAAACTCTACACACTTAAGCAAATAGGTTAGATGCAAAGAGACTCAGAATGTTACTTGAATTTTTATTTAGTCAGAAGGGTTGCCAATAATTAAAACTTTAATCATCTAAGGGTTTGTCTTAACAATTTGTGTATACCTCGCTTGTACGTCAGCCTTTTTCCCATAATAACAACATTCCATCTTACTCATTATTCATTGCAATCATGATCGTGATTTTAATCTTCCTTTTAGCCCACCTCGTTTCTTATTTTTGACATGATAAATGTTAGGCTTTGGTGGCTTTTTTACATTTTCCCTTAAATTGGAAATCTAGTTGACATGGTCTTATGAACACCAAATTCTTATAAAGTGATATACGTAATTATCAAACTTCTCATTTGCTTCTAAAATGATGTTAGTATAGAACAATAATAAACTTATATCAAAAGTATTTGAAGATGGATCCTATGAAGCTTAAGGAACAATTCTGGTCTATCATTACTAATGAAGCTTAGGGAACAATATTGCCCTTGCTGACATCCATGGCTCTTCACTTTACATTTTTGACATGGTCTAGGACACTTCTTAACAAAGCCACCTTGTCCATCTACAACCACACAAATTTACTCTTTATAGTCTCTCTATTCAGCACGAGAAAGTGGAACTGAATTCTATATGATCTTGTGAAATATTTGGAAAATATGTGATTTCATTCCTTGAATCAAATTGGATACATAATATATAAAAATAAATGGATATGTACATCAATTAGGATCCCAAAATAAGGAAAGAAAATAAAATCTTATCCTACAAGAAAGTAAAATTTGCAGGGCTATACATATGTACAAATAATCCTTAAAATACAGGAATGACATATTTATAGCTGGCCTAAATAATATGTAAATAATGGCATTGCAATATGATAATAATTGATTGATTCTCAGACTTGATTCAACATCCAACACTTCCCAAGCTTGAAACTTTCTACTTGAATCATTGTGAAATCTCATAATTCATTAACATCATTATTCCAATCTTTGAGTTCTTTACTTAGTATAATGTTCCTGTTTTTCTGAGATCTCACACACAAAACATTACTAACTTAAGAATATGAAATCTTAAGTTTGATTAGAAATTTTGTTATCATTAAAATCAAACTACAGAGGGTTTTGGCTCTCACATCTTGGTCATTCTCCATTACGACGAGGAAATTTCAAAGATCCAAACAATGCTTGAAATTTATGTGATGATGGCGGGCATGACCAATAGGTGCTAGATTAGGTTTAACAATCTCAATCTTCTGATAGCAATGTAGAGTCTTTTGGTTAGATTTCTTAGTTGCTAGATGGGTATGGGGTATATTTGCCTTTCATACCTAGTTTGTACTCCTAGGCCACTTGTTCAGAGTCTATCATTGTTAAGAACAACATAAGAATACAAGATTTGAAGCAAATAATTTAAATTCGGTGCCACAAAATCTATTGCCCAAGAACTCAATTGCCAAGAGGAGTGAATTTGGTATCATCAAATATAATAGTACCCAAGAACTCCTTTTTCAAGAGGATTTAATCTAGTACCATAAAATGTAATAGCACCCAAGAACTCTATTGCCAAATCTACCCTGCCTCCTTGTGTAATGCAAATTCAATGGATAATATCTATAAGCATAAGGACTTGATCCATTTTCCTCATAAACCTTCAACATATTTAAAGCCTCAATGATCGTGCCATCATAATAGAGCTAATCAAGATACTGGAGGTCAACATGGTGGCATGACAAAGTGATTCCTTTTGCAAACTCAAACGGAAAAGAATTTGAGTCAAACAACATGCGACGTTGATGAAGCATGCAACATTGATGAAGCTGCTTGAAGATCGATAAGGTGACATAATGGCAATATGCGACAATAAAATGTGGCTCTATTTGTAAATTTTAAATTTTAAATGCAATTAGGACCAATTTTTCGACACATAAGATAGACATTGTGTTGAATATTTGATTGAATAAGATAAAATATGTCTACTTGTGAAACAATGGCGATTTAATCGGCTTGAAAGAAAGTTTGGAACTAACATTGTACATATGATAAAATGAAGAGAAAAAAATGCAATTAATTAAGTCATTAAAAATATGAAACCAAAATCACATAAATACCAAAATAAAGGACAAAAATATAATTAAGCAAATAAAATAAAAAGAAAATCAAACCAATCCCGTTAAACACTTAAACTGCCATATTATATATAGGCAGAATCTATGGCGCATTTAAGAAATTGGGGTACTGATACCTTGTTTACTTGTTCCTATTAGCAATTGGCATATGACAATTACAATGGTAATATCTGTTATTATAATTTTGACCCAAACATTTCCAATATTTCAAATTATGTACCCTGTTTTTTGTAACTGAATAATTAAAAATAGTGCAAAACAAAAGACTACAAACAAAATAAAAAACAAGCCACGAGGAAAAAAACACCCTTTACGTATATCAGCTACTAGCTTTCACGATAGACACAAAGGAGGACTTTGAAGAATAACCAATGCAGTATAAGAAAGAGCACTCATTTTTGCCAAATGATCAGTGCAAGTGATTCCTTCCCAAAGAATATGATTGAAGGAGACAATTTAATCCCTTGTAGTTATACGCCTAATTAAGGATAAAGTTAAGGCAGAGGAGACAATTATTGAGCAATAGTTAATTAATTACCCATATTGTTTTAAAAATAATTAATTAAAAATAAAAAGATTAAGATCCAGTTGGCAAAATTCGAAATCCTTTCTATTTCTATGATTAGGAGAAGGAAGCAGTGGCACTCCTTCCTGAGATAAGTGGCTTTGATGGTCTCTTTGGGAGAGACCTCAGTGATGTACTTCTTCCGAGTCCTCTCGTCGATGACAGTGAGGGTGTCCTTGAGGTTCACCGACAACGAGATCCCAGCGGGAGCGGAGAGGCAAAGAGGGTGGAGGATTGCAGCAGAAGGGAGCAAGTAAGTTGTGAGGGTGACTAAACGGTTGCTTGTAGACTGTTAGATTCAAAAGGGAAAATGGGGAAATTTTGTAATAAAAATAAGTTTTGGGAGAAAAAAAAAGATTAACATAGATTAATATTTACACGTGGCGTAATTTTATAGGTGTCTGACTTCAATATATGGGTACCCCAGATTTATTAAATGCAATGGAGCAAGCACTTATATATAAACCAAAACTTCAATTTAGCTTGTTTTCTGAATTTGTCACCCCGAAGTATTTCTTCACTGTTATCAACACTAACACCTTGCCCCTGTGATTATTTTGTGAGAAAGGATTAGCAGAAGCCAAGGATGAATATGCAAACACAAGCTCATACGTCTCTATCCTCACTCTTGTTCCCGCCGAATCGAAAACACTCCTCACTCTTGTTCCCGCCGAATCGAAAACACTTCTCTTCATTTTCATTTTCAGTAAGTCTTCTTGCTTTGCAATGCCCCCTCCCACCCTCACTTTGGTCCATGTCATGTCTATACTTTTTCCCCCTGACTTTATACTGTTGGTGCAGGCTTTTCGTTTGAACCAAATGACATTTGGGGTTCGGAAAAACCCATACTTTGTGGTGCGCGCAGGCCCTAAGAAGATATCATTCGGTAAAGAGTGCAGGGAGGCTTTACTAGCTGGGATTGACAAACTCGCCGATGCTGTCTCACTTACTGTAGGACCCAAAGGTATGGCTATTATCTTCTTTATTATCATATATGCTACTATAGACTCTAAACAATTCAATTAAAGTGTGGTAATTGTCATTGTATTCTGTTTGTTGCATTGCTTAATCACTATTATATTATTTGGTCTAAACGGCAAAGAGCTTGTTGCCCCTTAAGCAAAGTTTGGATTTGAGTCTTGTGAATAAAACAAGAAAATAGGAGTTGGAAGAGCTTTGCCTCCTTAAGGGGGTTTAGGGCGTGGCTTCTTGATACCAAGGGTGTTAGGCAAAAGAAAAAAAATACTGTTATATGCATTTCTCCATTGCATTAAATGTATGTTTGGTTTTGATTAGATTTTAGTGTCAGTAAGGTTTCAATTTTAAGTTGTTTTGGATACAAAATAAGCAAATCCAAACAAACACTAAGACTCACTATTGTTTTTAATTATGTTTGGTGCCGCAAATTGCTTGTACTTGGACCCTGATATTATGTAGTAATTTGACTGACTTTGACACAATGTTTGTTGACTGTATATGCTTTTTTATTTTACTCTTAACCATGCAGGACGGAATGTTATTCTTTCTGAATCTGGAGATCTTAAAGTAATCAACGACGGTGTTACAATTGCTCGATCCATAGAGCTTTCTGATGCAATTGAGAATGCAGGTGCCATGCTAATTCAAGAGGTTGATTGTGGTTGTTAGGTTTTGCTTCTGGGTTAAATGGATGAAATTTGAGGCAAAAATAATCAGAGATGTATTTATGTTTTTATTTTTCATGCTTGTAGGTTGCAAGTAAAATGAATGATTTGGCTGGGGATGGTACTAGCACTGCAATTATTTTGGCTCGAGCCATGATCAAATCTGGATTATTAGCAGTTGCATTTGGGGCCAATCCTATTTCTTTGAAGAAGGGGATGGAAAAGACTGTAAAAGATTTGGTCAAGTTCTTGAAGAAGAGAAGTGTTCCTGTTGAAGGAAGGGATCATATTAAAGGTCTTTGCTTTTTGCTTGTATGAGTTTTCTCAAAGTAAGGGTTTTCTTCACAAAAAATGTATTGAAGATATTTCTTCCCTCTTGTTTGCAGCTGTAGCCTCAATTTCTGCTGGAAATGATGAGTATGTTGGTAATTTGATCGCTGAAGCTATACAGAAGATTGGTTCTGATGGGGTGATCTCTATTCAGTCATCCTCATCATCTGAAACCTCTGTGATTATTGAAGAAGGGATGAAGGTATTGATGATGATTATGTTAATAATAATTATAGTAGTTCTCATTGACAAGCATCAGTTCTTCTTGCTCAGATCTGGAAGATTGTTGTCCTTGTGTTTTCCCCTATTATAGTTGTTGTTTGTTCTTTCTGTACAGATTGATAAGGGTTACATGTCTCCTCACTTCATTACAAACCAGGAGAAGTCCATTGTGGAGTTTGACAATGCTAAAGTTTTGATAACTGATCAAAAGATTTCAAATGTCAAAGAAATAATTCCTTTACTGGAAAAGGCTATGCAGTTGAGTGCCCCACTCTTAATTATTGCGGAGGATATCACGAGGCAAGTTTTGGAAACATTAGTCGTGAACAAAATGCAAGGATTACTAAGAGTTGCAGTTGTAAAATGTCCAGGATTTGGAGATGCAAAGAAAGCTTTGTTACAAGATATTGCACTTATGACTGGTGAGTTCCTACAGTATTTGATATGCTTGGTTGATATCTCTATCTACTTCCTCCCTGGGGTTATGCTTTTCTATTTTGGAATTATTTTCAGAAAGCCTAAGCACCAAATAGTTGCTTCTTTTGTAGTAAAAGCTGGCCAATATAATGGCAAGAGACTTTTCTATATATTGCCTTTTGTTTTGTTTTATCAATTTTAGTTAGGCAGTTTGACTGCCTTGGGTATTAATGCAATGCCACTCTCATTTTCTAACTGTCTAGTTATAATTGCCATGATATGCAATCCAATCCACCTTGTGGGATGTTTCAGGACCTCAGTTGACTGTTATTAGAAATCATCTATGGGGTGCTGTTAAATTTCGTATTCATTTTCATGGGTGTGACTATATGAGGATAGGTTGAAATTTTGATTTCTTTTTTTCTTGAATTTACCCAGGATGCCATTCTTTGTTCCCTCCCATCTGTTACAACGAGTCTTATGTCTTGTATCTTCTAAGATCAGCAAACTTTTTCTGTTATGCTTGTTTGACCTGATGTTGGCATAACATCACAGGTGGTGATTTTCTTTCTGGGGACTTAGGTCTCACACTTGAAGGTGCAACATCAGACCAGCTTGGCACTGCGCTGAAAGTGACAATAACCAGTAATGCAACAACTATAATTGCTGATCCTAGCACCAAGGCTGAAATTCAGGCTAGAATTTTACAGATTAAGAAGGATCTTATTGAGACAGACAATGCAAACCTGTCAAGAAAACTCTCAGAGAGAATTGCAAAACTCTCTGGTGGTGTAGCTGTTATAAAGGTACTAATTCAACAAACATGTCATGGGCTGTCTGTATTCTGATCATCTCGGCTCTTTATGTTGCTCCTGTTTCTTTAGTGTCTCGTACTCTATTAAAGTATCATAATCCTGAGATTTTATATATTCTTGAGTTTTATTGGATCATAATGTTATTCACCATGTATTTCTACTTGCCTGTAACTTAAGAAATAAAATGATGTATCCTAGACAGGCTAGACTATTAATATTAAACATAGTCATCTTGGCAGTTTGGACCTACTAGCCTTCTTGATGTGATCCTTACAAAGTAGAATCCGGTAAAATATTTTCACTTTAGGTCATACTATCATTGATGTTTTATTTATCATAAATAATATATCATCGGAGGGTATGCAACTGCGTTAAATACTCGGAGGGAGAGCTTTGCTGCCCATAGAGGTCCTACCTGGCTTGAACATGATTGCCTCCGTGGAGTATACATGTGGTCTTGCACAAAAAGAATAGCATCTGTGTGATATTTATCTTCTCTGTAAAAAAATCATTCTTCTACTTCATAGTTTTTTTTTCTGAGTCAAATTAAATATTAAAATAGTATTTATATTTTTAATTTCACCAAGAAACCAAGATGTCCCATTGCTTGTCAAATTACTGAAATAAGAATTATGGTCATTCTATTTCTTTTCCCGTCAATTGTTGTAAGGTTCTGAATTCTATGAGATTGGATCTTGTAAAAGAATAAGATAAGATGGTATCAATTGAGATTCCACATCCACACCATGTATTGAATATTGATTTTTTTGGCATAATAATATTCATAGTATTTTTGTGTCAGGATTTTATAAAATAAAAATATAAATGGAAAATAGAATTTAAAACTATAGGCCAAACCATTAAGAAGGATTTAGATTTAAGTGGTTTGTCATTAGACATATTTACAATACGACAATACGACATTGTTTGATCTATGTAACTGACCCAACCTAGTGGGGAAAATATTTTGTTGTTGTTACTGCTTTACTTGAAAAAGAAGTTTCATTTATTTCCTTATTTACTTAATTTATAGGGCTTTGCTTACCATTAGCTTGGATCCTATGAAAGAAGTACTATTTGGATATGTATCCCTTGATCCTTGTATAGGCTATGCATGAAACCAAGCGGGCCTTTGTGTAAATTAAAAGGGTCTTATTGACTTTCATTTGTTTTCCATATTCCAATGTCTTGATTGCAATTTCTTGTACTTCTACAAACAGCTGTCCTTTTAAATTTTGCATGGAATGTGTTACATCAACATTATTTTCATGCTCAGTGCTTCCTACATAATGCAATAACCTATTGTGTAGGTAGGTGCACACACGGAGCTGGAACTTGAGGATAGAAAACTTAGAATTGAGGATGCCAAAAATGCTACCTTTGCTGCCATAAATGAAGGAATTGTTCCTGGAGGGGGTTCCACATATGTCCACCTGTTGGAGTTGATACCTACAATAAGGAACTCCATGGAGGATCTAGATGAGCAAATTGGTGCTGATATTGTGGCAAAGGTATGGTTACATTTTTTAGTCTTCTATCTCTACCTCATCTCTCCAAATATTTCTTCTCTAATGAAAAAATAATTTTAAATTAGGAGAGTTTTGACTTTTGACTAATGAGATTTGCATCTTTTTAAAATCCGGGAGGTTAGTGAGTTTTCTTTTTTAAATTCTCATTTGATTCTAATTGAAAGAAAAACATTTACTTCACAAAGGGTGGATCATTCTCTTTTCTGAAATATCTGCATGAGCTAGACATTGGATGTGTTGTAAGATTTCAAGAATGGTTTTTAACATTTTCACTATACTGTCTTGGTTGGGTCAGTCTTAGCTTACTTTTATGAAAGATTCGCACAGATTATATGAAGAATATAAATTTCCAATGTTAATATAAAATGCAGATACTAACTCTTGAGTAGGGGAATATGGGCTACGTAGCAAAGAGGTCTTTGTTTCATCCCTTAAAAATTCTGCAGTTATTTTAGTCCTTTCTTGTTTTTTTAATACTTTCTAATAGTATTCTCCCCTTATTACTTTCAGAATAAGCCTTATTCTTCTATTGCAATAGTTATGTTTGTTTCTATCCAAAATTTCTTTTTCTATTGAAGAATCTGCATCAGAGACAAACCCTAAGTGGACCTACCTCGGACATGAGGGGAACTTATTATATTAAGTTATTTGTTTCGGATACAACACAGTCATTTATATGCAGGAACTTGTCTTCTTGATGTAGCACAGGTGGTTTGGTGGGTAGGGATATGAGTAGAGGTCATAGGTTCAAATCGAGGTAATGACTCCCCCTAATGTTCCAAAGAAAAGGTCTAATAAATTTATGGAATATATTTATTGATTCTCCATATGGATTGTGAAGGGATAACACAAGCCCCGAGTAGCCTTGAATGTTATTGGCATCTGACAATATCCATTGCCAATTCACAATCAAAGATTCAATACTCAGATTTTTTACTTCAACTAGTGCACCAAGCAGCAAGATAGGTTTTGACTTTGATTAAAGCTTCCGCTGGAGATTGAAGGGTGTGTCAAGTCTCCTGTGCAAGTGTGCATCTTTCTGGCGGGTTCAGGATTTACTGTGTAGCATTATCACCTAGGAGAGAAAATGGAAAATAATTTGTTTAGCTGAGATATTAGTTAGAAAGGTTTTTTCCCCTTTTCTTTGTATAGTTTCTGTTTCTGGTAAAAATGTTGAAATTTTTTCTACTATTTTCCCACCTTCTCATGTGACTGAGACTAGTTTTGTGAAAGTTAACATTCCCTACAAACTTGTCCTGAATGCTTTTACATTTTTGTAAACTGTTGTGCATGAATCATTGCAGGCACTCCTTGAACCTGCAAAATCAATTGCAACTAATGCCGGAGTTGATGGAGACATTGTTGTCCAGAAGACTAGAACACTTGATTGGAGAACTGGATATAATGCGATGACTGGCATATATGAAGATCTTTTGAATGCTGGAGTAGCAGATCCTAGTCGAGTGGCAAGATGTGCTCTTCAAAGTGCAGTATCTGTTGCCGGTGTGGTTCTAACTACTCAAGCTATATTAGTGGATAAAGTAAAGAAACCTAAGCCACCTGTGCCCCTGGTCCCTGGTATAACTCCCTAAAATAGAGAAACAATTACAATTTTGAAAAGAGAGTTTAGTCTTCTCCAATGTGTATGCCATTGATTGAGTTAAAGCTTGTGAATGTCCCTTGGGGTGACTAATACTTAGGCAGCAATAAGAATGTTCTTTTCAAGAATGGAAAAAATCAGGGCTGCTGCTTCTTACCCTTAGGTTATGTTTTGATGAAATATTGAAATCCATCCATGTATCATGAAGCGAAACTGCTAAAGGAACAATTAGACAACTGGTGAAGTTCAAGTGCATTTGACAGGAAGTTGAATAGTGTAAGATTTCTTTCTCCATTTTATGGATTCATTTTACAGTGACACCAATGTTGATAATAGTTTTGTTTCACAAAACCTGTAATATGATATTAATAAGAGATTATTGATGATAAACTCTAATTTTGGTGCTTATAGCGTGCCTATGTTGCTGTGTCATGGGATATGCTTAGATTGGTACTTTCGCCTCTTGATAAACTCTATGCTTCAAGACTAGGAAGCATGTGTTACCTTAGTTTCCTCGGACTCGTGGCTTAATTGATTAGACCAGTGTGTTACCTAATAATACCTAAAGTGGTTAATTTGAATTTTGAATATTACTAGCTTTAACCAAGTCATCAAAGATTTCTCTATAATTTTTAATGTGGATGACTTATCATAAGTCTTGATGTATTAATCATTATTCTCTCATTTTATTGGATGAGTAGGTGCATTCGCGACTAGATTACTTGTTGAAGGCTCTCCTACTACATGGACTTGTGCTTTTGGTCCCTAGTTAGTACTTAGTAGTTACTAATTATACTGATTTAAAAAGTATTTGACCAAAAAAAAGTAACTATCACATTAAGTTTAAGCCCAACCATAAGCCCAATACATGTGTGGTTTTGCTTGTTTGCAGAAGTTAACAGGTCTCTCTCACTTGTCCTTGTAAAGTTGTAGTAGTATTTGTTACTTCCTATATTAATTTTTTTTGTTCAACTGAACCCTTGACTTAAATCCAGTTGGCTTTAATGCATATTGATTATCTTTAATGACTTTTACGATATAATTATATTAATTACAACTATATGGACTTCTTGCTTTTAATATGTAAAACTAGGGAGACAGAGGGACCATATGTTGAGAAGAATTATCATGTGCTCTTCTCGCTACAAACCTAATTAATTTTTGGGTAAATTATGTTTTTGTACTCTAAAATATCACGATTTTCCTATTTGGTCCCCTCAAATTTTTTTCCTAAGTGGTTCCCTAAAAATTATAATGCATTCCCGTTTGGCCCTCTGTTAGTGCACCGTTTATTATTTATGTTAAATGCTTGCGTGACAGCTTAGGTGAACAAAATGAGCGTACATGACATGCATATGTGTCATTTTATGTGTCCTACATGACTTATATCACCACATATCATGAAAAAAACAATTGTAGAGTTTATCAATGTGACTCATAAAAAAGACGTTGATTAACCACATGTAGGCTTATTTTGTCATGTAGGACATATAAGATGACACATATGCATGTCAGGTACGCTTATTTTGTCCACCTAAACTGTCATGCAAAAATTTAACAAAGATAATAAACGGTGCACTAACAGAAGTGACTAAATGAGAATGCTTTATAATTTTTGGGGACCACGTGGAAAAAAAATAGAGGACCAAATAAAAAAATCACAATATTTTGGGACCAATAACATATTTTATCCTTAATTTTTCAATCCATTTTCCTCCAAACAATTTAGAGACACTGATCCAATGTCTTACAACATTGAAACACTACTCATGACACTGACTCATACTTGTGTTCTCTCAAGTCTCAATCCAAGAAGAAGAGTGGCAACGCATTCTGTTTCCACTTTCAACAATTAACTGCCCTTCTCCTCGTTTAGTAGTTTTTTAATTTTAATTAGCCATGATTGTGAATATATTAGAATGTTACGTATTCCGTACTTATAGTTGATCAACTGCTACCTTTTTTATTCTAGTTATCCAATAAAAACTAAGAAGAATTGAAACCGTTATGAGTAATAACTAATAACACTATAAAAACAAGTAGGTGTTGAAGCTTTCAGAGTTCAGACACTGAGACTTCTATTTCCAATCAAAGAGTCTTTACCTGAACAATTCATTGTTCTTTGACAGACTGTGAATGTTTCTAGGGCGCAAAAGTATATATTCTGATTTCTATATAATATAAAAGGAAGGTTTCCCTAGTATGTTGTTATATATCTTTTGGGTAAAAGTACTAGTATTTTTAAATAACTAATAGTTAATATTTGCCCATGTATTATACATAAATATAAATTATTTTTATATTTAAATTGAATGAAATATGTAATTAGACATTGATCATTAATTATTAAGGATATCAATACCTTACCTTCTTAAAAATAAAGAATACGAAGAATTATCTCCAACATTAATGTGTGTTTGAATGAATTTATTTTAAGAAAATGATTATTTTTTTTCCCAATTTTTGAAAAAAAATTAAAAAATGATTATTTTCTAGAAATGAAGTCCAAACAAACCTAAACTAAACCTAAAAGATACAACTTTTGATAAATTCGTTTATCGGTTGCAATATTCTCAATTGAGAATGTCTAATAATGTTGGTATTTAATTTATTGAAGTTCACCTCTCTTGGCATTTGACAATAATCTAATTTAACAAAGAGAAACATATATAATAACATATTTCTTACTTCAAAAAAAAAATATTTCTAACAGAAAGAAATAAAAAAAATTACAAGGACTTTATTAGATTGTTTATTTAATAAAAACCACTCTTTATTTATCATTAAGTGTGTGGAAATTGGCAGGTCTTCATTCAACTTAATTGTGATATCGAGTTTGTGTCCATGAATATCTAGTTACATTAAATAATTGAAAGGAGAGTTTAGTTGTCTACAATTATCCTATCTAATTCAAGTAGGATTAATGCTTTCTATGGAAGATAAATGGTCTCAAATAAAACCACTCTATTCGAGATTCACGTTAATTTATCTAAACATAAAAGATATATTAAAAAGAGTATAATTTATATATATGTATTATTATTATAAAAAACTTTACATTATTATCTAATAATATGAGAAGGTGTTAATCACATGTATTTCCTATTACCAAGGGTAATCGTATTGAGGGCTTAGAGTGTGTTTGGTAAGTCATTTCAGCTAGCTGAAAGTTGAAAATAGTAGCTGAAACTATTTCAGCTGTGTTTGGTAATGTTGCTTTTTTGGGTAGTCACTAACTTTTCTTGAAAAGGTACTTGAGGTGATTTTTTTAAAAAAAATTCTAATTTTCAGCTACTAGCTAAAAATTATTTACAAGTTTATTCTTCAACCACCTCCACTTATCATTATTTAATAATTAATGTTGTCCTTGTATGTTATTTTACCATTTTCAGCTAGTTTTAGCAAACACATTCAATCAAATCAGCTAACTTTTCAGCTAACTTTAAACTTTCAGCTAGCTTTTTAACTTTCAACTATATAACTTTAATTTTTCAGCTAGTTTTACCAAAGACACTCTTAGTCAAAGTTAAGGCTCCTCACCCCTCTCTAAAAGTGTGTTTAGTGGGGATCGAACCCAAAAACTTTTCCCATAGTCTCAACCTGCATTGCCAATTGAGCCACAATTCTTTGGTTTTATTATTTTTTTTTGTGTGAACTAAAGATATCCCCTAGCTCATATCTAGAGACTAATCCGATAGTTAGAGACGAACCACTGTCAAGATGCTTAAGGGACCCAATTATCTACCAATTATGTCAGACTTTGTTGGTTTTATTATCTAATGGTATATTATTACATTATATTTATTAAATTTAATAACACGTGAGATTTTATATTTTTTATTAAATTACATAATAACTAATATATTATTGAATAATAGTATATATATATATTTAATGGACAATCATACAAATTAAATTTTATTAAAAAACATCTCACTAGCATTTCCTTTTTAAAAAAAACGCCTTCGTATATCATTTTAAATTACTTTTTTTTTTCTCTTGGGGCCTCGTGTAAATAAAGAAAAAAGATATTACTCCATTTAATGTGAACACAATATCTTCTATGTGATTTGGCGGGCAACATTTCGCCTTCCTACGATGGATTGTTTTAAAGCTTGTTCTAGATAGATTGCTTTTCTCATCAAATTGCTGACCTAAGTTATTTTTTGTTATATATGGAAACATAATAAATTATATTATAGCAAGACAAAATGCAAAGTTAAACAGGTCACCATATTTTGCTATTAAAAATCGTTCAAGTTTATAAATTATAAGGGTATGCATGCTCTCTATGATTTTTTTTTTACGATGCTCTCTATGATTTTATTCGATATGGATCCGTGTATTTAATATATATATATATATATATATATAAATATAAGTGTGTGTTTCTGTAATATATATTTTATTACGTTTCTTGAGAGTGATATAAATATGATAGTTAGCAAAATCGGACCGGACCGGCCGGTTCAACCGGTCCGACCAGGAACCGGTCTGGTGTCCGGTCCATACAACCCTAAAAACCGATTGGTTTCAGAACCGGTGGGAACCGGTAAAGAACCGGTGCCAGAAAACTGGTTGAACCGGTCAATTTCAATTTTTTTTTGTTTTTAATTTTTTTTATTTAATCTAAAATATTTTTAAGATGAATAAAAATAACTTTTTAAGGATTACACATAAATATTTATTATTTAGTTAATTATTATGAATTTTTTATCATATAATACATATAATAAAATCTTTTATATTAATGTATAATCTTATATATCTTGATTTCTTATAATTTTATCTTATTTTATTACTTAAAAAATATTATATGATATTAAAAAATATATTTAATTATTACCGGTTCAACCACGGTTGAACCACTGAATCGTGAACCAGTACCTTCACCGGTTCAATTACCGGTCCGGTTTTAAAAACATTGATAAATATGCAAAATAATTTTTTGAGGGTTTAAGTTTGTTCATAATCTCACTTTTAAAAATTTAAATGAAACAAACTATAAGCGATAACATGGAAAAACGTGAAAATTAGTATTTTTTTATATTTCAAACGGGCTGAGCATTTAACGTACATTCCCTATTATACAGAAAAATAACTTTAGATAAAGAAATGAAATGATGGTGGCTTAATGTGTAAGCTAAGTATGTTAATCAGTGACAGAAATAAAATGCTTCAAAGATACAGCACTTGGCTTCAAAGTTTCATTGTTTCCTATCACACTAATTACTACTATCGTCCCAGTAGGCACTATAGGCAGTACCCAATGATTCTTAATTAGATATCTGTATTAAAAATACTCATCTTATGTGACCCTACATCATTATTGTTCTACAAATGAATCCACCCACTACACCTTACCATTTATACTACTTATACAACGGGGATCACACAAGCAATAATAGCATTCAGTACTGGGCTGCAGCATAATGAAACAAAAAGATGGTTAATTTATGGATTTGTTAATTAAATATTTTTAGTACAGCAGTTATATGACCCACCACGCTATATACATACCTCGTACAGTGGATATCACTAGATGCGATATATAGCGTGGTTATTAATCTCTTTTTAACCATCATGGCCTCGTTGATATGGGGTGATATATTTATGACGTCTATGCAACCTAATTATGGGGCCTACGCCTATAAATAGTAGAGTGTTATAATCCTTACAATATACTTTTTTGGATTTATTTAAATATTTTCATGATTATTTTAGGGTTTATAGCATAGAATTTAATTATCATATTCGCTAAATGTAAAAATTTTTTACACGATTATTTAACGATGTTTGTAACATTATTTAATGGAAGTAAAAAAAATATTATATGTGTGGAGAAGAATTCTAATATATGTGATATATTTACTAATTGTATTAGAGTTTAATTAATTAGTAAAGTCAACAAACTTACCATTAATCAACGGTTGTGATTAACCGTCTGTGTAAAATTTTTTACACTGTCAGTGCACAATCCTCTTTCTCATTGTATTAACTATTTTTTTTTACCTTTTTATATGATTATTTCATATTTTTTTAGCTTGTAGATCGAGTCAAATTGTCCTACTTGGACCTGGTTTTAATTAGACTCATACATAATCAAGTCTCTTTGAGTTTATGGATAGGTTTGGATCTATAAAATTGACCAGTCAAAATATATAGCCTATTTTAGCCAAGTAAGGGACAAAGAACGCCCGTCCTAACCAATCTCATGAACTCCCTTAATAGTCCTAGGGGTATTCATTAGATCAAATAGACTCAATGAACCTAATGATTCAAACCAAATCAATTAAATTAGTGTTATATTAGTTTGGATTTCAAATCTGAACAAAACCAATTATAACTAGTTTAAAATCTCGGATTTTTCTTTTTCAGTCTGAATAAACGTGCTCATTTTTAAATGTACATTATTATCAAATGATATGTTGTCCTATCATTTTTTGAGTTTAATAAATAATATTACAATATATTTATTAGATGATGTGAAAAAGTTTTTAGTGACAATGTATATCTTTTAATTACTTCTTTTATCATTATTATTACACATTCCTAAAATACAGATAAATTATGAACTTGAATATATTTAGTATCAAATGAAAAGTACAAGACTTAAAAAAAAACATTTTTAAGGAAGGCGATGAGTTTAGTAATTTTATATAAGAAGTTTCTTTTACGAATGTATGTATGTTAAAATGTTAGGTAATAAAATAATAATATTTAAAAATAAACTAAAACTTGAATAAAATATTAATGTCGTAAGTATATGTAGTGTTGTAATTTGACATGACCATAACATATATGTGTGTTACTTTTGGAGAAAGTTCTCTGTTATGATTTGGGCAAAAATGAACTCTTATAAGTTTTATTCAAATTATATATCTTTGAAATTCGCAAAGCTAAGTTAAACATGTAGAATGCTATCATACATCTAATCTAAGCATTAAACAAGTGCCGACACAATGTTATAGGGGCCTAACATGATTTTTATTATGAAGCATTTTTTATCTTCTAATATATTAGTGTATGTTTGTTAAAATAATATTTGAAAAGAATAATTATTTTTTAGATATAATTATTTGTTTAAATAAATAATTTTTTACACTAACATAATAGAGTCTAATGAAGTAAAACGACATGTTTATTTATATATATCCACTAAAGGACAAATATCTATACTAAAAAAAGAGGTTGAGATAGTAAGAGAAAATATATATGTATTATTAATATAGCACCATCAAAAGAAGAAAAGACACAAAAAATGAAATAAAATAAGTAATGAGACAAACTAATGTTAAAAATAAATAGAGTCAATTATTAATAATTATTATTTATGAAAAGAGATAAAGTTATGATAAAATGTGGCTTTTTTAAGAGAAAAAAACTCAGCTACTCTTAATAATTTGATATTACTTACTAAATAATTATTAGCTTATTTTTTAAAAATATTAATAGTAAATAAAAATATTTTTAGGGGTCTAAAATAAGGATATTATTTAGGGGCCTAAAGCGGGGGCTTTACCCGCTTTAGGGTTGTACCTGCCCTGGTATTAAAAATACTCAGTCAAAACATGTATATCATTAGATAAAACTTAACTGGAAGAATGTTTGAATTTAAAATTAAGGTTATGTTAAAGATACAAAAATAAAAACAATTTATTGAAAAGGATCATGAATATAAATATACAAAAAAAATTTTATTTATCGTAAAAAAATAAATATTTTTCATTTAAGATTTTTTTCCCAATTTTGAATACTAACAAAATCTTCTAAATAAAAGTAAGAAAAAACTTCACATGCATTACACTGTACACAGTTCTTTCTGTCATTACTTTCTAGTTATAGTTCTTTCTGTCATTACTTTCTAGTTACCTGTTACGCACCATTAGAATTGGGCCTGCACAACTCAACCCAATAAAGTTCAGGAATCTTCAAGGACACAAAATAAGCCCAACAATGTAAGTCGGCCCAAGTCAGAAGCCAAGGTAAATCCTAATTTGGGATACCGACGCATCCGTACAATCATGTACCAGATCACGTCTCATGGGTCAAAGTCCAAGGCCCAAATCCCCATATATTCCCCTATATATACCGATAACGTTAAAGGTCAGGTACGTATTAATTACCTCATTTATTGTGCTCTACTAGAGTTCAGACTAACTTGAATGTCAAAATATCTTTGCAGGTACTCCCCCGTTAATCGAGTAGAGAGATTTTGGAGCCTTAAGTTCAAAATCATTAAAACATCCGAGTCCAAATTTTGCACTCCAAGTCTTCTTTTTAAAGTTTTACAATTGAGATTATGAGACATACACAATAATAAATATGTGATTCATTTTTCTTAAAAATAACACTACACAAAATGTTTTTGTGTTCCTAAAATATACATTTTTTACGGTCGAATGAATTTCCCCACCCTACCCCTATCCACAAATAAATATGTATGCAAGAAATTATTAATTAACATGGCATAGTTACCAATTCTTTTGATGTAGAATGAAAAAAAAAGGTATTCAATTCAACCGGAGTTATTACACATAAAAAGATATGCATTGACGAATGTTACTTTCCTTAACGATTTCAAATTAATTTTAAAATTCCCTCAATTTTACCTGTGGTCAAAAGAGATCCTTAATCCTTATGTTAAAACCTTATTCATAATATTTTATTTATTTGTTTATTTAATTCATAAATTCTTATTTGTTTATTTATTTTCTAAATGTCATTATAGAGAAATTTTTGTTTTCATTTATTTAGTATTTTAGAAATTTAAAATGATATTAAGTCGTTATTATTTTTAACAATTATATGCTTATTTTTATTTAATAAATTAATAAGAGGAAGGATTGTCGAGAATTAACATAATAAAATATAAAACGTTCTAGAGAATTAAATAATAATTTTAATATAAAAAATGTTAGTTTTTTTTTAATTTGTATGTTATGACTTTAAATAATATTTAAATAGGAACAAAGAGAGTGTATATTAATTATGTATTTAAAAAGAATCTTTTTTCTTATAAGAGTGGGAGAGTGAAATAAACTAAATATTTAAATATTTAAAAAAGGTTATATCGACATTAACTTTTTTAGTATTTCATCAATATATAATAAATAGTGATAAAAATATTTCGAACCATTGTATTCATTATTTATTTATTTATATAAAAAATACATGGGTACGACTACGACCGACGTAGGTATTTTGTATATAAAAAGTGTAGGAGAGAGAGGGGACGCGGACGCAGAGACGCACGTCGTGTAGAAGTAAAAGCGAAGAAATAGGCTTGAGAACTAAATTGAAAAGAAAAGGAAAAACAAAACGGCTGATCTGTCTGTCTTCGATTTATTACGATAAATTTTAATTTAATTTATTATTACAAAAGAAGGAAACTAAAACACTAACAATAATATCTGCGCTGAAAAATGCAGCTCCCTCCCTCCAGCACTCGTTGCATTCACTTGTTTCCCACCACCACTCTCATATCATAATTCATATTTCATATTTCATATTTCATATTCATTCCACCAAGCACCCACTCTCAGATCTGACACCTTCTGATTCATTCAATTCAACCTCTCTCTCTCTCTCTCTCTCTCTGCTGCGACTGTGAGCTCTCTCTCTCTCTCGTGCTTTCGGAAAATGTGGAAAGTCTCTCTGATTTTGATTTTGATTTTGACTCTCTGGAATGAAATGCTTTTGCTTTTTGTTCTGCTGTTTTCTTTTAACTCACAATGTATGATTCCTCATTCATTTCACACTTGCCGTTTTTGGTAATTCTGCTGCTGAGCTTTTTCACCATTATAACAAGGGGCTAGAAATGGAATTAGGTTTTAGCTCTCTTTTTCCTTTCGTTATAACTTGCTTTGCTTTTAAACTACAGAATTCATGCTTACAACTCACTAATTCACTTGATTGAAGCGTCCTTTGTGCTCATAATCACGTCGATTTTAAGCTCATCCTTTCATTTTTTTTAATGTTTGTGAACAGAATAGATGTATATTTTTGAACGTTTTATTTAGGTTTGGAGTTGAGAATGTTTCTTAGAGGCTCCTTTTTGGTAATCAAATTGAACTTGGGCTTGTACTTGATTATAAATATAATGGCATTATAAAGTGAGAGAGGCTTAGGAAATCAGTTGGTGTTGGTAATTATACATGAACTTGATTTTTGGGAAACTTGATTGATGTGCAGAAGGCTTATTAGTTCATGGCAAAGTCAAGGCAAAAATTAGCAAACCAGGATTCTTCGTTGTCACCCACTGCTGCAAGATCAAGGGAGTGGGATGGTCCATCTAGATGGGCAGACTACCTAGGAACGGATATGACTTCTCCAATGTCGTCTACCAGCTCCAGGAATTTCTTTCATGATGGACAGTCTCAGGGCACTACACCATCCCAATCCCACAAGGGTCTTAACATGCAGTGGGTTGTCCAACTCACTGAAGTTGCTGAAGGTCTTATGGCTAAGATGTATAGGTTAAATCAACTTTTGGATTATCCAGATCCCATCAATCACGTATTTTCGGATGGATATTGGAAAGCTGGTGTTTTCCCCAACCATCCTAGAATCTGTGTGCTGCTCTCTAAGAAATTTCCAGAACACTTCAGCAAGTTGCAACTTGAACGTGTAAGAAGTGATGTCTGATATGCTTTACATTTTGAATGTTAATTAAGACCTCCATGATTTTCATTATTTGGGTAGAAATTGAATGCAGATAGATAAGATTGCTTGGGACTCAATGCAAGATCATGCAGAACTTCATTTACAGAGCTTGGAACCATGGGTGCAGGTGCCATTTCTATACTTTTATTTACTGTTTTTTTCATATGTTCCCCACTCATATACCTCAAGCAATTAATTGAAGGTTTTCAGTTTTTACACTCTGGCTGCATGCCCTCATGTTAGATATAAAATCATTAATGTGTCTTCGTGGAACAACTTAAGCTTTTAGGTTAGTTGGTTCATGACATAGTACTAGAGCCTCTATGACCATGTGGTCTTGAGTTCTATCTTTATTGCACCCATTCTTCTTAGTAAAAGTTAAATTTCATCAAAAGGGAAGATGGGCTTGTGCACTGTTTACACTTCAAGCCTAAAGTGCTCTTATGTGAGGGGCACGTTGGATATAAAACCGTACATTTGCTTTCACTCAATAACTGAAGCTTTTGGTTTAGTTAATTCATGACATCTCATTTTACTTGACTAGCTTAATTAGTTTGAGTTATTAAGACTGTCCAAATTCTACAAGTCAATATCTTTCTTTACTCCACTTATCTGCATGTGTAAATAGGAATATGGAAATTTGCAACTCATTTCTAGATTTACTTCTTTTTCTTAGGAGGAAAGGTTGGAAAGAGTGAGAGAAGGCTGAAGCTTGTACTAAAGTGTGGAACATGTAATTTAGATTTTAAACTGATACAACACAAGGTACTATAGCTCACACATAAACACCTAGAATAGAGACCAAAGTGAATAGTTTTGCTCAATTGAACCATTAGACTGTTAAGCAGAGGTCTTAAATAGACTACCCTTGGATAGTCCCAATAGGCCATTATGACTTATCCTAATAATTTTTCCCCTTATGATAGTTGCTTTATTTATAACATAAAGGACAAAAAAGTAGTGCCAAGTGCTAACAACTGTTGAAATTATATGGTTTAAAGCTTACTAAGCTTGATACAATGCACTCTTTAGTAAAAGAAAAATAATCAAACAATATAATTTGAGATTAGAGTACGGCAGGGCCAGGCTGCTTCTCTGGGACTTCCAGAGGGGCTAGGCTGGCTTCTGGGACTGCTCGTAGGGCCAGTTGCTTCTTTGGGACTGCCGTGGGGCCAGGCTGCTTCATGCTTTTGGGACTGTCGCGGAGCCGCTTCGAGAAAAGTCGACAAGGCAATATAAAGGTGACCAAGACTGCTGGAAGAAAAACACAACATTGGGACAAACTAATCTAAGGATCTAAGACAGGTTGTGGAAACAACAAGTAGAAAAATCGCTAACAAAGAGATTACCAGGGAGAGAAAGTGTGACTGAAATTCATGCACGACCAACAAGAAGAAAAGAATCCTGGAGATATTGACATTACCACAATAGAGTTCTAGTTGTGATACATAATGCTGAACTTATCCCCCTATTTTTACTAATAATCTAGGTTAAGGTACAAATTTAGTACAATTAGTACAAGCCCAGCTTAATAACAATCACAACTTCATGTCCATAACATACTTCGTCTGGCAGATTATGATACCATTATTGGATTATGCCACCTTTGTACCGACACTTATCAAAGTTTTCCTAGATCTTTAGTTTGAAAGTGCTGAAAAAAATGTTTTTTTTTTTATTTGATGATGCCATGGTGATCACTGTCAGTAATAGCAATGTTGTCTATGTGCACAATCATGTAAGTGCACCTTTGAGTTGAATGGCAATAGATGATTGAGTGGTCTACCTCACTTTGTGTCATGTCAAACTGTTGAACTACAGTGCTAATCTACCAAACCAAGTTCTAGGGGACTATTTAAGTCCATTCAATGATTTGTGAAAACAACAAACTAGTCCGAAGGCATTCAGGAGGTTGCTCCATATAAACTTCTTCAGCAAGATCTCCATGGAGAAAGGCATTCTTGATATCCAGTCGATGAAGGGGCTAGTGGTGAATGGCAGATAAAGAGAGAAATAGGCGAATAGAGGTCATTGTCGCCTTAGGTGAGAAAGTGTCTCCATAATCCAAGCCAAAGACCTGTGTATGGCAATAAGGGCTGGAAATTGGAGATGAAATAAGGTTTCTAGCAAAAAGAATGTCATCAATGGATAGTGGGTCCAATAGGTATGCATGAACTAAGGTTGTATCTCTTTAGGCTCTAGATACCATGTTGAGAGAAAACAAAACGAGAAACATATGGAGAAATCCGTGTGTATTATGCACTACGGAGCTATGTTTTATACACACTAAATCACAATAAACACAAATATTAAGGTTACCCTATTTACTGTAATTACTTGATATTGCAAGACTAGTTATCCTATTTACATTCTTTCTAACAAGTTCCATTATCTTTGTAATTTATGATTTTGTCAATAAATGATCTCTATTGGTATCGTTTTATGTCAACTAAAACTTGCTTTGTTTATGCCATATCCTTAAGATTTTCAATTCAGCTGCATGTCTCCTGAACTCACATGGTAACAATTCTTTTGTGTGTACCAGCTTCTTCTGGACTTGATGGTGTTTCGTGAACAAGCTCTGCGACTTATATTGGATCTAAGTAGTACAGTAATTACCTTGTTGGTGAGTCTCAGTATTGTTGCTCTCCTACAATGTGAATTGCTTTGATGTTACGAGGATCTTGAAGCTGGTTTGTACATATAACATTATATTAGATGCACCTAACCCTCTTTCTCCACTCGAGTCTCAAGTTTAGAGGCTTTCATCATTGACAAACGCCTGGGATAATCTATACTATGATAAATCTATACAATAAATTGCCACGTGTCAGTTGCTGATTTACTCTTTTTGACCCATAATGGCATTTTCATAGCTTCAATGTAAATTTTGGGCATTTTTATGGATGTTTCTAAAATACAAATGTGTCATATATCAAATATAGAATAAGAAATGGGGGGTAGTGAACTATCTATGTCCCTTTTTAACTGTTTAGTCTGGAGTTATTCACTTCATTGAAATATTTAATAAACATCCTCACATTTGAATAAACTAATAAATAATTACATTATCTTTTTTTGCATATCTCAAATAACTAGCCAGTGTTTTGCAGCCTCATCAGAATTCTCTCATACTACATGCATTTATGGATCTCTTCTGCTCCTTTGTACGGGTTAACCTATTCTCTGAGAAGGCAAGTTAACTTTCTCTCTTATTTCATTGCTTTTTTTGAAAAAAAAAATTGTTGTTTAAATATTTTTTCTTGCCATTTATATATGAGCGTAATTATTTATAAACCAATGCTTTCATAACAGATGCCGAGAAAGATGTTGCTACAGACCTATAACCTTCTACATGCAATGTCAAGAAATGAGCGGGATTGTGATTTTTACCATCGGTAGGATTTTCTGATAAGTTTTCTTGGATTGTCTATTTATGGTAAACCATAATTGATAGTATGCATGTGTACGCACCATAGTTATCAAAACCGGACCAGACCGACCGGTTCAAACGGGAACTAGTCTGGTGTCCAGTCCATATCACCCAAAAAACCGACTAGTTTCAAAACCGGTGAAAACCGGTTGAACTGGTCAGTTTCAATTTTTTTAGTTTTTTTATTTAATCTAAATTTTTTTTGAGATAAATAAAGATGAATTTTTAAGGATTACACAAATATTTACCATATAATCAATTATTATCTTATAATACATATAATAAGGTCATTTATATCAATGTATAATATTATATATCTTGATTATACTAGGTTAATTACATATTCTTGTTAGAAAAACTAGGGTTCATAGAATTTGAGAGTAGGAGAGAAACTGAGAGAGAAATCTGAAACTGGATTTTGGTTTTCATTGAATAAATGAGAGAATACAGGGAAGACAGTATTTATACAAGCTCAGAAACTTGAGCTGAACTTTGACCAAACCAAACTGATTCAGTTAGGTACTAACCGCACCTAACTGAATGACTAACAGCTTGCTATTCCTAACTGAACATTTTATACAGAAACACAAGCTACTGCACTTACACAGAAATACAAGCTATATCACTAACAATTCTGAAGCACTGCCCAAAATACTACTCCTATCTATACTCAGGCCATTGCACAATAAAAAATCACATAATTGTCATGTAAACATTTTCTGCGAATGGAGTTATGGGAAAATGGATGAAGGGATGTGATCGATAAGGAGTTGGTTTGAAGGATTAAATTGTCAAAATTAATCCCTAAGGGACGAATTTGATAAAGGATGATGAAAAATGGACTTTATGCTAGTTTTAATGTGAAATTCTTTTATAATTATTTTTTCCCTAACCATTGTCACCTTTTTTTATTTTTTAGAAAACAAATGTTCATTATTTTAATCCTTATATGTTTCTTTCTCTACTTTACAGCTTGGTTCAGTTCATCGACTCCTATGATCCACCACTAAAAGGCTTACAGGAAGACCTAAATTTTGTCAGCCCTCGTATTGGAGAGGTTAATCTCATCCTTTTATGTATCACTATGATATAAATTATTGTGAAGTACATATGATAAAGATGATCAGTATATTTTCAGTCTTCTAACTAATTCTTTTTCTTCAGGATTCTGTCTTTTCATGATTAAATTCAATTTATTTTCATTTTCCTGTCCACTTTTTAGAAACTGCATTAGTTGATGTTAAATCTTGTTGAAGTATGTGAAAGGACAAACCTTTTATGGAGATGACTTAGTTTGTGGTACTTTGGTGCATTTGCTTGAGGACAATACTAGAATGTTGAATAATCAAGTTATATCACTTCATTTGCTTTGGGATAGAACTAAGCACTTGTTTTGCTTGTCATGTCTTGTTGTGTGATTGGAGTATAATCATCTATGAAGGAATCTTCCTTTGCTTAATGCTTACAAATAGTCTTCTAGGAACTCTTAATCTCAGAGATATGTATGAAACGATTCCTGTTCCTCCACCTAATGACATGAGCTTTGGAATTCTTGGTCCTTGACATGGTATCAAAGCGTCTATGGCTAACTGGTAAAGAGTTTGATCATTGCCTGCTCCATTCTTTATAAATAAATTAAATTAAACTTCTGTACAAGATAGAGTCGGCTCATGTGCTGTACATATTGCAAGTTCAAAAGGCTTTTATATAAAGAGACATGTTGTAGATGCATAGAAAACCATGCTGGACCTGTACTTACTACTTAACAGTTCAAGCTTTTAGAAGTTCTGTCCTTAACACTTAACCTAATATGATATCAAGATTTAACTTAGCATTTCAGCAGAAGTCACATTGTTGGTATGACCTTCATCTCTGTGGCTTTCTAAAAGATAAAACCTAGACCTAGAGTGGTGTTTAGTTGTTAAATATAAAACCTCAATACACTTCCAAAGAATATAACTTCTGCTTCTAGATACATTATGATTTTCATCCATGATAAACCAACATAACCTTTTACTCATAATATTTTCAAATGAATAAAAAATGTCCTATAATGCAACAAAGAAAATTGAACATCTTATCTGTTTTTTATATTACACATTATATAATTATCATGAGCAAACTAGCGGAAACGCCTAATTATATTGTACATGAATATTTTTTATGTCTAGCACACCATCTCACACAAGAGCCATTTGGGCTTGAAATGTGAACAATGCATAGGCTCACCTATCTATGCTAATCAAACTTTTCATTAGAAGAACGAGGGCAGCAAACATAGAACACCAGATCACTTGATCATTGGTGTTTTGATACCATGTCACGAACCAACAATCTGGAAAGTTTAAGCTGTTAGTTGAAGATGCATGAAAGGTTTTTATATTATATTTCCAACAGTAATGACTGAATTTCTTAGTTAATTTGTTTTATGGTTGAGTGACTGTATTTGGAAACTTTTTAATTTATTGTCAATGAAGGTTTCAATATATTTTTTCAGGTATTAGAGGCTGTGGGCCCTATCATATTTCTATCAACAGACACAAGGAAACTTAGAAATGAGGGATTTTTAAGTCCATATCATCCTCGGTATCCAGACATACTCACAAATTCTGCTCATCCGCTGGTAATGTTAATTTTTGTTTTTAACCATATTAATATTGACGTCTTGAATAGATAGGTGTGTACTATACACTGAGTTTCTTTTTTCACTCAATACTGCAGAGAGCACAAGATCTAGCAAATGTAACTGCATATCGAGAATGGGTGTTATTTGGGTATCTTGTCTGCCCTGATGAGCTGCGTCGTGTCACTAGCATTGACATTGCTTTGGTATAGTCCATGCTTGAATAACTGTAGTCATCTACCTATATAACAAGTTTCTATTTGATTTTTCTACATATGGAGTGTGCTTGTTTGTGTTTTCTGAAGCAAGAACACGGGCATCTTGATATAGTGATTGAAGCAAGAAAGCTTTAATACAATGTTGGATAGCATATTCTCTGAAAAATGTAAACCATAAAGTGATATACCCAACCATGTATGCTAGTATTAGTAGCAATCCGTGGTCCTATTTCTTTTGCAGCTATGCTGCTGAGACAGAAGGTTGTTTGACAAGAATGTTATAGAATAACTGAGCTTGGGTTTAGTAGGTAGTTTAAACGTGATATTTTTTGGTGTTAAGACCAGTGCTCGGGTAAGCCATTCAGGGGTATGGAGGTTAATGTATACTATCAAGTGTGAAAGAAAGTAAATACCAATGTAAAATTATTACTCTTGAGGTTTGTGATACTTCTATGGTTCAACCAAGTGGTTTAATTGGAGCTTTTGAATTTGCAACGTTCTTTACAATTATAATTTTTATCACTAGTCATGCAAATGTTGTGATGATTAAAATAAGATTTTATATTTAAATAATGTGGAATTGTGGATTATCAATTATGCTAAGTATACTTCCTAAGTTCTGTTTGCTCATGGCATTTCAGGTTGTATTGAAAGAGAATTTAGTCCTGACATTATTCAGAGATGAGGTAAATTTTACCACTGGTTTTGGAGCAGGGTCTCTTAACTGCATTAATTGACAAATTTCTAATCATCAACATACAGTATATACTTTTGCATGAGGATTACCAGTTGTATGTTCTGCCTCGAATATTAGAATCTAAGAAGATGGCAAAATCTGGGCGTACAAAGCAAAAAGAGGCGGATTTGGAATATAATGTTGCGAAACAGGTTGAGAAAATGATAAGGTATATTCAGATTTCCTGTTTTTTTTCCCTATATATATTTATATATGTATGTATGTATATTATCAGAGAGAATGAGTGAGGCCAAGATAGTCAAATACTACCTCCGTTCCTATTTAACTGTCCACTTTTGAAGAAAAAAATTATTCCTATTTAATTATCTATATACAAACCCAATGCAGTTATAATTACATATTTCTCCATTCTACCCATCTGTTAATAAATGACCCCACTATTGAAGACTAATGAGACCCAATAATACTAAGAGAGAGAAAGGGTAAAATAGAAAGTTTAAAATTTAATTCCATAAAATAAGAGTAATGTTTGCATTTCTTAATCTCTGTGTTTTTTTGTATAAATGAGCAGTTACATAGAAACAAAAGTAGTATAGACTTGTCCCTAATTAGTCAGTTTGCTATTTTAAGCGGTTTTGTGACTGAAGTCTAAGTCTAAATTGTCTAGCAATAATTGTGAAAGCAGTTTTGCATTCTAAAATTAGAAAGAAAAAATTGAAGAAAAGTGTTTTATGCCCAGAAAGGCTGGATTGATACTACTTCAAAATTCCTGTCCTGGTATTAGGCATGGCTTGACTATTGAAGCACCTTCGTAAAATCTAATATAAAAGAAGGGAAGTAGCAAATTTTTGTAGTATTGCTCATAAGTCATACCTGAAACCCATTTGATGACTGCTGTGCATAATAAAACTTGATAAAATGTCACATTTTTCAGTTCTTGGAATGTTCTTTTTTTTTCTACTTTTTAAGGTCAGAGTAAGGGAAGTCTTGGATTTGACATTATGGATATTTTATTTTATGGGGTTCAGTGGTTTCTTTAGCCTCTTTATGAAGTTTGGCTGTTTATTATTTTCTGGGGGATGTGGCTCGGTGTAGGCACAAAATGGTCTGGTTCGAAAAACTAAACTGAAATAGAACCAGAAATTAAGTTCAGTTTGGTTTGGGGTTATAGATATGAACTTTAAGCATTTATTAAAGAATAAACTGAGCCAAAATATTCTAGTTGTTTAAGTTCAGTTCACCCGTTGACTGCCTTTGAGTCATCCCAAAATTGCTACTTCTAGTGTTTGAGCTCCTGTATTTACTGCAATCCAAGACGGTGGTGTTATAACTGCATACGCATTGTTCACCTCTTGAGCCATGGGCATTGCAACACCACTAGCCCACACTGCAAATGTGGCTTCATCAAAGAGATCCAAGCCAACTGATCACCCAATCATCCTGTTAATCCCTCCCAGATGAGCTGGTGGCCTTCCAAATTCAAGGAGGCAACAATAAAGAATAAAATATTCTTTTCTTTTGCTGAAGGAAAACTTTCTGTATTGTAATATGAAATTACTTTTGCAACTCTTCAATTCATATATATAGATATTAATTATTATTATAATTTTTCTTTTGCTCTGATTTGTTTTTGTTTTATTATTTTTCAAGGATATTTCATTCTCATTCTTTATTTCTGGACCTTAGTTCTTCCTTATTCATTTTTTTTGTGAAAATGCTTATGGTATTATTACAATGACTGATAATCACAAAACTCATTGAATTTTTCAGCGAAGTGCATGAGCAAGCAATATTTTCTTGTGATGCCATACATCGTGAAAGAAGGATTTTACTGAAACAAGAGATTGGTAGAATGGTGCTGTTTTTTACTGATCAGCCCAGTCTACTCGCCCCTAACATTCAGGTGCCTTTCTTTTGGCATTTTTGAAGCATAGAAAATTGGTGTATCTGACATCTGTTGCCTAAACTGTTATCTTTTCACTTATAGATATTTTACATTTACTTACACACGAATGCATGTTATTGCATCTCTTCTGTGGTTTCATATCAACAAGAGACTAAAATTCTTTGGAAAAATTACAAGAAAGGATCTCTAGAAAATATTTATTTTAAGAACAAGAGATCACACATTTAGTGAATATTGTTCCAAGGGTGGTTAATAAGTAACTATATGGAAACTTAATTAGCCAAGTTTTTAATTGCTCCTGAACAAATTATTTTATTTTGTAATTTTATATTTTATATTGGAATATTCTTGTTATAATGTGTATGTGGTTTCTATTTTCAATTTACTGCTGAATTTTTTGTTTGTAGTCTCTGAAGATTCTAAGAGAAGAAGAGGAGAGGAGAGGAGAGGAGATGAGAGGAGAGGAGAGAGAGAAAAAAGAGGGAAAAATTGGAAGAAAATTCTAGATCTGGATCTGGTGTAACTGAATTCAGTTTTTCTGATTCTCTATTGAATAGGAAAACAGAAATACACAGAAACACTACTAATACAGATACAGAAATGCAGACATACACAAATGCCACTGCTAATACAAACACTACAATATACTCAAAAATCCCCACCTCAAACTCGGGGATTTGACAAAGTGAAATTTTTCATAAACCCTGTGTTTGTCATTTACAAGTGATGGAGAGCACACATTTCATTCTTATATTTTGTTAGTGCACAGTTTGTTTAAGTCCCCCATTTACTTGCAATGAGAAACTTAAGTAAACAAAAATATTCAAATCAAAATGACTTTCATCCTCTCTTTACTATAATACATTTCAGCAATGATTGGTTTGAAATTAAAAAAATGATCAATCCATATATCTAATGAAGAACTATGTTTTTACTAAATAACATGTAAAGAAGTGTTAATTTATTCTTAACCAAGCTGTTTGAGAGCTAAACAAGCCTACTATTATGTTCAAGCTCATCCATTTTGTCATGAACCAACTATCCCAACAACTTAAGCTATTGGGTGAAGACACGTGAATGGTTTTATTCTAACACGCTCCCTTACACAAGAGTCTATTGGGCTTGAAGCGTGGACAATGCACAGGTCCACCTACCTTGTGCTCAAATTTAACTTTGTTTTAATTAGAATATGGGGAGAAACAAGGATCAAACTCTAGACCACTTGGTCATAGAGGCTTTGATACCATGTCATGAACCAACTATTCCAAAAGCTTAAGTTATTGGGTGAAGACACATGAATGATTTTATTTTAACACATTTAATAAATGAACCAAACTGATCGGAGCTGAACCCAAATGTTTGTGAACAGTTTTGTTTATATACAGTCCGCATTTTGCTAATTGAAGCACATATGTATATGTACTGAAAAGGCAGTGTTAGTGTGTTAAGCTAATAAGCTTCAAATATATCTTAGACTTGTCTTCAGTTGGTCAGTATGGTATATCCAATTATTTTTCTCTTTCTTGGGAATTTGAGTGTAGTACTATATTTCTTTTATAGCTTTGGGGTTGTTTGGTTGGTTGGGTGTGTGTATTTTCATGTATCTCCAACTTTTTAAAAATAACTTGTTTATGAGAGGATGTATCTTTCCCGCAGATGGTGTTTTCTGCCTTGGCTTTAGCGCAATGTGAAGTGATCTGGTATTTCCAACATGTAGGAGTTGCATCATCAAAATCTAAAACTGCTCGTGTGGTACCAGTGGACATAGTAAGCATTTATTTCTGTATTCTTTCATTGGTGTATTATTACCTAATTGATGCTCTTTTTTAAACAAGTTGCCAAATTACTGCTTTTGAAAGCCACTTACAAATATACTACTGTTTTATCACATGGTTAATTTTTTTTCATATTTTTGTGATGTTGCTTGTGCCATATGGACTGACGCAATCAACATTGAATGCATAGATAGTACTCAAGGGTGTTGAGAATGGTGGGTAAGGGGTGAGAATGTCCTAAATTGGTCACAAAATGGAGGTCCTAAGGAAACAGGGATCAGCCATTTGGGAGGGGGGGGGGAGAGAGAGGGCTACATGTGAGGGAGAAGGAGACAGAGGGAAGAATCAAATTTGACATGGGGATTGTATCATGTGGCTAAAAAAATGTTATCTGGCAGAAATGGACATGTGTTGGTAAAATATTTTGAAAATGGTCTTGATTTGATAACTTGTTTCACAAAGGGCTTTCACTGAGTGAAAAACGCTTATTAGGTGTTTTCTAATTTTCTTTTTAGTGTATTGTTTGAATCTGTTAATAAGGTGGTACACCTGACTTCAAATTTGGTGATAATGTTTACAGGACCCAAATGACCCAACCATTGGTTTTCTTTTAGATGGAATGGACCATTTATGTTGCTTGGTGCGCAAATACATTGCAGGTTAGATTAACTTCATATATTCTAATTTTTCCCATGGTGAGGGAATATGATATTAAATAATTATTTATTATTATTGTTGTTGTTGAATGTTAAAATACTTCCTTCAATGAGGTATACACTGTACTTTTATACTGCTGTAGGCTCTGATATATTCCTTGAAATATACACTTAAAATTTCTTTATTCAGAATTTATTAATTTGAAACAGTGTTGACTAGATTCTATTAAGTGGCAGTGGACACCTTTAAAGATGTGAGCATTCTGTTCTAACCAGGTGCACAAAAGTATTGCATTGCATCTACACATCAACATAAAGTTTGAGGCTTTTGGCCTGCTTGATTTCACTAACACTCTGTTTGGTTGTAGTGTAGAAATAGAGAAGAGAGAAGTAGGAAAGAGAGAAATAGAGAAGAGATGGAGATGATTTATGGGTTGTTTGGTAGGAGAGAAATAGGTGAGAAGTATAAAAGAAATGTGAATTTGAGTTGTTTGGTTTGATTGGAGAGATAAGAGAGAAATTGTATATTTAATTAATTTAGCTGGAAATTTCCGCCACCAACAATCTGAAAATCGATTTCTAAGTTAAAGAAATCGATTTTGGGCTTAGTCATAATGATTGAAGGCTATATCACATGAAGATGATCGATTATCATGAAAAAATAATCGATTTTCACCTATGCTAATTGTATTTCTCTGCAACCTCTCACCTATTTGGGAGAGAAGTTTCTGAATGCTGGGGCCCATGAGTTTTGTAACTTCTCCCCTATCTCTCTGTTAAACCAAACTACGGAAGTGCACCACCTCTCCCCTATTTCCATCCTCACCCTCTACTTCCCTCTCACTTCTTCAGTACCAAACGAAGCGTAAAAGTCTAAAACCTTTATAATGAACCAACGAAGGTTGTTCTGAAGTAGGGGAACAACAGTGGCGGATCTTTATATTAGCTGAGGGGGACCATGTCACCCCCCCCCCCCCCCCAAAAAAAACTTTCTTAGCAGATATATGTAATTTTATATATAATTAGATTTATATATTTGTGTGATAAATTTACAGACTATTTTTTTTTATTCAAAATACACATTACATATATATTTTTTATTATCTATTATCTCCATTCCTATATATTTGTCTCATTACATGAAAACACACAAATTATGACATACAATAAATGTGTTGATTTACATTAAATTTATTGTTTTTTCTCCTAATATAACCTCTTATTTCTCTATTTTTTCACTTATTATTTCTCTTATTATGAGTAAAAGTAGAAAAATATAGTTAATACCTTTTTTAACTTCTAAATGTTACAGATAAATAGAAAAAAAGTTCTTCAAATGAAAAAGATAAATAAGAACAGAGATATTATCTTTCTAAGCTCAAGCCCAATTTTATATATCCCCCCCCACTAAAATATTTAGTCAAGATAGTACACCCATTTAGTTTAATTACATGTTCTATTATTCTTTTAAGAAAAGACAGAACTCATACTCAAGCCAACTGCAATGCATATCATCACATGTTGTAAAATTGTACAAAACTTATCACTATTCTCTTTTGTGGGGTCGCTGACTACTGATCAACAGTCATCAGTTCTGGATAACAGAAATTGGGATAAATTGCTGGCGATTTGCTGGTATTGGAGCTGAGCCGCTGAGGAGTATGAAACAGATATGGAATTGGGGAAAACAATTCTTATGAGCTTGAATCCATGCTTCAAATTAATATATATTTATTTTTTATTCTTATTATTGTTGATGCTTTTTGTGCTTCATGTACAAACCATTATTTACTAGATTGGCATTTTCCCCCCTTGTATTTGTTTTTGGCATGGATGTTTTGGATGTTAAATGTTGTTTCATTTGATTGCAGCGATTCGAGATTACTCATTGTCATATCTTTCATCCTGTGCTGGAAGAATCCGGTTTTTACTGGGAACCCCTGGAATGGTGGCTCTTGATATAGATGCTAGCTTGAAAGGACTTCTTCAGCAGATCGTCCACCACCTCGAGAACTTGCCAAAACCACAGGGTGAAAATATTTCTGCTATCACTTGTGATCTATCGGTATGTGTGACATCCATTCAGGCCATTTTTTGTTTGAAGTTATAGAAACATATTCCCAGGAAAGTGAACTTGGGAATATTACTTTCCCACGTTTGGTATAAGTTTTAAAAATTATATTCCTTGGTAATTGATTCCCGGGAAAGTGATTTACCCATGTTTTAGTTATACATTTTATTCCCATGGGGAGGGGTGGGAATGTTACATTCCCATAGGAATGGAAGTTATTTTTAAAATAACTTCTCACTCTCACTTCATTCTACTATATTTTTTCTGTTTTTAATTTTTGAAATAAATAATTTTAAAAATATTCCTGGGAATATTAAATATCTACCAAACATGTTTAGAAATTTTACTTGGGAATAACATTCCTGGTAATAGGATTCCTGGGAATAATATTCCCAGGAATATGATCTTAAATCTTGAAACAAACTCCCCCTAAGATTGAACATGGGAGATGTGGCCTTTTGAACATACTAGCTTGACGGTAAAATTAAATTAAAAAAACTATGAAATGCTAAATAACAATGTTTCTTAGAAGTTAGCATAAAAAGGTATTATTTTTTTGGTGCAAGACCACATGTATCCTCCACGAGAGGCAACCTGTCGAGCCGGGTAGGACCTCTATGGGCGCCAAAGCTCTCCCTCCGAGTATTTAACACAGCTGCATACCCAGGGCTCGAACTCGAGACCACTGGTTAAGCTGGAACAGCCCCTTACCAGCTGATCCACGTGCTCGGTGGTATTATTTAAAATCAAATGAAGCATATAATATAAAATTGTAATTCTACTGAGAACTATTTCAAAGGCTAACTAATAAATATACTTTTTAAAAAATAAATTAAAATTAAACATATCTTTTATGTATTAAATCACAATTTATTCAAATGTTAATTTTTCAAAGACTTGAAATAGAAATATGAAAAGTGTATTTGATTAATTAAGAATAACAGATACAACACACATATATATACATGCTATGACAGAATCAAATCCCTAGAGTTTTGGGATTATGATCAACCTAAATAAGGAAACTATACAATAAATCAAGGGAGAATAAACTGTTATATCTAACAGAATATACAGAATATCTCTACATATCTCAACACTCCCCCTCAAGCTGGAGCATACATATCATAGGCATCCAGCTTGTCACATATATAGGTTATCCTAGGACCCCGCAAAGATTTAGTAAAGATATCTGCAAGTTGATCCTTGGAGCAAACTGAGGAAGTCTTGATGACACTGGAGAGAATCTTTTCTCTGATAAAATGACAATCAATCTCTATATGCTTTGTCCTCTCATGAAAAATCGGATTAGAGGAGAGGTATAAGGCTGACTGGTTATCACACATTAGTTCCATAGGACCAACCTTGCAAAACTGCAACTCTTGAATTAAAGACTTTAGCCACAAAAGCTCACATGTGGTGTGAGCCATTGCACGATACTCTGCTTCTGTGCTCGATCTGGCAACAACACTTTGCTTTTTACTCTTCCATGAAACAAGATTACCTCCTAAGAAAACACAATAACCTGTTGTTGACCGTCTATCACTTGCATCACCTGCCCAATCTGCATCGGAATACCCAACAATATCTGTATGTCCTCTATCACTGTAAACAATTCCCTTTCTAGGTGATCCTTTGATATATCTGAGGATCCGCACAACTGCATGCCAATGGCTCTCACAAGGGGAGTTAAGGAACTGACTTACAACACTGACAGGAAAGGATATATCAGGTCTGGTCATGGTGAGATAATTCAACTTGCCCACTAGTCTTTGATACCTCCCCGGGTCAGAATAGGGCTCCCCCTGGTTAGGTAGAAGCTTCACATTGGGATCCATTGGGGTGTCAACTGGCTTACAATCTGTGAGTCCTGTCTCCTCCAGAATGTCAAGAGCATATTTTCTTTGAGAAATAGCAACACCGGACTTTGACTGAGCAACCTCAATCCCAAGGAAATAGCGCAGGGGACCTAAATCCTTAGTTTGAAAGTTCTCAAACAAGTGTTGCTTTAGAGCCTTGATGCCCTCCTGATCATCACCTGTAATTACAATATCATCCACATAAACCACAAGATAAATAAATTTATGTGTCAGTGAGCGTTTAAAGAAAACAGAGTGGTCTGCCTTGCAGCGGATCATTCCAAACTCCTGTATGATTTTGCTAAACCGACCAAACCAAGCTCGAGGTGATTGTTTAAGGCCATACAAGGACTTCCGTAATTTACACACAAGGCCAGACTCCCCCTGAGCAACAAACCCGGGGGGTTGCTCCATATAGATCTCCTCCTCCAAGTCACCATGTAAGAAAGCATTTTTTATATCCAATTGAAATAAGGGCCAATGTCTCACAGCAGCCATGGCCAAGAAGAGGCGAACTGAGGCCATCTTCGCAACTGGAGAGAAAGTGTCACTGTAATCCAAACCATATACTTGTGTATATCCCTTAGCCACAAGACGAGCTTTCAATCGATCCACCTGTCCATCAGGACCCACTTTAACATTAAAGACCCACCGACATCCAACAACGGATTTTCCAGACGGAGGTGGAACAAGTGCCCAAGTATGGTTAAATTCTAAAGCTGTCATCTCATCAATCATAGCTTGTCGCCATCCTGGATGGGTTAAGGCTTCCTGTACTGTCTTGGGAATGGTAATAGAGGAAAGAGCAGAGACAAAAGCATAATAGGTAGGAGACAAACGATGATATGAGAGAAAGTTATAAATGGGATGAGGATTAGAAGTAGAACGCTTACCTTTACGAATAGCAATGGGCAAGTCAACTGAGACAGGTGGAGCCGGAGTAGGTGAAGAGACTGGAGTCGAAGCGGAATCACACGGTGCACTGGTAGGAGGAACAAGAGTATGTGACCGACGCTCATAAGTTACCCTAAATCGGTGTGGGGGACAGTTAGACCCTGGGAGAGGTGGAGGACTTTCTGGAGAAGGCAGTGGTGGAGGACTCTCTGGAGAAGGCTCAGGTGCCTCTAAAGTAGCATGTGTAGACTTAACAGAATTAAGATGGGGAATAGGCAATACCTGAGAATAGAGGTCTGAGTCAACTGGAGAGACATCTGAGGCAGTGAAATATGGTGTGTCCTCAAAGAAAGTGACATCTGCACTGGTGTAGAATCGATGTGTAGTGGGAGAGTAACAATGGTACCCCTTTTGGACACGAGAGTATCCCAAGAACACACATTTGATAGCACGAGCAGACAACTTGTCACGTCCTGGAGAAAGATCATGGACAAAACAAGTACAACCAAAAACACGAGGGGGAACAGAGAAAAGAGGGTCCGACGGGTATAATAGGGAATGAGGAACCTGATCATTCAAAACAGAGGATGACATCCTATTTATTAAGTATCCTGCAATAAGGACAGCAGGTCCCCACAACTTTGGAGGTGTGGTGGCATTTAATAAAAGAGTGCGAGCAGTGTCCACAATATGTCTATGTTTTCGTTCGGCTACACCATTTTGTTGAGGTGTATGAGGACAACTAGATTGATGTTGAATGCCATGGGAAATCATAAATGAATTGAAGCAATCAGAGAAATATTCTTTAGCATTGTCACTTCGTAGAATACGAATTCCTTTGCCAAACTGAGTTTTTATTTCTGAATAGAAACTTTGAAAAATATTGAATAACTCTGAACGATTTTTCATTAAAAATATCCAAGTGCATCTAGAAAAATCATCAATAAAGGTGACATAATACCTATGCCCTAAAATAGAGGGAACACGACTAGGACCCCAAACATCAGAATGAATGACATCAAAAAGAGAGACAGCTCGACTATTAATACTACTAGGAAAAGAAGCTCTAACATGCTTACCTAATTGACACGACTCACACTCGAAGGACTCCAATCTTGAGAGATGAGGTACCATTTTCTTTAATTTATTCAAGCTGGGATGACCAAGACGACGATGGAGTAAACTAGGAGACTCAATGGATGCACATATGGTAGAAGTAGAAGGCTGAAGGTAGTAGAGGCCATGTGATTCAGATCCGGTTCCAATCGTCCGTCCCGTACTCCGGTCCTGTATCATGAATGAATCGGAAGTGAAGGTTATGGAACAGTTTAGTGATCGAGTCAACTTGCTTATAGAAATTAAATTGAAGGGACATCCGGGAACTAGTAAAACTGATTTCAATGATAACGAGGAAAGAGGTGAAACTTGCCCAATACCAGTGGCTTGGACTTTTGACCCATCTGCAAGGGTGATATGATGTGGAGTTTCGGGTGATGATAAATTAGAGAAAAAGGAGACATTACCAGTTAAGTGATCAGAAGCACCGGAATCCAAAACCCATGATCCAGTAGGCGTAGAGTGTGAGAGACAGATTGTAGAATTACCAGTGTGAGCAACAGTGACTGAGGAAGAAGGCTGTTGAGTTGCTTTCAGTTGAAGGTACTCTTTATAATCATCGGCAGATATAACAACCTTGGGAACATCCGCCATGAGAACAGCAACTGATCAACCAGAAACACCACAAAAGACCAACAGAAAGCAACAAAAACGTCCAAAAAGGTAGTTAGGTGTTGTCAATTGTAATAATTTTGAATTAAGGGGGTATGTTAGTTAGTAATTCAAAAAGGTAGTTATTCTGTTACTCTGTTTTTAATAACAAATCTGGAATGTGTTTGTAGCACAAAGATCCAAACACCTTGAGGTGACTTACTAGAGGCTTCCTTCCTGTCCAGCATTGTTCAGGAACCTGCTCTTTCAACCTTTTAGTGGGACACTTATTGAGTAAGTAAACTGCAGTGGTCACTGCTTCACCCCAGAAACTGTGAGGGAGACCTTTCTGCTTGATGAGACTTCTAGCCATGTCAAGGACAGTTCTATTCCTTCTTTCTGTCAGTCCATTGTGCAGTGGAGTATAGGGGGCTGTAACTTCATGAATGATTCCATACTTCTCACAGAATTCTTCGAACTCCCTACAGGTATATTCTCCTCCACCATCTGTCCTCAACACTTTAAGCAATTTACCACTTTGTCTTTCAACCAGTGATTTGAATCTTTTAAAAATTTCAAACACCTCACTCTTGGCTTTTATCAGATATATCCACATCATCCTGCTGAAGTCATCAACAAAGGAAACAAAATATTTGTGGCCTCCTAATGATAATACTTCAAATGGGCCACACACATCAGAGTGTATCACATTTAGTAATTCTCTAGACCTCATTGGCAGATATGAACATTTAGGATTTCTAGGTTGCTTACCAATACTGCAAACCTCACATATTTTATCAGGCACTAGCATATGAGGAAGACCCAACACCATTTCTTTAGCCTGTAATTTACTCAGACTTCTAAAATTTAAATGCGCTAACCTGAAATGCCAAATCCAGCTTTCATGTTCCACTTCTGTTGCTGTTAGACACTTGGTAGATGTTGCATTAATGTTGGTTTGGAAAGTTCTATTTCTTGAGAGTGGAGATCGAAGGACCAGCCTCTTCTTTGGATCAAATAGCTCAAGTGCATCACGTTCCATGATCACCTTGAATCCTTTCTCAACTAACTGTCCCACACTTAGGAGATTACACTTCATGCCAGGAACATACAACACACTCTCAATTACTGCTGTTTTCCCATCTTTCCTCTGAACCAGAATGTTCCCAATGCCCTCAGCCATCAAGGTTCTGTTGTCAGCTAGTTTCACCTTTGTAGATTTGTTGGTATTAAAATCAATAAGCCACTCCTTGTGCCCTGTCATATGATTAGAACATCCAGTATCTAGATACCAAACCTCTGTGGTTGATCCACCTTCAAAGGTTGTAACCATCATCACTACTGCATCTGAGTCAGAATCCTCCTGTGCCACATGTGCTTCATCTGAGGCTTTTGGTTTTCTTTTTCCTTTGTTGCCTTTTCTGTGCCAACACTCCTCAACATAGTGACCAAACTTGTCACACACAAAACACTGAATTTTACTTTTATCTTTCTTCTTTCGAGTGCCTTGTTCTGAAGGCCCAATATCACTTTTATTTGAGGATTCTGCCTTGTCCTCATTCTTGAACTTTCCTTGGTTTGAGTTCCAAGGTTTCTTTGAAAATTTCCATCTCCTTTGTCCCTTTGCAGAATCACCTTTGGTTTGTGCCTGCAAAGCTTGATCAGCCACTTGAATCTTGTTTCTCTGGATCAGTTTTAGCTCCTGTGCTTCCAAGGACCCTTGCAACTCCTCAATTTTCATGGACTCTATATCCTTGGATTCTTCGATCGCAACCACAATATGATCAAAATTCTGAGTGAGGGTTCTCATGACCTTATCAATGATCATTTGATCAGTGATCTTTTCACCACAACCCTTCATAGCATTTGTGAGACACAACTCACGATTGAAATAATCTGCTACTTTCTCGGATTCTTCCATCTGCACCAATTCATACTGTCTTCTCAAAGCTTGAAGTCGCACCTTTCTTATCTTGTCTCCACCAGTAAAACATCTCTCTAAGATGTCCCAAGCCTGCTTGGATGTAGTAGCCTTTGAGATCTTTTCAAAAATACTATCATCTACACCTTGGTGAATCAAGAACAAAGCTTTGCTATCCCTCTTCACCGCATCCTTGTGTGCAGTCTTTTGTGCATCCGTTGGTCTCTCACCAAGTTCTTGGAATCCATCCTGCACTAGTTCAAGCACATCTTGAAACTGGAATAGCACCCGCATCTGTACACTCCATCTCTCCCAATTCTTGCCATCAAGAATGGGCAAACTCCCTGGAAATCCACCATTGCCTGTCATTATTGCAGAACCAACAGCAACAAGAAGAAGATATATTGGCTGCAGCTTCACTCTCGAGGAAAGGAATATGTTATCTCACACTGCACACTCACAGAATCTTGCTCTTTTCCCACAGAGAATCACTCTCCCTTGGATCGATTACAAATGCTCTTGATACCAGTTTGTTAGAGCCAAAACTGATTATGAAAGAAGAATTGTATTATTCTATATCTGATTGAGGCATACAGCAACTCTATATATAGAGTTTTTTATTAAAAACAGAATAACAGAATAACTACCTTTTTGAATTACTAACTAACAAATCTCTATTTGTTCAACTTATTGTGCTTATTGCGACAGAGTGTGGGAGACACTCATGGAGGGTGTTATGGGTGATGCTGGAGGAGGTAATAGGGATGGGGCTGTAAATGAGGGTAACATTAGCCAGGGTGTGAGGATGAGAATGATGTTGTGGAGGGTGCTGACAGTGATAACAGTGTGACTTTTCTGATAGAAAGTGCGGTCTTTGATTAAGATGAGGTCTACTTGGTTCAGATGTGTAACAATGGAGTTCTAGGGTTGTTAAGAGTTGGAAAAATAGACAAGGACCCAAAAAATGACAGACTGTATGTCTTAGGTCACGAAAATGAGGTTGAAAAAGATTGTCATGTCAGTTAACATGGTAACGGCCACTTCAACAAACTGTTAAGCTAGTCTAACAGTGAGGACTATTTTGAAAAAGAATGATTTTGTGATGACGAAAAAATAAAAATAAAATTTAGGGGGACTAAAGTGTAAACGAGTATATTTTGTAGGGACTAAAAACATATTAGCCTAATAGTTAGAACCAATCCAATGGTAGAATTCAGGTTAATATTTTTGGACTTCGTAGCATTGTTTAACTATTAATAACAGAATCCATCTTGACATTATTAAGTCTTTGATAATAAATTAAAATAAATAAATTTCCATATCTTTCATATTGATATTTCCATTAGATGGTCTGTTATCGTTCATATATTTAAATTCATTTAACATGATGTAATTGAAAATGTTAAACACAACACAGAAAAAAGAAGTATAGCTCAATAAGATTGTGTGAGAATGAAAAAAAGGGGGGAAAATACAAAGTTTAAGTAATTGAGATTGAGAAAAAAATCTGCAAAAAAAAAACTAACTTAAAATATATCATATCTGTAGATTACAAAAGAAAAAGCACATTAAACAAATAAAATGCATACAAGTAACTACTGCTGGTGTTGAGATAATGTCTCTTAAGAAAAGAAACCAAATAAAAATTGGGAGTCAAAGACGTTGAAAAATGGAGCAGGGTTGTTTTATTGAAAGGAAGATATTTGTAAAATTAAAGTAAATTTTAAATATTTAAATAATATGATGTTATATTTGTAAATTAACTTTATGTAATATAAAGTGTCATATCAGAATATTATAAGTGTTATTGTAGTGTACAATATTTGAAAATGAGATTTTATATTTGATAATTTAAATTTTATATTCAAATATTTCACTATTGAAATATAATGAAGTTACATGACCACTCTATTGATGGTGTCATGTTAAATTGAATAAAATAATTAAATTGTGAAGAATTTAATATTTCAAAGGCTAAACTAAAAAATCTAATCTAATATATAAAAGGAGTACCTTGATTTGACTCTCACTTTACAATTTTAATTTTGACATGTGAATTTTTTTTTTGTCATTGGAATCTTACTTTGACATGGGGCTGTCTTCAATTATTGGCATGGTGGCTTCTCAAAAATGTTTTCCCACATGTCAAAGTAAGATTCTAAATGGTAAATAATATTTCCACATGAAAGTCAAAATCCAAATGGTTGAGTAAAAACATGGTGCTCCTTTTAAATATTAGATTACAGTTCATTGTGAACTTTGATATAAATATACTTGCATTGAACTAATAATCATAACCAAGTTGCCACTTTTGTGTAGAAGTTATCTCATTCAATATAATGTGCTTGGAAGAGCTTATTTGACCTTATCTTATGACATAAGCACTTATTTAGGTGTTTGGGTAAGCTTATGAAAAGAGTTTATGACATGCTCATAAGCTGTTTTCAGCTTATTTCAATAAGCTCCTCAGAATAGCTTATGCAAAGTTTAAGTACACAATCCCCTCTTCAATTTTCATCCACTTTCTTAAGAGCTTATTCATTAGGCGCTTATCAAATAAGAGCTTATGTTATAAGCACTTAATTAAGCTGTTTTTCCAAAAAGCACCAAAGTCATTCGTATGGTAAAGAAGGCTAAAGTTGTGAAGTCATGCTAATATGCTCATGCAAACAAAAATTGTATGTTCATTATAACCCTTTTAGTGTCAGAACCTTTAGTTTCTTGTTTTTATTTCCGTCCTTTTATCTTTATTCTTTTATAGTTATTAACAATCTAATGTTAGTGCATTCATCACTTTCTAATCCTATTTTCAGGATTTTCGAAAGGATTGGCTATCAATTTTATTGATAGTCACGTCTTCTCGGTCATCTATAAACATTAGGCACTTGGAGAAAGCTACAGTTTCCACTGGCAAAGAAGGCTTATTATCAGAGGGGAATGCTGCTTACAATTGGTCCAGGTCTTCATCCATGATTTTATTTGCTTTGCTAAGCTATTCTGATACTCATGTAATTCAATAATCAAATGTTCAAACTGAGTCTCTAAAGGGGGCTGAGATTTTTGTTTTCAGGAGGAAATAGCATGCGAAGTTTATTTTAATCCTTTTACTCAGGATAGTATTTTTTCTCCTTTTCCGTTTAGAATATAAAACATAAGAAAAAAGAGAAAAAAAGATTTTCCAGAACACCTGTCTTGCCAGTCTGCAGGACTGCAGTATTCCTGCTTTGCTCAGTGCTTTCTCATAATTAATCTATTTCCTTGTTTGGGGGTTCATTAGTTTATTTTCAGACCTCCTAGACAGACAACTGAACTTATCAATTGAGTGTAAATCCTTATGCAGATGAAATACTAGATCTTTTTGCTGGTAATTTCTTGGTTTCTACCTGGTCATTTCTTGGTTTCTACCTTTTTGATTGAGTTGATTCTATAGCCTGCTTGTATGTTGAACCATATGGTTTCTTTAGACTTTTTTGTTTGTCAGATATTCAGAGACTTATCCTTGTCCTTTTGTTGTGCTAGGATGATGTCTTGACTTTCTTTCTTGTATTCTCCTCTTTTATATGTTACTACTAGTGGGCCTTCAAGCAGTGTTGTGTTTTGGGCCTATAATTTGTATTGTGCATTACTCATTTATAATGTGTGTAAAAACACAGTTGAGTTAGTGCTGCCTGACCATTCTCCTCCCTCTCTCTAATATATTAAAAGAATTTTAGAAAACTTAAAGAAATAATAATGGTATCGTGGTTTTGATGCAGATGTGTAGATGAATTGGAATCCCTACTTTCTAAGCATGGTAGTCTTAGGAAGCTATATTTTTACCACCAGCACCTCACAGCTGTGAGTGTCCCTATTCCATCCTCATCTAACCATTTCCTCAATTTCTCTATAATGATGGCTAGTTTAGTGCTGTGACTTTAGACTTATGGTTTAAATTCTGAATTCTACTTGTCATTTCTTTTCATTTTAAAAGCCAAACTATGTTCCTATAATAGGTTTTTAGAAACACCATGTTTGGTCCAGAAGGGCGTCCTCAACATTGTTGTGCATGGCTTGGGATAGCCAGTAGTTTTCCAGAGTGTGCATCTCCCATCGTTCCAGAAGAGGTAAAACAAATCCTCCCCAGCTGTTTTATACCTTGAATTCTCAAGTATTAACCAAAGTTCTGAAACCATTGACTGCACTTTGTGACAAGGCTATACCTTGCTTCCTTTTTTATTGCTTTTCTGCTTTGTTTTGCTTATATAAAGACTTGATCTGCAAAATATTTATTGCAATCTTTCACTTACATTAATATTTTTTTATTTAATGAAAATGAAGATTTGTTTATTAGAAAGAAAGATAGTTAATGATGCATATGGAATATGGATCTGTAATGGGTGGATGATTCACATTAGTTAGGCTTCTTACAACTTCCGCACCTAGAAATATTTTTTTTATCTTCAAGTTCAATGAGAATGAATTCTGAAATATTCTGTGTTAAAACTACATAATCATTGTGTGTTCTGATGCCATTGCAAATCTAAACTTCTTGTATAACATCACTCGTCAAAAGTATAAAGAATGGTATGACCTTGTTGAAAAAAGAAACCTCATATTGACTCAAAAGGTTACATAAACTTCCTCTCACTACTGCCTGATTGACGATTAGATATGTTGCATGCATGATTATAGCAAGATGTGGGAAATATAAAATATAGTTGGTAACTTTACTTTTTGCCACAAGCAGGTTACAAAAATTGGGAGGGATGCTGTTCTCTATGTTGAATCTCTGATTGAATCCATCATGGGAGGATTGGAAGGATTAATAAATATTCTTGACTCTGAAGGAGGATTTGGCGCCCTAGAGAATCAGGTAAATACTTTTAATAAAAGAGTTAGCTCCATTTCTGAAAACTAACCTTCAGATTTCATCAGCTTCTTCCAGAGCAAGCGGCTTCATATCTGAATTATGCATCAAGAGTATCTATTCCATCATATAAATCTCCAAAAGGGACTGCTGGCTTTCCTTTACCTGGCCATGAAAGCTTTCCTGAAAATAATAGTTCCATCAAAATGTATGTCATAATAATTCCATGTTAAATGTATATGTGTAACTACATGATTATAGGTTTTTAATGTCTCTGCTTTTTCCAATGACAGGTTAGAAGCTGCAATGCAGAGGTTAACCAATTTGTGTTCAGTTTTGAATGATATGGAGCCTATATGTGTTTTGAACCATGTCTTTGTTCTGAGAGAGGTTAGTGATGGATCTTCTTTTTCTTCATCTTATTTTTCCTTCTTTCTGAGGTTTACTTATCTATAAAGAACAGTCTAGATAAGGGAGGGTTAGCCTCTGCATTGCCCAGGCTTCAAGTCCAAAGGGTTCTTGCAGAGGGGGGGAGGGGGTGTATTAGACAAAATCGTTCATGAGCCTTGACTTAATAGCTTAAGCTTTGGGATTATTTGGTTCTTGACAGCAACTTGTACCCAATTTAAAGAGTTGTGGTAAAATGTGCTTGGATTAAAGCACACACCTTTACACGTGGAAATTCATTGCACTTGAGATTTTGACTTAATACAAAGCTTGAAAGTACTTTATTCTGAGATTAATAAAGCTACTTTACATTAAACTTTAATTATTAAACTGAATATGCCTGGGAACAAGCTCTGGAATATTGTCACAGTATTTGTTCACGTCGATTCCCCAAACTGCCGACCTAAGTCTTGAGAGTCAAGACTGAAGTAAATCTTAGGAGAATGGATTGTGTGAAGATACCTCCTTTCGTGCTATTCAGGTGTTATTTGTAGAGGTTTAGACTTATCTACAAGTCTACAACCCACTGCCTAATCCCTATTTTCCTGGTTATCAGATCTAACCCTCAAATTTAAAATTTGAATAAGTGGCCTATTGGGCCAAGTTGGCCTATCTAAGTCAATCGGTCCAATAGGCCCCCTGAAAGTAAATTAGTAATGAAGGCAGAACAGTAGGTGAATTGTCAAGAAAGGTCAAAATTGAAGTGGAACAATAGAACTATAGGCCAAGAAAGAACCCTAGAGTGCTTCAGATCTAAATTATTGTAAAAAATGATGGCTAAAAATTTCTTATAGAAGTTCTTAAGGTCTTTAGAAGGCTTCTAGTCACCCTAGAATCCTAACCTTCAATACATAAGCCTTAGTTAAATCATAGCCATCTAGTTTATTAAAAAGTCACATTAATTTTGAAGTGACTTACATTAAACATAAACTAATAACATAAAATGTCACTAACTCTTGAGTTGAGTCCATTTCAACTATTGATGGCCTCACCAAATGTCTTACTAAGCCCACTTAAGCTGAAAAGTCTAGGGTGCTCCTGCATAAACTTGGTTATCAATTCTCTGAGGCTATATGAAGCATCCCTTTAGTCTTTACCGAAAAGCTTAAACCATCAAACAGAAAAACGAGGTGTGGTCATAGTTTATGTAATACTAACTAAAAGACATTGCAGCTGAAGCAAATTATGTTCTTCAGTGCAATGAATTGCAATGGATCTCGGTTTTTGTTCAATTTGCAATTTAATCTGGTTCCAGTTGCCCTTGGTGGCTGAGTATTAAAAGGGATTGATCCCCCCCCTTCCTCATTTGCCAAAGAGGATGATAGTTCCAGCAGTTTTGTGTGAAATAAAATGTAAAACCAAATAGCATTCCTCTGTTTATCTAAACATGTGACCACTTGCAAGTGTATGAAATCTTCATATAAAATGGTATCCAGGTTTTAGTAATAAATAAATAATTCCCTGGATTTATCTCACTATAATAATAACTGTTGAAACTATAGGGTTAGATAAGAAAGGTAGGAGGAGAAAGAAAAAAGGTGTTGAATTATGATTATGATTTATGATATGATATGATGTGATACAAAAGACTAAACACTAACTCTTATTTATACTAGTTCAAAACTTCAAATCCTAATCAAATGGGGACTCTTAATTCTAATTAAGTAAGGAAACAAATCATAAAATAAAGAAATATGAAAACCAATCCTAAGAGATGTTTGTTATATGAGATTCGAACAATAAAATGATTATTTGGAGTTAGATCCTCTAAAGTGAGGTGTGGTTTGGAAAGTCAAAGTCCATATGACATTTGCTAATAAGAAAATCAAGGAAGTAGATTTACAGATATCCATGATCTCTTATCCAGATGGTTATCAATACTGCACTTTTACCCTTAAACTGCATTTGTTGCTTTAGAGGATCCAAATCTGACATTGGTTCAAGTAATGGATCAACTTGTGACTCTCAAGTCTTTACACATCCACTCCAATTATATCAAATTGAACTGTTTCTGAACCAAACATCATTCCTTCTGTTATTATTTTAACACCTCAAGCTATTTGTGCAGTACATGAGGGAATGCATTCTTGGCAATTTCAGAAGAAGACTGCTTGGTGTTCTGAAAACTGATAATGATCTTCAACGGCCTTCTGTTCTGGAATCGCTGATTAAGAGACATGTTAGCATTGTGCATCTTGCAGAGCAGCACATAAGCATGGACATTACTCAGGGTATTCGGGAAGTTCTGCTTTCAGAAGCCTTCTCAGGACCAGTTTCTTCTCTGCACTTATTTGAGAAGCCAACAGACCAACATACAGGATCGGCCACTGAATCTGTATGTAATTGGTATATTGAAAACATAATCAAGGATGTATCAGGTGCTGGGATATTGTTTGTACCAATTCATAAATGCTTCAGGAGTACAAGGCCTGTTGGTGGATACTTCGCTGAATCAGTCACTGATCTCAGAGAACTGCAAGCTTTTGTACGTATTTTTGGTGGCTATGGAGTAGACAGGCTAGACAGAATGCTAAAAGAACACACAGCTGCACTTTTAAATTGCATTGATACCTCATTGCGATCAAATCGTGATGTGCTTGAAGCAGTTGCTACCAGTCTTCATGCTGGTGATAGAATTGAAAGAGAAGCTTCCATGAAGCAAATAGTTGATCTGGAAACTGTGGTTGGTTTTTGTGTTCAGGCCGGCCTAGCCCTGGCTTTTGATCGGCTATTAGCTGAGGCTTCTGGTGCCATACTTGAAGAAGGTGCTCCCTTGATACATTCACTGCTAGCTGGGGTGGTTAAGCATCTACCTGATGTAGTACCAGAAAAGGAAGAGATCAAGAGAATAAGAACAGTGGCAAATACTGCAGGTGTTGTAAGCTACCATGATTCAATTTGGGTAAGATCAATTTTAGAGATAGTTGGAGGTGCAAGTGATGGGTCATGGAGCTTGTTACCGTACTTATTTGCCTCTTTCATGACATCTAATATTTGGTCCACCACGGCATTTAATGTTGACACAGAGGGTTTTAGTAACAATATTCACTGCTTGGCAAGGTCAGTATGGTTATGTTTTGGCTGAAATTACTTATGTTTAATATCTGTAAACACTATGGAGCTTAATACTTTGTTAATTTGAAGATTCTATTTGTCTGATTATAATTTGGTCCAATGCCAAGGGATTAAATTTTGTCCAGTAATTGTACAGGGGCTGGATTTGGAAATTATTCATTTATTTAGTTCCATTGTGTAATTAATATTTGTACCATCTGTCTCACTCTAACTATGTAATACCGGGCAGGTGCATTTCAGCAGTGATCGCCGGAAGTGAGTTTGTTAGATTGGAACGTGAACATCAGCATCGACAGTCTTTAACAAATGGGCATGCCAGTGAGGGAATTGATCCTGAGTTATCGAATCTTATGTCAGCTGAAGCGAGTATCAAGTCCATACTGCAGTTATTTGTGAAATTCTCTGCAGAGATCATACTGGATTCATGGAGTGAAACACACAGGTAAATATATATGATTTTGCTTGAATCACGAATGGTTGTTTATTGTATACACGTCTGTGTGTGTATGAAAACTACACATTAATTAGGTGCGATAGTGTTGCCGGTTGCCATATATTAAAGCAGAATTTCTTCTGCAGCTCTGCATCTGTTCTCTGTTTTATCTGAAACAATTGTTCTTTCATTTTTTTAGTTTTCTAAGATGTTTTGTATATGGATTTATGCACAGATCTCATCTTGTAGCACAGCTTATCTTCCTTGACCAACTTTGTGAGATATCACCATTCCTTCCACGGAGCTCACTGGAAACCCATGTTCCTTATGCCATTCTCCGTTCAGTATATAGCCAATACTATGCAGATACTCCATCCACTCCATTGGCAATACTGAACGCATCCCCCCGTCATTCACCTGCTATATTGCTAGCACATGCTTCTCCTGTCATGAGGCAGCCTCGTGGGGACTCCACACCACCGTATTATGGCAATGATTCAGGATACTTCAGGGGATCATCGTCACATAGTCAAGAGCACCTCTATGATGCTGATATTAGCAGCATAAGAAACACTCGTCGTTCTGGGCCTTTGGACTACAGTGCAAGCCGTAATAAGGTCAAATCTGTTGAAGGGTCAACTTCTGGGAGTACTGGGCCCAGTCCACTTCCTAGATTTGCAGTATCTAGATCTGGTCCAATAGCATACAAGTAGTAAGTTGTTTGAAATATACCCAACAGATGCTGGTAAATTATTCATCCCTTCCTAGTGATCAGTTGTCCATAACCATAAATCATCCAGCAGGTTCCCGTAAATTTTAGCAAAATGTATATCACACGGAAGCGTCCTTTTGTAGTGGTCTGGATAGTTTAAATCAATGCCATATTAAGTCCTTGCTGTTCTAGCAAGAACCAGTTTTTTGCATATTTTTTAGCTTTGCTTATTTAGCCAAATCTTGACACCTTGTTTCCCAAAAGTCTGTTCGTTGAGGCATTCTGGATCTTATTAGCTGATTAGTAATGATATTCGTATATATAAAAATTAAATTATATTATATTATATATATATATATTATGTATATATATAGTTTTTATGAGTTTTTTAAGATCGTAAAACCAGAAAAATACAAATTTCTAAATACATCCGCTTTCAACCTTTATTTCCCCAAACAGGATGCAAATAGGATCAGATAAAGATGCTTATGGTGTGTTAGTTATACTCATCTATCTCGTGTGTGACCGGGGTGAGAATCCTGGCTTATGAAGTTTTCTAGGTTGCCTCTGTTGAGTCTCAAGACTTTAAAATCTTAAGACTATAACTAAATTTGATGATAACAAACTAACGCATGATTTAAATGAAAATAACATTTTTGTACTTAAAATATTTTAAATGATGGTATCAGGATGTTTCAGAAGATTGGAACTGTCTAAAGTAGTTTGATCATTTGAAGTATTGAAACTATTTGAAGAGTTCAACCATCTAAAGTCAAGGCTGTGCGAGGAGATAAAATTTCAATCTCTACAAAAGTCAACTTTTATCTTGTCTCGTACGCAAAGTACTTTTTGATAAAAATGAGAAAACAGAAGACAACTTTGTGGGAAACTTTCAAAAGTGAAGCACAAAAGAAGTTTGCTCTGCAACTTTGTAAATGTTAAGAAAAACGCCGCTTCCTTGTACCCGGTTGTTAGAATGTCTCACAATGACATAAATGCATTTAATGTTATCTCTAAACGGACATCTCTAGACAGAGAATCTGTGAAGCCTTTAATAGATGAGCACGCTCAAGATGCAAGTAAACAAAACTTACGCAAGATTTTAAAGAGCCCAAACACTACTGAAAACACTACGCGCATAATACTCTTATTTTATGGAAAGAAAGTGGAATGAAAAAAGGATGATTTTTTTAGTTGTTTGGTTTGAAAAAAAATGAAAGGAAAAGATTTTTTTCCCTTTATTTAGCTGTATAAAAGTGGGAGGAAATAAAATGTTATAGGAGTATTTGTGAAATGATATGTATGCCCTCGAATAAAAATATATTATAAAAAAATCTTTTTTATGAAAATTTTAATATCTTTTTGTTACAATTAAAAAAAGAAAAATGTATTTCTTTTACAAGGATTTAATAATTATTTTTTATATTACTAACAGTATTATTATGATTAAGATTTTTAATGAAATGGAAGGTAATAAATATTTAAAGGAATAATTGTAAACAATTATTTATTTATACTTTTCATTACATTTTTATCTTTTTAATGATTACTAATTCTAATTTCACATTTTTGCTACTTTCTAATTTAGATTGTACCATATAAAAAAGTTCCATCTTCGATTGAAAATATCAGCCTTTTATAGTACCTCAAAATAAGTTGACTATATAAACTAAGCTATATATATATATATTTGTATTTCTTCATTCCTAATATAAAAGGACATATAATTATATAAATATCACAATAATATGCAAATATATATGTTAAATGTTCCACCATAGCAGAATGATTAAAGTTTAGCTTATTAATAAAACTAAAAGTCATTAGATTTCTAATATATTTTTATATATTAAACTTGAAATTGAACAAAGTAGTCCATCACAAGTATACCACGGTAACTAAACATGGATACATTTAGTTTATACATGTCACCACGCTTAACCTATTAACCACAAGCATTCAAGAGTTTCCCCTACATAGATGACTTCACATAGAAACAACACCAACAGGTTTCCATTGCATTTAGTTTCACTCCCTACAAAAATAATAATACATAATTCAGAATAAAAGAAAAAAAATGCTTTCTAAGATAATGTGAGTGAATCATTCTACAATATGATAAATTGTTTACCACCTTTAAATTAATGAAAAAAAATTAATTTAATATATCAAAATTGGTTCAAAAATTGCTAAAATTCCCACATAAAATTATAACCATTTTACATGCAAAAAAAAAAACCTTCAACAAAGTCCGTTTATGGTAATAAATACATTCCAACAAAACACAATATAATAAATTAATACAACATATCAAAAGATTAAAATAGAGAGCAAGAATCCTCCAAGAAATTTATGAGCAGTGAGCAAGAAAATCACCTCCGATAATCGGAGGAGGATGACCTCATCCACCGGAGCACAAAGAAAATCAAAGAAGACACCTCAGCAGCCATGTAGGTGGAAGTGCAATCAAATGATAGCAACCATGACGCAAGTCGGGGGACCACTCAGAAGATGTCATATAAGGATAAGGTGATGGAAATTAATCCAAATTTTGATCTGCAACCAGATGAGATTGTTAGAGTTGTCACTGAGGAATTATTCCTGGATACGGATTCTTCCCGGAATACTGATCAAGGCAGTAAGGAGTTCAACCCCAACCCAACTGTAAATGTTGAATTGGAAGAATATGAAAAATGGTGTAGTCCTTGGAAATTTAGCCTTATTGTTCGCTTGATGGGTAAGCGTCTGGGAATTCGATTTATGAGCATGAAGCTAAAGCACATTTGGGAAAAGAAAGGAGACGCTCGAACCATGGATATCTTCGATGACTTCTTCCTTGTCTGGTTCTCTGGTGAAGGGGATTATAAGCACGCTCTGTATGAAGGTCCATGGTTAATTGTTGGCCATTATCTTCTTGTACAACGTTGGAGACCCCTTTTCACACCTGAGGATTACAATGTAAAGAAAATCGTTGTCTGGGTACGTATTCCACACTTACCTGTTGAATTCTACAATCCTCACTTTCTTTGGAGAGTTGGTAACCAATTTGGCACCATGTTAAAGATTGATGAAACAACCTTCATTCATTCTAGAAGTCGTTTCACTAGAATTTGTATAGAAATAGACCTTAGAAACCAATTGATCCCATATTTTAATGCTCTTGGCCTTACATTTAAGGTGGAGTATGAAGGTCTCCACATGATTTGTTTTGATTGTGGCAAATATGGTCATAAGATGGACAATTGCCCAGATAGATCCCTAAATACCTAACAATTGGTTGTGGTTGATGATTCTCAAGATCCTCAGAGTGTCCCTTCTCAGCAAATGAGTGATGATAATACTGATCAAGATTCTTCTAAGAGAAGTTCCAAGATTGTTGTCCAAGGTTCTCTTTCTTCTTGTAGAAACCACAGGAAACACTAGAAGGGGGGTAGAATAGTGTTTTATAATTTCAAACAGATTTTATGAAAACCTTTTCACAAGCAAAGTGTTTAACAAAAGTTTTGAGCAACTTGCTGAAACTGGACTTTTCAGGAACTTACTGAAGTGCTTCAGCAGGTCCAAAAGACAGTGTTACAAACTTGTTTTATAAAGCGTTTGAGATTGTTTTAAAGTTCAAGCTTATAAAACAGATTATTCAGAACCCTCCTGTTAGATTAAATGACAAATATAATGAGATAAGGGTAGAGAAAGCTTAGCCAAGAATTTATCCTAGTTCACTCACATCCACCGTGAGCTACGTCCAGTCCCAATGCGAAACCAACAAAGGATTTTCCACTAACTAAGCACAGTTACAAGTATTCTTTTATCCACAGTCTCTTCAGGCTAAAACCCAAGTATTGTTTTACAGAGAAGCCTCTCCAGGATCAAACCCAAGTATTCTTTGTTTCACCAAGCCTCTCTAGGCTCTTAGACACTTGAAAGTGTTTACAATGAGTAATAGTTTAAGTTCCTGAGAAACTTAAACAGAAAAGATCTTGTACAAGAGATAACTGAGTATAACTCATGATACAATTGAAATATTCTATGTACAAAGATATCAGAGAGTAGCAACTTGATTTTGCGGCGTATTGGGTTGATAATAATTCTTCTCTCTTTTTTTTCTCTTTCTAAATTTCTTCATAAAGCTTTATATAGGATTTCATCTTGAGTCCATTGAAGATTGATGAAAAACACCATTGTGAGATAACATTAAATGTTGTTAATACCGTTGTGATACAATCTTCAAAAAGCTTCTGACTTTGTGTGTTGCAGGTTCAGGTACCAGAGTCTGACACGTGCAGGTACCAGGTTACAACAGTTTCCCTTTCTGGTAAAATATTTGAAATGCTTCATAAAGGGTTTCTGCAACATTCCTTAATTGAATCAAACTTGCAGAAGACGTTTATGATGCATTAAGGTCTTGAGTAGAGAGCCTTCTGACTTTAGTCAAATGCCACGTAGAGAGTCTTCAACAGATTTTCTTGAGTCAGATACTATATCTCTTGAGAGGGTTGATTGCTTTCAGCAGGTTCTCGTCCTTCAGAAGGTTGCACCACTTCAGAGGGTTGCTCCTTCAGAGAGTTTCTGAAACATGTGAAATACCCTTAAGAGATTTTGTACTTTTAGCACATGTTAACCAGATTTGTTACTCATTAAAACTTAGGATTTTAGACTTAAACATTATTAATCTCTTAATAATATTTTTAGACTCAACATTCTCCCCTTTTTTAATGATGACAAATTTGGTTAAACTATTTAAATATCTGAAGGGAAAATAAACTAAGTTAAGTTTTAAGAAATCTCCCCTTTTCAGATCAGAATGTCTTACTCCCCCTGAACATGTGAATTCATTTCTGAGAACATTTATACTTCAAATATCTGTTAGTTTATATCTCCCCCTTTTGTCATCAATCAAAAGGGTAGGTTAAAAACATCCAGAAGTAATAAATGCATACATAATAATAAATACAGGGTAGGTCGACAGTGATTGATTCAAACACTTCAGTTTAATTATACATAACAATTAATTTCAGTCATCTCAGATATATATATTGTACACAACTAAGTAAATACGAGAAAGAGCAATAAAGTCACATAGACAAATCAGTGAGTAAATATCACGATCATATTAAAAGTTCAAAAGGTTCAGTAACATAGAAAGCATAAGAACACTTGTAAACACATAAAATTTCTGAAACTTGGAAAATTAAAAACTGTTGTTCCTCTTAAGCTTGGGCTTGGTGTTAAGAATATGCACTAGAGACTTATATATTTAGAAACATCCATCACTTGTATCATGTTATTTTATAAAGGTAAACTTATTCTTCTAGAATATAATTATTTTCCGTAGAATAGTAAGCTTAAACTTCATAAGAAATCAAGTAGATGTCTTGATCGTGAGATCTTATGAAGAACTATTCTTAAATAGTCCCCACTCAAGTATCATCTTAGGACAAATATGCATTTAGACTAGTATGTGAGTTCATTGATGATCACATCTCACAGATCATGGATATGAGATATCATGTGCTCACATAGGTACACATTAAGAGTAATGGTGTACTGGACAGACCCACCTTAAGAACGTTGCATGGGTTGTTACATAAGTGTCATGAACGTTTCTTAAATTGATAAATGTTATATGAAGTCCTTCGACCTGAAATCACTACGATTCCTACATAAGGAATTATATGTTTTAATTATCATCAAATGTTACCTGTAACAGGGTAATCATAAAGTTGGTATTTGGACATATAATAAATTATGTGGTGGAATGTGAGTGCCCTAGATGGGATTTGTCCCTCCTATGTAACAGGAGTTATATCTGTAGGCCTCTTGATAAAGTGAGACTGCAAAATGCATGGCCATGATCAGGAGGATAAACATAAGATGTTTATTTTCTGTACAGTCTACTTGGGGGTCAAGAAAATATATAAATTGAACTATACAAGGTTGACACAATCCATGCCCTTGTGTTCAATTATATTTGGACAAAGGGACATATCATATAAATTATCATAAAATAGGATGCGTCAAAGTTGTTGATATTCTCAATATTTGGATAATGATGTATTGCTAGATGCCGCTCACTATTTATGATATTAAATATAAAAGAGTTTTATTTTAATATCATAACCAAATATTAAAAGCCTATTGGGTCACACGCATACAACAAGCCACTAGGAAAGAGATAATTCTAATTTAATTAGAATTATAACATAATGGGCCAGGCCCATAAGTGTGAGGGTTAAGTGAGTAAAGGGGTAAAACCCTAGCCACCACTCTATAAATAGAGCATGAGATGCACTACCCTGTACACATGAGCAATCGCTTCTTACTTTCTAAGGCTACTAGCAGAGCTGAGGAGGGTTTCCTAGTTTGGCTGTTGGCGTGGATACCACTAAAGACGTGGCTACTCTTGCCTCGTTTGTAATCCTAATAAGGTACGACCTTTCGTTTTAATACCTTTTATGCCTTGATTCGTGTTTTCGCAAAACGATTATAACAAGGGAGGGAATCCATTTATTTCCATTGCACCGTGACCACATGCTTTGATTCCCTTCAATTGGTATTAGAGCGTTGGTTTGCGATAAACACGTTTTAGGCTTTTAATCTTGTGAAGATTATGATTTTTTTGTTTTTTTCTGCTGAAAAACGTAGCGCTGATATCTGGGCTTCACCTGCGTTGCAGCGCAGGATGAAGCGCAGATCTGGGCTTCACTTTAGCTGAAGCCCAGACTGCAGCGCAGATCTGCGCTTCAGCTAGGTTGCAGCGCAGATGAAGCGCAATTTTTAGTATTTTCGATTCTGATACTTGCGCTTCACCTACGCTGTAGCGCAGGTGAAGCACAAGTGAAGCGCAGCTTTCAGAATCAGTTTATTTTGTTCCCTTTATTGATTGTTTTATGTGCGATGTATATATATTTATATTCTGGTGTTGGAGGATCCCATAGGACATGAAAAGTTCATGTCTTGGGCGTCAAAGGATTCAATTGTTGAAACCTTGTCTCGACTCAAATGTTGGCTGTGATAAACATGCCACTTATCAATTTGTTGACAAGAGCGTATTCGAATGGTACGAGGGACTTACCTGTTTACAGGTTCGTGAAGTACTCGTTTGATGCGAGACACTTATTGATGATTGGTTGAGTGTTTATCAAATCCAATTTTTGTTTTGAGACACTGCATAATGTTTTATTTTGTATGCGCGTAATCAAACCTCGCTTAATAATATACATCTCATTATATCACTCGTTTTACAATCAATGGATGCTAAATTTTGCATGATGGTTGGTTATGGCCTTAGTTGTTTTAATTTAAATACGACCCGCGTGTCGTGCCTTACCTCTAAACATTCCTCTTGTAATTCTCTTCTCATCTCTATCCCCTCGTATGTTAAACGAGGTTTCTTCTTGTTATGTAATGTAACCTGGAGGACATGGAGCATGGATTCAGTGGGAGATTTGGAGAGCTCAAGATTATGTACAAGATTATATAGTTGATGTAATTTTGTATTTGGTTTTAGGAGGCCAAACCATATCATGTGTGTTTGTATCAGATGCATGCTTGTATGTTAAATGGTTTAACAACGAATAAAATTAAAGCGATCAAATCCCTCAATGCTTATTATGCCTTCCAATGAATGACACTCGTCAAGGCTAGAATCGATGAAGAGTGGGTCTGCTAAAGCATGGTACCTTTATCTATTTTTGTGAGGCGTGATAGGATAAAAGTAATATCCGATTGTCAACCATTGGGTTATGATTGGGTATATTCAATAAGATTGAAAAACCTAGAGGCACTAATATTAAGTCATGTTTTGCCTTCCAATGTATGGCACTCGTCAAGGCTAGAATCGATTAAATGTGGGTCTGCTAAAGCAGGGTGCATTTATCTACTTTAGTGAGGCGCGATGGGATAAAAGTAATATCCAACTGTCATCCGTTGGGTTTTTGACTTAACTATGTGTATTCAATAGGATTGAAAAGCCTAGAGGCATCAAGTTAGGCATTAATTCATAAGATGAATTAGAATAAGAGTTATTCACCTAACTATCCAAGAGTTGTATGAGATACAATTGGAAAGCATGTTCCTACCTAAATAACCTTTTCTTAAGCGATCAACTAAAGCTGACTTAAAATTAGGTGAAATATGGATCATGGCCCACTAGAAAATCTAGTGATGGGATTTTCTGATTCTTTATGTTGAGGGTACTTTTTTGAATCAAAATAGTGGGAGGCATATTTAATTAAATACCCTGTTAAATATATTTGTTATGTGATACTTACGTGCATAATTTTTAACACAACAAATAATCTTTTACTGCGATCTGTCCTTGAGAAGGACAAACTGTCTGGAATTAACTTTCTAGACTGGTATAGAAACCTAAGGATTGTCCTTAGGCATGAGAAAAGGCTGCATGTCCTGGAAGGGCCTATTCCTGAAACACATGTTGCAAATGCTTCGAAAGCTGACAAGGATGCTTTTAGAAAGCATCTGGATGTCGCTCTCGATGTGGGTTGCCTTATGCTTGCTACCATGAATGCTGAAAACAACATGAGAACATGGAGGCGTACAATATGATTGTACACTTAAAGAAAATTTATCAAGGACAAGCTAGGCTTGAACGATTTGAAGTCTCAAAAGCACTTTATCAATGTAGACTGGCAGTGGGAACCCCTGTTGGTGCTCATGTACTCAAAGCAATTGGGTACATTGAAAACCTAGAAAGACTTGGATTCCCATTAGGCCAAGAGTTGGCCACTGATCTTGTCCTGCAATCGTTGTTGGACAACTATAGTTAATTCATCATGAACTATAACATGAATGAATTTGACAAATCGCTGCTAGAATTGCTAAGCATATTAAGAACAGTTGAGCAAAACATTAATAAAGGTAAAGGGAAGGCCATATTGGTGGTCCAACCTGGAAAAGGCAAGGGCAAGAAGAAATTCTTGAAACCTATGGGCGGGATAGCTAAGGAAGGAAAATGTTTCCACTGTGGTCAATCAGGACATTGGAAACTGTGTAAAGTATCTGGAGGAGATCAAGAAGGGAAGTGAGACTTCCGCTTCAGAGACATATGTTATAGAAGTCAATTTACCTATTTCTGCATCTTGGGTATTGGATACCGGATGTGAATCTCACATTAGTGTGAATGTGAATGATCTAAATGAAGTAGGTCATTGGCTAAAGGAGAAGTCGACCTACGTGTGGAAATGGAGCAAGAGTTGCTGCCTTAGCCGTAGGAACCTATTATTTAACTTTGCCCTGGACTAGTTATTGAACTTAATAATTGTTATTTTGTGCCTACCATTAGTGGGAATTTTAAATTTCGTTTCTTATTTAGAAAAGAGTGTTTTCATAAAGAATAATTCAATTTATTTGAATGATATGGTTGTGCAAAGTTGAACAATATGTTCTTGACATGGAAGTGCCTATCTATAACATAAGTTCTAAGAGGGTCAAAACAAATGATTTGAACCCAACTTATCTTTGGCATTGTCACTTGGGCTTACATAGATGAGAAACGCATATCCAAACTCTATCAAGATGGCTATTTGAAATCTTTTGATTTTGAATCAATTGAGACATGTGAATCTTGTCTATTAGGGAAGATGACCAAAACCCCATTCACTGGAAAGGGGTGAAAGGGCTGGTGATCTTCTTGGTCTCATACATAGTGATGTATGTGGGTCCATGGGCACAATGGCTAGAAGAGGTTTTTAATACTTCATCATTTTTACTGATGATTTCAGTACATATGGATTTATGTATTTGATGGAACACAAATCTGAATCCTTTGAAGAGTTTAAGGGATTTAAGAATGAAGTATAAAACCAACTTGGCAAGACTATTAAAATACTTCAATGAGATCAAGGTGGAGAATACTCAAGCCAACAATTTGATGACTATCTGAGATAGTGTGGGATAACATCTCAACTCGCTCCTCCTGGAAAACCTCAATGGAATATAGTCTCAGAAAGGAGAAATCGAACTCTATTGGATATGGTTCGATCTATGATGAGTCATACTGATCTCCCTGGCTCCTTTTGGGGTCATGCTTTGTTAACAGTAGCATTCACACTAAACCGTGTTCCATCTAAGCCTGTCATAAAGACACCATATGCGATATGGACTGGGAAGCGACCTAGTATGTCTTTTATGAAGATTTGGGGTTGTGAAGCTTATTTGAAACTCCAAGTTTCAGATAAACTAGGACCCAAATCAGATAAGTGCTTATTCGTGGGATACCCAAAAGAAACTAAGGGCCACTACTTTTATAATCCTAGCAAAGGCAAAGTGTTTGTCGCTAGGACTGTTATATTCTTAGAAAAGGAATCTGTCTCTAAGAAAATGAGTGGGAGGAAAGTAGAACTTGAAGAAATTCAAGTACCACAAAGTTGCAATGAGCTGGTAATGGAACAAGAGCAGATACCACAAAGTGTTGTGGAGCCACCTGCTCAAGTAGCGCAAGACTTGCGTAGATCAGATAGAATATGTCACCAACCTGAGAAATATGGTTTCCTTGTGTCTCAGGAAGGGGATGTATTGCTAATGGATCAAGGTGAACCAGTGATCTACCAAGAAGCTCTTTTGAATCCAGAATCTGAGAAATGGCTTGATGCCATGAGATCTGAAATGGATTCCATGTACACTAACAAGGTATGGACCTTGATTGAGCCACCCGAAGGGATAAAACCCATAAGGTGCAAGTGGGTTTTCAAAGAAGAAAACTGACATGGATGGTAATGTAAGTACCTTTGAAGCATGGTTGGTGGCTAAAGGGTTTCACGCAAATTCATAGTATAGACTATGATGAAACGCTTTTTCCCCAGTTGCCATGCTCAAATCTGTTCGGGTCTTGCTTGCTGTTGCAGTTTACCATGATTGTGAAATCTGGAAAATGGGTATCAAGACAACTTTCCTAAATGGAAACCTTCTTGAAAATGTGTGTATGACACAACCTGTAGTTTTTGTTGTACCTGAAATACTGGAAAGGTATGCAAGTTGAAAACGACCCATTTATGGATTAAAGCTAGCCTCTAGAAGCTGGAATCTTCATTTTGATGAAGTTGTAAAGCAGTTTGGTTTCATTAAAAATGAGGATGAACCTTGTGTCTACAAAAATGGTTAGTGACAACAAAGTGGTTTTTTTTCTGGTTTTGTATGTAGATGACATACTCATAGGAAATGACATTCCTACCCTTCAGTCTGTAAAGACTTGGTTAGGAAATTATCTTTCTATGAAAGATTTGGGCTAAGCAACCTATGTGATAGGTATCAGGATCTATAGAGATAGATCTCGAAGATTACTTGGCCTAAGTCAAAATACATACATAGACAAAGTGTTAAAACGGTTTAACATATGTCACATGGTATAAGCCTACCTAAGGCCCAATCTCCTTCCAGTAAAGAAGAGAGAGGTTGCATGAGTGAGATTCCTTATGCATCTGCTATAGGATCTATCATGTCTGCCATGTTATGTACTCGACCAGAAATATCATATGCTTTAAGCATGACTAGAAGATACTAGTCTGATCTTGGTGAAGGTCACTAGACAACAGTTAAGAACATCCTTAAGTACTTGAGAAGAAATGAGGATTCATTCTTGATATATGGAGGTGAGGAAGAGCTACTTGTAAAGGTTTACACTAATGCTAGCTTCCAAACCGACAAAGATGATTGAAGATTGCAATCAGGTTATGTGTTTTGTTTGAATGGTGGCGCTGTGAGCTAGAAAAGTTCAAGCAAAAAACAGTCGCTGTTACAAACTCATTAAACCCCTTATGCAGCAGAAGCATGAATGGCACACTAGATCATTAGGCATAATAGTTATGTCTGAATGTCTCTAGTGCAAGTGGGAGATTGTTAGGAATATGCACTAGAGACTTATATATTTAGGAACATCCATCACTTGTATCATGTTATTTTATAAAGGCAAACTTATTCTTTTAGAATATAATTATTGTCCGTAGAATAGTAAGCTTAAACTTCATAAGAAATCAAGTAGATGACTTGATCGTGAGATCTTATGAAGAACTATTCTTAAATAGTCCCTAGTCAAGTATCATCTTAGGACAAAGATGCATTTAGACTAGTATGTGAGTTCATTGATGATCACATCTCTTAGATCATGGATATGAGATATCATGTGCTCACACACGTACACATTAAGAGTAACGGTGTACTGGACAGACCCACCTTAAGAACGTTTCATGGGTTGTTACATAAGTGTCATGAACGTTTCTTAAATTGATAAATGTTATATGAAGTCCTTCGACCTGAAATCACTACGATTCCTACATAAGGAATTATATGTTTTAATTATCATCAAACATTACATGTAACAGGGTAATCATAAAGTTGGTTTTTGGACATATAATAAATTATGTGGTGGAATGTGAGTGCCCTAGATGGGATTTGTCCCTCCTATGTAACAGGAGTTATATCTGTAGGCCTCTTGATAAAGTGAGACTGCAAAATGCATGACCATGCTCAAGAGGATAAACATAAGATGTTTATTTTCTGTACAGTCTACTTGGGGATCAAGAAAATATATAAATTGTGTAGAAACACAGGGAAACACTAGAAGGGGGGTTGAATAGTGTTTCTTAATATTTTATGGAAGCTTTTCGCAAACGGTGAGTTTTAAAAAAGTTTCAGACAGGTTTAAGGTGCTGTCTGAAGTTTCTTAAGACGACTTCTGAAAATATCTTTTAAAAGATTTCTTGCTTTTAAAATATCAGAACAGTTTTTCAACACCCTTTGATTAGTATAAATAAATTGACAAGAGATAAGGGTAAGAAAACTTAGCCAAGAGATTTATCCTGGTTCACTCACTACCACTGTGAGCTACGTCCAGTCCCAATGCCAACTAGCACTTGGATTTTTTTCTTAATCTTTACCAAGATTACAAGTATTCTTTTGCAGTCAAGCCTCTTCAGGCTCTACAACCAAGTATTCTTTTACAGACAAACCTTTCTAGGCTCAACAACCAAGTATTCTTTTACAAACAAGCCTCTCCAGGCTCAAAAAACAATTTTACAAAGAAAAAGTCTAAGCTTTTAAACTATACCAGTTTGAAGCTTAAACAGAGACAATGTACAATATAACTGAGGTATGCTCAGGATATACAAATTGTGTACAAAGATAATTTTATCAGAGTGTTTTTAAATAATAAAAACTTGCAGTGTGATATTCTCTTAGACTTTCTTGTATAATCATTCACTAACTACTGATGGTCTTCATGAAGAGGTATTTATACCCAATCTTCAATCTGTTGAAACTTCAATCCGTTGAAAAACCACCGTTTACAGATAGCATTAAATGCTATTTAATCCGTTATGAGACATGCTTCTGAGAGTTCTGATTTCTCTGACACTGAACAAGGTTGGTGCTGCCATAAAGCTGCTACTATTGTTGCTGCAGAGGTTGCGTTGCAGAGATTTCCTCAGTGGTGTATGAAATTCAAATATACCAGGAAAGGTCTCTGTGTTCCTTGCCATAAATAACGTTGAAAAGGTACGTGCAGCAGAGAACGCTTGACTCAGAAGAACTTCAGAGATGTCTTCACAAACTTCAGCAAAGGGTGCCACGTCATTAAAGACTTCAGACGACTTCAACACTTCAGACGGGTTGAACCTTCAGATGGGTTGAACCTTCAGACGACTTCAACTCTTCAGACGGGTTGAACCACTTCAGACAGGTTGATCCTTCAGAAGGCTTAATACCTCAGAAAGGTTGAAAGCACTTGAAACAGTCTTTATATAAGTTCATAGTGGTTTGCTGAAATCATAGATAAATCATTAGACATATATGTATCTATGATAAATATTTTAACCCAAATTTGTTAAGCATTAAAACTTGGGAAGTGAGTTATCTAAAACATCATAGTTTTGCTTATGATATTTTTGAGACTCAAAATTCTCCCCCTTTTTAATGATGACAAATTTGTTTAAAATACATAAATCTGAAAAGAATTTTAAGTATGAAAAGATAACTCCCCCTCAGATAGTGATCTCAATTCTGATCAAATACTACTCCCCCTGAGACCTGCAATTGCTTCAGATTCAGATTTTGTTTGTTTTAAATACTCCCCCTTTTGTCATCAATCAAAAGGGATGCTAGAGCATAACATCAGTAAAGCTAACAACAACATAATGACAGTAAAAACATGGAGTTAAAAGCATTCACAGAACAATCACAACATTCAATGAGAGAAAACTGAATATATATTAATAAAAAAGGAAGTAGTTCAAGACAAACATAAATTAATCACTTAGAAAGAAGTTAACATCAAACATGGCTAGACATCATAGACTATCCACTTTTCTTCAGCAAAGCTTCTTTCATAAAGGAGATTAACTTATCCTTGGCCTTGTCAATCTGAGAGAGAAGAGCAGTCTTCATATCTTCTTGCCCACTCTTGATCTGCTGTTGCTCGTGAAGAATTTGATCTTGTTTAGCAATAAGATCAACATTCTTCTTCTCTAATTTTTGAATCTTCAGTCTCAACCTTCTATTTTCTTCTTCAGGATCTGGTTCTGCTTCATAAAAAAAAAGCTGAATATGCCTACAAATAAATCTGAGCACTTCAAATCCTGGATGCAAACCATAGTCTTGTGGATGATACACTGGACAAAAGAAGGTTCCAATGGGGTTAATCATCTCCCAATCTTCATGGAACGGTTTAGACAAGGGGAATATGCCTCTGACATACATATACTGCACATTGGTTGATCTACCATAGCCCATGAGAGAGTCAGCAACTGGTCCAACAGATCCAGAAGAGTATGCAGCATCCTCTCTGACCTTCCAATAGGATGACCACACCCTATCTCTGAAGCTGTGATCTAAGCCACCGCCTTGCCTTTTGATAATATCAGGCAGCTTCTTCCATTCTGATGGAGTGAAAGGTGTGAAGTTGTGCAACAAAGATGGATAAGTCTTTGGTTGCTTGAACTTATCATCAGGGCCTTCCTTCAGAGGATACCTAGGAACAATTATGTCAGGTTGCACCAAAATTTTTGTGGTTGGCCTGATGGAGATTGTTCTAGGTGGCCTATAGCCCCTCATACCAACAGATTTCATGAAGTCCCTCTGAAAGAGTTCAGCTTCTGTGCAGAGATGCCTTACAAAGCAAAATTCTTCATTTGACATCTTGAGAGAGTCTTCAGAGAAGGGATCAAGTGGAGTCCACTTATGAGCAGGTGGCACTACACCCTTTCTGATCTTTTCAAGTTGCCCTGAGTACATCTGATCTGAACTTCCTTGATACTTTGCCCTTTCTGCATCTGAGGTGTGCTTGACAAGCCCATGATGACGAGAGATGGGGGGAGAGTTTCTGAAATACTGGAGTTCTTCATAAAGGTTGGGGAACTTGGGAACTCTTTCCCTCTCAAAGAAAGGTCCCTCATACCTTTTGTGTGGAACTTCAGCCTCTTCATCAAATTGATGCTGAGTGTAAGGAAAGGCATAAGGATCAAAGGTAGGTTCTGTGAAGAAGTCCCTACGCTTAGGACCTAGCCTTATGTGCTCAGGAAACATTCCTCCCTTCCAGACTTTAGAGTTTTCTCCTTGCTGAAGCTCAACTATGGAATCTTCAGATTGTGTGGATTCTGAAGATGATGAAGGTGATGATGGAGATGATGGTGGTGATGCTGCTTCTTCTTTTTCTTCTACTTCTTCCTTCTCAGATTCTGGTTGCTTCTCTGGTGAAGAAGGTGGCGATGGAGTCACATTGTCAAACCTCACCCTTATTATTTTATGAGGAGGTTTGGCTGGTTCAGATTCCTTCTCCTTCTCCCTTTCAGCTTCCTTCTCCTCTCTTCTTTTCTTGAAAAACAGATTTACCTTGACAAAATTCTGATACTTGCTAGCCTCATCCATTGCCTCAAGCTGACTAGCAATGCTTCGTGTAACTCTAGCAGTAGGTTCAGCAGCTGTCTGAAATACCTTGCTTTTTGTTCTCCTCCTTCGTTGAGCACTTGATCTTTTTCTCTTGTTGGTTCCTTGAGCAATGGAAGCCAGCCTTTCATCTTCAGCCAAGGCTAGCTGGGAGGCTACAGCAATGGCAAAGTCAGTCTTCTCCTGCTCAGCCTTCTTTTCAATCTGTTCATTCTCCAAAGCAGTAGCAAGTGCTGCTACTTGAATCAGCTCCGGATCAGAGGGGCATGCAGCCAGAGGTGCTGCTGCCACAACTTCAGGATCAACAATCACAATTACTTCTTCCTCATGAGCCAGTCCTTCTGTTTCAGAAGTAGGCTTAGGAGTAGGAGTGTTCACATTTTCAGAACCCTGACCCACCATTTCAGTTGGCTTTTGCAAAGCCTTCTGAACAGGTTCAGATGTCTGAACATGCAAATGTGTAGCTTCTAAAGATACCTTTGCTGAACTCCTTACAGGGAGCTTCTTCAGTTTCAGTTGAGGGGATGGCTTAGAGGGCTTGAAATCTCCTTTTCTAATGTCTCCCTGAAGCTCTTTCTCAAGAATTTCAATGGTGCTTCCTCTTCTTGAGGCCTTCTCCGAAAGAACACTCTCCTTCAGAGTAGGAGATGGAGGCCTTGGAGTGATCTTGATCTTCATGCTCTTTAGGTTTTGCTCACCAAAGAAAATAGGAGATTTATGATCACAAAGTCTTTCAACAGGTACCTTAAAGTGCATGAGTACCTTCATAATGAGAGTATTGTGAGGAAGATTTCCAACAGAGTCTCTAATCTTCTTCTGCATGTGGAACATGATGATGCTTGGAAGATTAACCTTCTTTTTCTGCAGCAAGTGAATCATACAGAATCTCTCCAACTCAGACACGTGGTTTCTGCTTCCACTCTTAGGGATTATTGAACACCTTAAGATGGAATGTAGAACTCTGACCTTTTCCAGCAAATGCTTAGAATCAAGGGACTTAGGTTCTTCCGTACCATACAACATCTTTATATACAGCTTTTGCCCATCATTCTTCAACTCCCACCCAGGAGTGAAGTTTGCACCTTCATTCTTTACACTGGTGATGGTAGAGAGAATTCCTTCATCAACAAACATTGGAACCTCTAGAACAGTAGCCTTGATGCTGACATAAACTCCTTTAGAGTTGGGTATTCCTCGAGCAGAAGCCCAGAAATCCACCATACTCTGTTCATGCCATTGACAGTTGATGTGGTCAAAGAAGGAAGTCCATCCAGCAACATCGAACTCTTCAACCAAATCCATGCCAAGGTTGCGAAGCTCTTCAAGGTTCACTCCCTTTGATCTAACCACATTTCCACCACAACTAGAAGCTTTCTTTGGTGCCATTGATAAGTTGCAGAGAAAACTTTGAGAGAAAACGGTTGCTTGAGTAGAGAAGAAGATTAAGTGGTATGTTGAGGAAAGAGAGTGTAAGGCTTCCTCGACACACTTACTCCTGCATTTATAGACCCATGATGCAATGATGCCTTGTACTGGCTGCGCAGACTTCGGGTAACGTGCGAAGTGGAAGAGACAGAATAAATGGGATTCAACCGTCTCAGATAGCCACGTCAGCCAGTCACTTCAGACAAGTGAGAAATTTCAGACACACATAAATTTCAGACAACCTAAAATTTCAGACATGTCACTTGTTTCAGACATACTGGAATTTCAGACACATCAATATTTCAGATAACATATTATTTCAGACAACATGATATCATACACAATAAATTTTTAGAGAATGCATGTATGTTCAAATTATTACGAATGAACTTAAATCTATCTTCAGCCAGGGGTTTTGTGAATATATCTGCCCATTGATGCTTTGTGTCAATGAACTGAATATCAAAAACACCTTTCTGAACATAGTCTCTAATGAAATGATATTTGATTTCTATATGCTTTGCCCTAGAATGTTGAATAGGATTTTTAGACAAATTAATAGCACTAGTATTATCACACAGAACAGGTATAGAAGAGATAGGAATATTAAAATCCTCAAGTTGATACTTCACCCATAGCAGTTGTGAACAACAACTGGCTGCTGAAATATATTCTGCTTCTGCTGTTGATAAGGCAATGGTGCTTTGTCTTTTGCTTGACCAGCTGATCATGTTCTTGATGGATCCATATACAATCAGAATCTTGCTTAATTTGAAGTCCTAAGAAAAATTTTAGTTCTCCCATTAAACTCATTTCAAATTCTGATTGCATCTACTCAGAAAACTCTTTGCACAAAGAAGAATTAGTTGAACCAAAAATAATATCATCAACATATATCTGGACAAGTATAAAATCTTTGTTAGACTGTTTTCTAAAAAGAGTGGTATCTACTTTTCCTCTTTCAAAACCATTTTTGATAAGAAAACTGCTCAATCTGTCATACCAAGCTCTTGGGGCTTGTTTCAGACCATAAAGAGCCTTTTTCAATTTGAAAACATGATCAGGAAAAGCAATGTCTTCAAAACCTGAAGGTTGTCTAACAAAAACTTCTTCTTCAATGAATCCATTGAGAAAAGCACTTTTGACATCCATTTGATATAGTTTGATGCCATTATTTACAGCATAAGAGAGAAGTATTCTAATTGCTTCTAACCTAGCAACAGGGGCAAAGGTTTCAGTGAAGTCAATACCTTCTTGTTCATTGTACCCTTGAGCTACCAATCGTGCTTTGTTTCTGACCACTTTCCCTTCTTCAGACAGCTTGTTTCTGAACACCCATTTGGTTCCAATAATTGTTTTCCCATGGGGTTTAGGAACAAGTGTCCAGACATCACTCCTAGCAAATTGATTTAGCTCCTCTTGCATGGCTAGGATCCACCCTTCATCATGCAGAGCTTCATCAATGTTCTTTGGCTCAACTTCAGACAGGAGAGCAAGAGAATTCAGATTCTTGAATTTTGATCTTGTCTTAACTCCTTCTGAAGTGCTGCCAATGATTTGCTCTTTTGGATGATGTGATTTGTATCTCCAGTCAGGTTTCTGAGGTGATACAAGATCAGTCTGAGACTCAACAGTTGTCTAAAGAGGTTCAGTGACAGATGGTGCTTCAGACACCTGTTCTTCCTTCCTGCTGACATGAGTATTCAGCTCCATTCCTGCAAAATCATCTTCTAGATCTGATAGTTCCCTATCAGTCTCTTTCTTGTCATTGAATTTAACATGAATTGATTCCTCTACAATTAAAGTTCTAGAGTTATACACTCTATAGGCTTTAGATGTTTCAGAATATCCTATGAAAAATCCTTTGTCAGATCTTGCATCAAATTTTCCAAGATCATCCTTGGTGTTGAGTATAAAACACTCACATCCAAAGGGATGGAAATATGATATGTTGGGTTTTCTTCCTTTCCACAATTCATAAGGAGTCTTTTTCAGAATTGGTCTTACCAATATTCTGTTTTGAAGGTAGCAAGCTGTGTTAATAGCTTCTGCCCAGAAAGATCTTGGTAGATTGCATGAGTTGAGCATGGTTCTTCCCATCTCTTGCAAACTTCTGTTCTTTCTCTCAACAACCCCATTTTGCTGAGGTGTTCTTGCCACAGAGAAATTGTGTGAGATCCCATTCCCATCACAGAACAGTTGAAAGTTTGCATTCTCAAACTCTCCACCATGATCACTTCTGATAACAGATATACAGAATCCTTTTTCATTCTGTACCTTCTTGCAGAATATTGTGAAATTCCTGAAAGTCTCGTCCTTGCTTCTTAGGAATAACACCCATGTGAATCTAGAATAGTCATCAACAATGACCAAACCATATTTTTACCACTAATGCTTTCTGTTCTAATAGGACCAAACAAGTCAATATGTAACAGTTCTAAAGGTCTGCTAGTGGAAACAACATCCTGACTCTTAAAATGGTGTCTTGTTTGTTTCCCCTTCAGAAAGCTTTCACATAAAATGTCAGATTTGTAAGAAAGCTTGGGCAGTCCTTTAACAAGGTTGTATTTTGCTAACTTTGAGGTTAATCTCAAGCTGGCATGCCCAAGTCTTTGGTGCCAAATCTGTTTTTCATCTTCAACAGAGATAAAACATTTTACATTTTGACTTGCCAACTCCTCTAGATCAATTTTATACACATTACTGTGTCTTTTAGCAGTAAAAAGGATTTGATCAAGAGAGTCTTTGACTATACATCCTTCTTTAGTAAAGGAGACCACATATCCACTGTCACACGATTGACTTATGCTCAGTAAATTGTGCTGAAGTCCCTCTACTAGAAGAACATTCTTAGTAAGGGATAGAGGAGATATACCTACAGTCCTTATTCATGTGATCTTCCCTTGCTAGTTTCCACCAAAGGTGACCACACCTCCTGCTCTGGGCTTAAGGTTTTTGAACAAAGACCTTTCTCCTGTCATGTGTCGCGAGCACTCACTTTCCAGGTACCATTTGTGGGGTTTCCTTGGTCCTGTTAAACACATCTCAGACTCTGAGCTGTCTGATGAGGGCAGGCTGGCCATAAGACACAGGTTGGCCTCTTATGAGGTGTCTTCCTCTTCTTATGAGGTAGACTCATCAAGATCCTCCCATGTTGCCATCAGACCTTTCTTTTTTTTTGAAGAAAGTCTTCTTTTTGAAGTTGTTATTCTTCAATCTTGGACAATCAGCCTTCATATGACCTGGCTGTTTACACTCATAACAAATAATTTTGTCATTTTGAGAATCCTTACCTGACTTACCTACTTTAGAGGTTGAGGGTTGGTTCTTTCTGAACTTTCCTCTGTTCTGCAGCATCCTCTTGATTTTCCTGTTGAGAAGAGCAAGATCATCATCTTCTGAGCTATCTTCAGAATCTTCATCTACTTCTGAAGTTTCCTCAGCTTGCATAGCCTTCATGCTGCCATGCCTAGGCTGTTTGGCCTTGGAGTTTAGTGCTAGATATTTCTTCTGGATGTCATCTTCCCCAAGCTCAAGCTCATGAACTTTGAGAGATCCCAACAGTTCTTCCATTCTAAGAGAGTTTAAGTCTCTTGCCTCTTGAATGGCTGTAACTTTGGGTCTCCATGACTTAGGCAAAATTCTTAGAATCTTTCTATTGTTGTCTCCAGATTCATAAGTTCTACCCAAGGACCTAACTCCATTAGTTATGGCCTGAAACCTCCCAAACATTTGATCAATGGTTTCAGATTCTTCCATCTTGAACATCTCATACTGATGTATGAGCATGCTGATTTTGGATTGCTTTACAGTCTCAGTCCCTTCATGAGCAGCTGCAAGAGTATCCTAAATCTCCTTGGCAGATGAACATCCATGAACTTTCTCATACTCTGATTTATTTAAAGAACATATCAGATAGAGTTTGGCTTTAGCATTCATTTGAACTCTAGCCTTCTGCTCCAAGGTCCATTCAGCCTTGGGTATTGGCACTCCATTATGCATAGGCACATAGTGTCCATCAGTGACCACGTCCCAGACATCAATGTTGTTGCTCTCAATGAACAACTTCATACGATCCATCCAGTAGTGGTAGTCCACTCCATTGAATGCTGGGGGTCTTGTAATAGAGGCTCCTTCGGTGATGTATTGCCTGTTATTGGAAGCTTTCATCTGGATCTTTAGTCCTCAACACTTGTTAGGTGCTCAACCCTGAGTTGAGCTCTGATACCAACTGTAGAAACACAGGGAAACACTAGAAGGGGGGTTGAATAGTGTTTCTTAATATTTTATGGAAGCTTTTCGCAAACGGTGAGTTTTAAAAACGATTCAGACAGGTTTAAGGTGATGTCTGAAGTTTCTTAAGACGGCTTCTGAAAATATCTTTTAAAAGGTTTCTTGCTTTTAAAATATCAGAATAGTTTTTCAACACCCTTTGATTAGTATAAATAAATTGACAAGAGATAAGGGTAAGAAAACTTAGCAAAGAGATTTATCCTGGTTCACTCACTACCACTGTGAGCTATGTCCAGTCCCAGTGCCAACTAGCACTTGGATTTTTTTCTTAATCTTTACCAAGATTACAAGTATTCTTTTGTAGTCAAGCCTCTTCAGGCTCTACGACCAAGTATTCTTTTACAGACAAGCCTCTCCAGGCTCAACAACCAAGTATTCTTTTACAGACAAGCCTCTCCAGGCTCAAAAAACAATTTTACAAAGAAAAAGTCTAAGCTTTTAAACTATACCAGTTTGAAGCTTAAACAGAGACAATGTACAATATAACTGAGGTATGCTCAGGATATACAAATTGTGTACAAAGATAATTTTATCAGAGTGTTTTTAAAGAATAAAAACTTGCAGCGTGATATTCTCTTAGGCTTTCTTGTGTAATCATTCACTAACTACTGATGGTCTTCATGAAGAGGTGTTTATACCCAATCTTCAATCTGTTGAAACTTCAATCCGTTGAAAAACCACCGTTTACAGATAGCATTAAATGTTATTTAATCCGTTGTGAGACATGCTTTTGAGAGTTCTGATTTCTCTGACACTGAACAAGGTTGGTGCTGCCATAAAGTTGCTACTATTGTTGCTGCAGAGGATGCGTTGCAGAGATTTCCTCAATGGTGTATGAAATTCAAATATACCAGGAAAGGTCTCTGTGTTCCTTGCCATAAATAACGTTGAAAAGGTACGTGCAGCAGAGAACGCTTGACTTAGAAGAACTTCAGAGATGTCTTCACAAACTTCAGCAAAGGGTGCCACGTCATTAAAGACTTAAGACGGCTTCAACACTTCAAACGGGTTGAACCTTCAGACGGGTTGAACCTTCGGACGACTTCAACTCTTCAGACAGGTTGAACCACTTCAGACAGGTTGATCCTTCAGAAGGCTTAATACCTCAGAAAGGTTGAAAGCACTTGAAACAGTCTTTTTATAAGTTCATAGTGGTTTTCTGAAATCATAGATAAATCATTAGACATATATGTATCTATGATAAATATTTTAACCCAAATTTGTTAAGCATTAAAACTTGGGAAGTGAGTTATCAAAAGATCATAGTTTTGCTTATGATATTTTTGAGACTCAACAAATTGAACTATACAAGGTTGACACAATCCATGCCCTTGTGTTCAATTATATATTTGGACAAAGGGGCATATCATATAAATTATCATAAAATAGGATTCGTCAAAGTTATTGATATTCTCAATATTTGGATAGTGATGTATTGCTAGATGCCGCTCACTATTTATGATTTTAAATATAAAAGTTTTATTTTAATATCATAACCAAATATTAAAAGCCTATTGGGTCACACACATACAACAAGCCACTAGGAAAGAGATAATTATAATTTAATTAGAATTATAACATAATGGGTCAGGCCCATAAGTGTGAGGGTTAAGTGAGTAAAGGGGTAAAACCCTAGCCACCACTCTATAAATAGAGCATGAGATGCACTACCCTGTACACATGAGCAATCGCTTCTTACTTTCTAAGGCTACTAGCAGAGCTGAGGAGGGTTTCCTAGTTTGGCCGTTGGCGTGGATACCAATAGAGACGTGGCTACTCTTGCCTCGTTTGTAATCCTAATAAGGTACGACCTTTCGTTTTAATACCTTTTATGCCTTGATTCGTGTTTTCGCAAAACGATTATAACAAGGGAGGGAATCCATTTATTTCCGCTGCACCCTGACCACATGCTTTGATTCCATTCACTTGGAATCTTCACTTTGAGGACTGATGAAATTCTGGCAAGCATACCAAAAGTTCAGCAGTATAATAGTAAGTATAAAGTATCGTATCCACAGGGAGTGGTTCACTTCGTAAGTTTTTAGTGATCGAATTGCCAAATGAGCAAGTTTTTAATAGAATGATTGTTATGCGGAATGTAAATGGCAAGAAGAAAAACAAGCAATAAATAGGAGAAGATAGATTTACTTGGAGTAGGATTGGACTTCGTTTCATCACACCCCTTATGTATGTGAATCCCTTCTTTAATTATGAATTTATTAATAAAATACCTTAGCATTTGCCAATCATATTATCTATAGGGCCCCTATGGTGTGGATATCCCCCAATCTTCAGGAAAAATCCCTATATTACTACAACTGACGCTATCAATTAATCATATTCTCCTATAGGGCACCTATGAAGGGGTTGTCACTCACCTAAACACTTCAATCTTAAGAACTCCCTATATTCCCATATGACTAAATGAGTACTTTTAGCAATCGGAGGTTAGGTTTCCTATTCCTAGGCTCCCTTAAACTCTAATACTAGCCGGAACTTCTTATTCTGTATTATCCTGATCACTAGCCTATAACTCCGGCGCACGCGCGGAAGTTATGCATGAAGAAAAGCATAAAAGTACCGATATATATAAAAACAGAGATTCATAATTAAATTACGAGAATTCACATACACTTGGGGATTGAATCCACTACATCCAATCCAACTGGAGAGCTTAGCTACTCATGGTAGCCATTACAAACCAATGAAGAATCTGTCACCTCCTTCAATCCTTGTGTACCTATCTTCTATTCTATGCCTCTCTTCGCCTTGTTACTGTGATCTGTACAAAAGGTCCTATTTATAGACTGGGAAAACCTAATCTAAATCTGGAAGAGATCAATCTGTAATTGCATTTTAAAAAGTTGGTTCGCGTGCTGCGATTCACCTGCGTTAGGCGCAGGTGAAGCGTGTCTCTCTGGAAGCTGCGCTTCACCTGCGCTAAGCACAGGTGAAGAGTGAAACACGTTGTAGCCTTTCTTCAATTCCTCATTTATCCACTTGATCTCTTTCTGATCTTGCCTTTGCTTGATTGGTTTTCCTTGTTTCCCTTTCCTGGCTTGATTTTGTATTTATTTGAGCTTGAATTCAAATTTGGGAAAGTTATCCACAGGATCCTTTGTTTAAATGGCTGCTGATCTTATCTTTATTTTGTCCTCATTTAAACTTCAAATCTGCAAATAATCTCCCCATTTAATGTTATCTTCTTTACAAATTCAAATCTTCCATAAATCTGCACAATTTAACAGATTTCTAATCAAAATAGCATCAAATTCAAACCAAATAATTACAATTATCACAATTATTCACAAAAAAGGATTATTTTGGGGCATAAATTACTATTTTGGCATTGATAAGTGTAATAAAAACACAGGAAAATATCATATAATTTACACTTATCAAGGACGAATGGGAACAACATTTAATTGCCTCACTAAGCTTTGATGTCTATTGTTTCTTCTTCTCAACCTTCTGATTTCATTTTCTCTCATTTCAAGAGCTTCAGAGAGATCGGCTTCTTTGTAGATGATAGACACATGCTTCCAGGTAAAGGTGATCTCCACAAAACCATCAGGAAAATCATAATCAGCAGGTTTGACAACTAACCAGGTATAAGTTGCAGGAGTCCACTTTTGCACAGTCCATTCTTCATTAAGTCATGCTTGGAACCAGGGAAAGTTCCAGGAAACCAAGTACGGACTTCCTAAATAGAAAGGGTCCTCTTGGTCATTGAGTCAGCAAAATCATACTTTGTTCCCGAGCAAGACCCCTTTTTTTCCCTCTCATACCAGTATGAATCCCATATCCTCTCTCTGTATGTGTGGTCAAAACCCCCATAGGATTCAAGAACTTCGGGGAGTCTTTCCCATTCTTCTTTGGTGAAAGGTTCAGGGTGATCCATATAGGCAGAGTAGAATTTTGGTTCCTTCCTCTTATCTTCAGGACCTTCAACAAAAGGTAGCCTTGGCACTATCCTGTCCGGTTGCCAGTAGAATTTGGTTGAGGGCTTCATGGTGAATGGTTTAGAAGGCTTGAAATCTCTACCCCTAGCTTTTGCAGCAATGTACCTTGAGTATAATTTAGTTTCCAAGTTTAGATGCCTAATTAGAATCCAATCTTCAGCAGGTATCCTCACATTGTCAGGTGAATCAACATCAATCTTCTTCCATTAGTGCATGGGTGGTTGCACTCCTTGTCTGATCTTCTCTAGCTGATCAGATGCTCCCCCTGAAGCCTTGGCCAATCTCCTTAATCTGTCATCCTCAAGAGAGTCCAAATGCCTACCAATATGCTTGTGCAGTGGCAGATGATCTTTGAAGTACAGTAGCTCTTCATATAGGTTTGGACACCTTGGCAATCTTCTCCTTTGAGCATAAGCAGACTGGTAAAATCTGTGTGGGAACTCAGCAGCTCTGAGTAAGTCTTCAAAACTTATGATAGGTGAAACCTTGTCAAATGTTGGCCTTCTGGAAATATCCCTTGACTTTGGCTTCCACATTTTCTCTCTTGGAGATAAATCACCTTCATAAACAAATAAGCCTTTTTCTCTCCAAACATACTTTCCCTTAGAATTCCAATCAATAGAACTGGATAAGGTAGGGACCAGAGCCAATTGATTAGGCAACCTCTCATCATTAAGATCAAAGTTAAAAGGTAATGGAGGTTGAGTATTATGTGATGGTGGATCATCAACCTCAGCAGGTTCAGTCCTCAATGGAATAACAGAGATGGGTTCCACCACAGCAACATCTTGATCAACTTCCATTGGATCATCAGCATGAGGTTCTGCAACCTTTTCACTATTAGCAGGAGCATCAACCTTGTCAGCACTTGGTACTTCAGTAATTATATCTTCAGTAGGTTCACCTATGGTGTTGTCGCAGGTGCAACCTCTTCAACCTTATCAGCAATAGCTTGGATGATTTCCTCACCAGTAACAATGTAAGATCCAAAAAAAATCCTCTTAAGTGGTTTTAAAGATGACAAACAATCAAAATTCACTTGATGTAATTCTGATTTAATTAAGAATAATCATTTCACTTTGAGTGTATAAGGTATTACGAAATGTTCGGAAGAATGGTGTTAATATAATCTGTTAGAAGGAAGATTCATTTTAAAGAAACAATGATACTAAGAATATTCAGAAGAATAATATTAATCTGTTAGAAGGAAGATTCATTTTAAAGGAATTAGCTGAGTAGAATAAGGACATTTAGCTCATTCAATATGAGTCTACAAAGGATATATGATCACAAAAGGAATCTACAGAAGAAACAAGCACTTATACACTATGATAAGGATTGCAGAAGAAGCAAATCATAATTCTGGAAGATTTGACAAAAGAAAAATGGCTGAAATGGCATAAATATGTTCTATCCAACATTTATACAGAAAATATTGGTCTCAGTAATGCAAGAACCATTTTTAGCTGCTAAGATTCTATGACAAAAAGTCTGCAGAAGGAACAAATTGATAAAACAATGATTTTATCATTCCTTGATAATAAAAATACACAGAAATCCCTTAAAGCAAAGTGTTCTATGAAGAAAATTAAATTTATGCAAGTCTCCAGAAGAAATAGCTACAAAATACTAAGAGAACAGCTCTGCAGAAGAAAGGACAGGAAAGGGACAAAATACAGCTACATCCAGTTGTCAATTCTGAAAATGAAAGGGACACTTCAAGAAGCCTTAGCTGGACTATTCCAACGACTATTTCCTGAATTTTCCTATAAAAAGGGAAGCTCTCTTGAAGAAAAAAACACACCTATCCAGAAGAAGCTTCAGTTATGAAAAAATTCATTACTTATCTTCTGGAAAACTCTTTCTCTCTCTCAAACATTTAGAATCTGCTTCAAACAAGCTTAGGAGAGAAAATTGGCTCTGCTGCACCTGCTAAAATTATTCTGTGAGCCTTGTAATTTCTTTTTCATTACTTATTTGGTTGTATGATTGTAAAAGAGGCTTGAAAATTGAAATTGCCTCTTGTATGAGTGTGCTGAAATTGTATTGGTGAAATACAACATAGTTGTGGTGAAAAAGGACCTGCAGTAGGTGTCTGCAGTGTCTGTTTGTGACTATATCTTCTGCAGAAGAAGCTGCAGTAAGAATACTGTCCTTAAAAGGTCAGAAAATTGCTGTGAGTGAGCCTGAAGAGGCTGCAGAAGAATACTTGGGGTAAGGAGTACCCAAAGCTTTGTAACAAGATCAAGTTGAGTAAGAAAATCCTACTTGGTGTAGGGACTGGACGTAGCCTCAGGTTGGAAGAGGTGAACCAGTATAAAAACTCAGTGTGTGATCTTCTCTTCCCTATTCCTTCAATTAAAGTTTCAGTTGCTTTAAACTTATTAAGTAAACATCTACATAATTGACTTAAGAAAATTAATTCTTAAAATTACATTTATTGAACATTGCTAAATTACTAACTTTTGTGAAAGAATTTTTAATACTAAGCCAAGATCATCTTGAGCAAGCAAAAGTATTAAAAACCAAATTGCAGAAAATTTTTAGAGATTACAATTCAACCCCCCTTCTTGTGATTGGAATTTCAACTTCAAACAGGTTTTTCAACCTTAGAATCATCAACATCAGCAATGGTAGCAGCTTCTACCACCTTCACTGGTACTTCAGAAGGACTCACATCATCTGCTAATTCAATGGGATCAAGGTTCCCAAAGTTAACTTTTATTCTTTTGTATGGTTCTTCTACAGGAAAGGGCTTCAAAGCAGCTTCCTGAAGCTTCCTCTTATACAACTTTGTCTTTGTAAGATCATAAAGAACAAAGGGTGTAGCAGGTTTTACTTGCCTCTTCACATTTCTTTCCTTCTTAATGTCCAACACCTTCTGAGACCTGACTTGTGAAGTTGAGGGTTCAATCACAAGAAGGGGGGTTGAATTGTGATTGATTAAAATTTTCTGCAAATTCCTTTTAATACTTAATCTGCTCAAGTCTTACTTGGCTTAGTATTAAATAGGTTAACCACCAGAAGATAGAAGTTAGGTACAATGCAATATGCAGAAGATATGATTCCTTCTTTGGAATCTTGATAGTTAACACTTACTTAGGTAATATATAGTTCTCAAAATAGTTTTATGCACATGTAATAATAAAGGAGAGAAGGGTAAAGAAGATGGCACACAAAAATTTTATACTGGTTCACCTCTTCCAACCTGAGGCTACCTCCAGTCCCTACACCTGTAGGATTTTCTCACTCTTTCAAACAACTTACAATCTTCTTGGGTAACCTTACCACTAGTATTCTTTACCTGCCTCTTCAGGCTAACAACAACCTAACCAACTCAGTTTTACAACTGAATATCAACTGCAGAACCTTCTGCAGAAGATTCACTACCCAGAATGCTGCAAGTACCTTTTGCAGATTCTGTAACCCCACTGAGATCACCAAATCTCAGTAAACCTCGCTGGAAAACCTAATTACAACTTTCTTGGGTAACCTTACCACTAGTATTCTTTACCTGCCTCTTCAGGCTGTCAATAACCTATCAAACACAGATTTCACACTGAATACTTACTGCAGAACCTTCTGCAGAAGATTCAGTCCCAGAATACTACAAGTACCTTCTGCAGATTCTGTAAACCAACTGAGATCACCAAATCTCAGTAAACCTCACTGAAAACTCTTTCCCTTGCTGCTCAGAAGAAGGAAATGCACCTGCACACCTCTCTTGAGACTTTTACAATGAAAATGAGAAAGAATAAAAACAAACAAGGCTCAAACTATTACAATACTTGCACAACAGAAGAAAATTGATGAGCCAAGACTCTTTCCAAAGCTTTTTAGACCAGAAAATATTCTTAAGAAGGAGAGAGAAATTTTCCAGAAGATTAGGAAGTGTAGAAGCAACAACTGATGTATCTTCTGGAGTGAGGTATCTTCCAATTGTAGAGAAAGCATCCTTTTATAGAGTTCTGGGAAGAATATAGCCGTTGGACAGCCAGCTGGGTCCAAGGAGATGTCACTTTCACTGCTGCAGCAAGTACAGCTTTACAGCTGTCACTTTGACCAGCTCTTCCTTCTGCAGGGTTCCTTCTGCAGGCTGTTTTGGGCTATTTCTCAGGGCAATTCTTCTGCAAACATGTTGAAGCTTTCCAGTACAATATTTTCACATATTCTTGTGTTATCTTGCCCACTGAAATCAAGAGAAGATGAGAAGAAGGAGACTTATTTGAATTCTGCATTAATTACACCTTCTGCAACACATCTTTCTTCTGCAGCAATTTCTGTGAGCACATTTCTTCTATAAGCACACTGGAGGGCTTAAATTGATTGATATAAATTATTTTAACTCTATTTAGCTCGGCTGCATCCTCAGAAATGGCAGAAATAGGTTTAGGTAGATTTTGCATCTTCTACAGCACTTCTGTGAGTGCATATCTTCTGTAGACTTGAAACTTGTGGATTCTATAGCCAGTTCTTTTGTAAGCACATTGTGGGCACCAAATAATTTGACATAAATTATTTGAACTATGTTTAACTTAGCTGCAGTCTCAGAAATGAGAAAAATAGATTTGGATCAATTCTGCTTCTTCTGCAGCTTTCCTGACAGCATGTTTCTTCTGCAGCTTTGCTGTAACTGCTTCTTCTGTAGTGTGCAGGAATTCCGTTTCTTCTTCTAGAGCAAACTATTTCTTATGGAAGTTTCTTTGAGTGTTCTTCAACTTGATATATTCAAGGATAATAGCTTGAGGAGTGTGGGAACTTGCTCAGTGCTTCTAAAGATACTCTGAACTTGAAATATGCATTTGATGCTTCTGCAGAAGCTGTAAGTTCTGCTTCTAAAGACAAAACTATGTTTCTGATGATATTGATCTTCTCCAATTGCTTTGTTTGCATCAGCAACACTTGGAATGAATATGCTTGAATTGCTTAAGTGATCTTTCATATTCAGAAGGTCTCCGGTTTAATGAAAAGCTCCTTCTCATGCTTCTAGAGGTCTTGAATGATCCTTCTAAATCTTCAACTTTGCTTCTGAAGCTTGATACAACTTATTTTAACACTCATGGGATCGTAGATGAACTGTCTTGACCTTCTTGAAGCTAAGAAGCTACTTCTTGAATATGTTTCATCACTTTGGACATGAAAGCTCTATGTGACATGCTTCTAGACACATATTCTGATGTTAAATGATGTTTATGATCTTTGTACCTTCCTTCTGTAACTTTTCCTGTATTCTTTCTAAAGTGAAGACATTAGTATCAAAGTATTCAGAATACTTAGAATATTGGTGTGAAAGTTTGTTGTCATTAAAACCTTTGCTCAAAGGGCCTTGGACCTTACAATCTCCCCCTTTTTGATGATAACAAACTTTCATGAACAAATTCTAAGTTTTCTGAATGAGGGAAATAATAATCAAGTGATTTAACAATAACGAATTAAATCTCCCCCTTAGTTTGTGCCATTTATAACATTCAGATAACAAAAATGAGATTTAACAATAAAGAATTATTTCTCCCCCTGAATTTGTGCTATTCAAATAGAAATTTGTTATGACTGAATCTTTATATTCTTCTCCCCCTTTTGTCATCCATCAAAATGGGCATGAAAATGATAGGAAGGAATAAGTTCTTGTCATTGCCTAGCCTAGGCTACTTAGAATGTGAGGAATGATTTAGATAAGATCAAATGGCATCCATCTTTATGTCTTAAGTTTGTTGGGAGTGAGCTAAAAGCATTGGTAGAACATGAGAAGCACTTTCTAGTTAACACAAATGTGTTAAACCAGAATTGATACTACACAATCCTTACTTCCTTCTCTTGCATATTATTCAATCTTAAGCTAACTTTTCTCATTAGTAAGATGTTGAAGATAAGATCCCTTTATCCAAACTAAGTTGAATCATCAAGAATAGGGGCTTGGACTTTATCATAAGATAATGGGATATAAGAATAGAAGAGGTATGAAACTGATTTACCATATTCGTTCCAAAGTTTGCCTATGGAGGCTCTATCTTTTTCCAATGTAACCTCTTTCTTTTTCTTCTCTATCACCCCTCAAAAAGCACTTGCTACATATTCTTCCATGCAAAGAAGAAATGATCTTACTCCTTTTCTATATCATCAAGAGGATATTTTGTAAAACCTAAAAGGCTTGGTAAGAAACATGTCATATGGAAGACATGTACATATTCATGAATATACCTATGAGTGAGTAACATTGAGTATCCCTTGATATCCTTCATAAGATATTGATCATCACTGCTAAACTTAGAAGTTTCAGCAAAGATGCTTTTCACTAATCTTGGATACATAGGCTCCTATATTTTAAAGAATTTGAGCCATCCTAGTCTTTCTAAGAAGACATATACATCCCCAATCTTCTCTTATGAGTGGTTTAGGAGTTCTAGTGGAAGAGATTTTGTTACCGGAATAGTTGTAACAAGGACAACTCTAATTGGTAAACTTTTATGGACATGAGTAGCTAAAATTTTTATGCCATTCCTTCCTATAGCTTTGATCCTCGTGAAAATAATAGGAATGATACAAGGAATTGGCAAAAACAAGTAATGTTGTGAAAGAGAAATGAATATATGAAGGAAACAACCTATCTTTCACTTTGGGTTATAGCTAATATTTATAGTGAGTAAAAATGAAGGCAACAACTCCCTCTTAGGCATTGAGGAATGTGAGAATATCATCAATAGAAAGAAATCCATCTCCCTTTACTCTCTCTTCAAAAGCATGATTTTTGCTTCTAGATGGGAAATTTATCTTCTAAGTGTTTTAGATTAGGTAAATAAGGCTCATGTTGAACTTAGAACACAACAATTATGCATTTGATCTTTAATGAAGCTTTATCTTTCTTCTAGAAGATGTTTAGAAAAGATATCAACAAGTTAAGACTTTGTCTCAACATATTTCAGTTCAATGTCATGCTTATGACTATGATATCAATATGTTTTGATCTAAAATGATGCATGGGATTGATAGATAGGTTCATAGAACTTTCATCATCACATAAGATTTGGATTTCAGTGTACCTCAGGGAGTAATCCTCTATTTAATGTTTAATCCCCAACATTTGTGAATAATCTTACTGCTGATATATATCTTGCTTCTACGGTGGATAGAACAATAGCATTTTGCTTGCTACACATCCATGATATGAGAGATTCATCAAGAAATTGGCATTCACCATTTGTGCTTTTTCTCTCAATCCTAACTCCAGCAAAATCAACATCATGGAATCCTACAAGATCAAAACTTGTTCCTTTCTTGTACCAAAGGCCAAGATTAGTAGCTCAAACAAGGAATCTAAGCATTTACTTTATAGATATGACATGAAATTCTTTTTAGAAGAAGATAGAAACTTTGCACATAATCCAATTGAAAATGCAATAGCTTGCTTACTTACTTTTTAAACATAATAAGGAAGCAATTATACCTCTGTATTCCTTTTCAGAAACAAACTTACCATATTCATCTTTATCATGCAAAGTGGATCAATGCATTGGTTTGTCCATTGGCTTAGCTCCATCCATCTTGAATCTTATGAGAAGATCTCTTGGAGATTTCATCATCTTCTTGCTTTCTTTGTTTCTGATCACTTTACCTTTCTCATCCATCTTGTTTATGAAAACTCATCTTGTTCCAAAGATGGATTGATTTTTAGAAGGGGAATTATTGTCCACACTTTGTTCTTTTCAAAATGTTCAAGTTCTTCTTCAAATGTATTTCCAATGATTTGATCATTAGGGTGAGCATTAACTCTGGTTTCCCGCTCCTAAGTATGGATGGATCATTGGAAGCTGGTTGAATATTCCCCATTCTGTTTTTTTTTATAATTTAGAATCAGAATCTGCATTCATGTGTTTCTGCTCCTTCTTCTGATCAATTTCTGATCCTTCTTCTGATCATCTTTTGTTTCATGACTTCTGCTTCTGAAGTCAGTTTTATCCTTCTGGTTTAGATTTAGTTTTTCTATTTCATTTTCTAAACCTGCAGTTCTTTCTTTCTCAAGAGAAGCATTAGATTCAAATAGCAATAACATGCATACTTTCCTCAATCAGTTTGATTTCTAAAGGGATTTGAAGTTAGTGAATATCCATGATAGACTGCCTTATTAGATTTTGAATCAAACTTACCAATATAGCATTCACATCCAAATGTATGCAAGTATGAAATGTTTAGTTTTCTACATTTCCACAATTTATATAGAGTCTTGTTTCACATGCTTCTAATAGTGACTATATTCAAAGTATAACATGAAATGCTTACAACTTCATCCCAAAAATATTTTTAACACAAGAGTCATTTAAAATGGTTCTAGCCATCTCTTGTAGTTTCCTATTCTTTCTTTTCACAACTCCATTCTGTTATAGAGTTCCATGGCATGAAAAACTGGGAGAAATGTCATTTTCATCAAAGAGGTCTTTGAATAAGGATTTTTTAAACTTCCCTTTATGATCACAATTCACAGAATCAATACTGGATCATTTTCCAGTTTCGACATTCTTGCAGAAGCTTCTAAAAGACTCATCCTTTGTGATTAAAACTAATAAGTAGTTTATCAAAGTCCCATCTTGAAAGGTCTTTTGAAATAAGAGATGATATTTTATCACAGCAAACATCACACATATTTTCTAAGCCCATAAGAAATCATCTCATTTAGTACTATATATTCAAAGATGTTCTAGTCAGCAAGTTACTGCTCTAAATCATGAAAACCTCATTTACTCATGTACTTCAAACTGCATCTGTGAATTATTTTCAAATCAAATAAGTATGAGATTTCACCATAATAAACTAGAGATCTCAAGCTTTCTAACAAGACAAAGATCATGCAATTTGGATTTTCCTATCTCAAGATATGATGCATTTAAGTTGACTGGTTTATCACAAAGTGAAGAATGAGACAGTTCTATTTTTATGCATTGATACAAATCAATGCAACCAAAATCTTAGATACTTAATGGGATTAAACTATTAAGTATTATCTTTCAAATCCAACTGGTTTCACTTGAAAAAGAGTTTCCTAGCACCAATTATGAACATCCAAAGATAGTAGGCTTAAACATGATCATATAACAGAACATCCTACTTTAATGACTTACTGGGAATTATTTAGATGTTATAAAATTCTGAAACTTTCCAGTCTAAAAATAATATAAATCAGTTTTCCAATGAAATTAGTTTCATTCAAATATCACTTTTGTAGCCCAAGTTATGATCTGATGAAGTGGACTGTTTTATATCAGAATTTTTAACAGAACAGCTATATTCACGAATTTACTGGGACTCTTGTAGTTATGATAAAATTGTCAAACTTTTCAGTTTAATACTAACATGAATAAGCTTTCAAATAAAATTGGTTTCACTGAAAAAGCATTCTTGTAGCTCAAGTTATGATCATTTAAAGGTAGCTATATCAGAATTTTAAACTAGCAGCACTATAGCACATTACTTTTGATCTTCTAATCATTTTCTTTTTATGTTCAAGACTAATTAGAATAGAATGTCCATATAAATGTCAATCAATGATGATCATTCAATCATCAAGCACACAAGACCTTAGCATAAACCTATGAGGAATGTGCTTCAAATTCATTGACTCTATGAAAAGAATATGCATTGGGGATAGAAATCTTTGATACCTTATTCTTGGTCAATTGAACAATACTTTTTCTTACCCATTGCTTCATTATGCAAGTCATGAACCTTTGGAGATTTCACACTATTCATTTGAGAAGCATTGGCTAGAGACATGTTCCTTCTTTGGAGGGAACATTTTCATTTAAGCCTTGGAAGTACTTCCTTTAGCCAATGGTCCTATCTTCTTGAGATTTCTCTACATAACAAAATTGCTAAAGAGGCATTTTGGTACCCATTTCATATTGGGTCCTTGAGTGTTAGTAGTTGAATTCTTAAAAGATTTAACAACTCATACCATTGCATCTCTCATATAAATAGTTCTTCTAATTGCTATATAAATTTTTGCTTCTAATCCTAGAGAACAAGACCTTCTTAGTAGATGCTTTTCTAATTTCACAAAATGTTGGTTAGAACATAACTTCATAGCCTCTATCACAGAGTTGACTTATGCTAAGAAGATTATGTTTTAACCCCTTTCACATAATGCACATTATTAATTTGGGTAGAGTTGTTCATACCTATCTTTCCAATACCTTTGATATGTTCCTTGTTGTTGTCTCCAAAGGTTACTGTTCCACCTTCCATTCTGTGTAATTGGATGAGTTTGTTTTTGTCCCCAGTCATATGTCTTGAGCATCCACTGTCCAAGAGCCATTGCTTTTTCTTCTTTGCTTGTTCCTACATCAGAATATAGTAGAGATTTTGGTACCCAAATATTTTTGGGTCCTGAAGGGTTAGATACATTTCTTCTAAAGCTCCCTTTTCTTTTGTAACAGTTATGAGTAATGTGTCCAAATCTGTTACACCAAGAGCACTTAGGAGGTTGCCTTTTGGCAGGGATAAAAACAATTTTGTGCATTTTTGTAAATGAATCTTGACTGAATCCTAATCCACTTTTATCAAAATATTCTCTGCTATTTCCAATTAATTTATTTAGGTTATGTGTACTATTAACAAACTTACTTAAATCAATTTGCAGTTCACCAATTTTCTTCTGCAGAAGATGGTTCTCCTTCTGCAGTGATGCAGACTTTGCATCTTCTGCAGAACTGTCTTTGATTTGTTTTACTTGTTCTGATAGTTTAAAATGAGATTGTTGAAGACATTGATTTGTTTTAATTAACCTATCATTATCTTCTTTAAGTTTTTCATTTTCTTCTTTAGTCTTAATGAGTTGTTCTTTAAGAAATGCACATTTTTTAGTTAATGTGTGAGAATCAGATAATAGGTTTTCAAATGCATCTTCTAGTTCTCTATATGCAGTGGGATTGTATGTGATTACCTCATCATCACTTCCAGCCATGAGACACAAGTTTGTTGTTTCTTCTCCTGATTCTTTAACTTGATCAGTTCCTTCATGGGCTATTTTAAGTGTATCCCATATCTCCTTTGCTGTTGAACATCCAGCAACCTTGTCATACTCTCCCCTGCTTAGTGCACAGAGAAGAAAGAATTTGGATTTGGAGTTCAGAAGATGCTTCTGCTTATCTTCTGAGGTCCAGTCTTCTCTTGCTTTAGGTTGAGGAGCTTCTTCCTTTACTTCTGAATCTCCTTCTTTAGGGTGAGTAAGAATTCTTGTTCTTCTTACTACTGGAATGAAATTTCCTTTTTCTACAATATCCCAAAGATCAATGTCTTGGGATTCTAGAAACAATTTCATTCTATTCTTCCAATGGTAGTAATCCTTTCCATCAAATGCTGGTGGTCTATTTGTGGATGAACCTTCTGGTATGAACATTGCAGCTCCATGATTTGCCATTTCCCTTGATCTTTTCCTCTCTTACTGTTAAGTAAGTTCAACCCTAGAGGCAAGCTCTGATACCAATTGAAGTTGAGGGTTCAATCACAAGAAGGGGGGTTGAATTGTGATTGATTAAAATTTTCTGCAAATTCCTTTTAATACTTAATCTGCTCAAGTCTTACTTAGTAGTATTAAATAGGTTAACCACCAGAAGATAGAAGTTAGGTACAATGCAATATGCAGAAGATATGATTCCTTCTTTGGAATCTTGATAGTTAACACTTACTTAGGTAATATATAGATCTCAAAATAGTTTTATACACATGTAATAATAAAGGAGAGAAGGGTAAAGAAGATGGCACACAAAAATTTTATACTGGTTCACCTCTTCCAACCTGAGGCTACCTCCAGTCCCTACACCTGTAGGATTTTCTCACTCTTTCAAACAACTTACAATCTTCTTGGGTAACCTTACCACTAGTATTCTTTACCTGCCTCTTCAGGCTAACAACAACCTAACCAACTCAGTTTTACAACTGAATATCAACTGCAGAACCTTCTGCAGAAGATTCACTACCCAGAATGCTGCAAGTACCTTCTGCAGATTCTGTAACCCCACTGAGATCACCAAATCTCCGTAAACCTCACTGGAAAACCTAATTACAACTTTCTTGGGTAACCTTACCACTAGTATTCTTTACCTGCCTCTTCAGGCTGTCAATAACCTATCAAACACAGATTTCACACTGAATACTTACTGCAGAACCTTCTGTAGAAGATTCAGTCCCAGAATACTACAAGTACCTTCTGCAGATTCTGTAAACCAACTGAGATCACCAAATCGCAGTAAACCTCACTGAAAACTCTTTCCCTTGCTGCTCAGAAGAAGGAAATGCACCTGCACACCTCTCTTGAGACTTTTACAATGAAAATGAGAAAGAATAAAAACAAACAAGGCTCAAACTATTACAATACTTGCACAACAGAAGAAAATTGATGAGCCAAGACTCTCTCCAAAGCTTTTTAGACCAGAAAATATTCTTAAGAAGGAGAGAGAAATTTTCCAGAAGATTAGGAAGTGTAGAAGCAACAGCTGATGTATCTTCTGGAGTGAGGTATCTTCCAATTGTAGAGAAAGCATCCTTTTATAGAGTTCTGGGAAGAATATAGCCGTTGGACAGCCAGCTGGGTCCAAGGAGATGTCACTTTCACTGCTGCAGCAAGTACAGCTTTACAGCTGTCACTTTGACCAGCTCTTCCTTTTGCAGGGTTCCTTCTGCAGGCTGTTTTGGGCTATTTCTCAGGGCAATTCTTCTGCAAACATGTTGAAGCTTTCCAGTACAATATTTTCACATATTCTTGTGTTATCTTGCCCACTGAAATCAAGAGAAGATGAGAAGAAGGAGACTTATTTGAATTCTGCATTAATTACACCTTCTGCAGCACATCTTTCTTCTGCAGCAATTTCTGTGAGCACATTTCTTCTATAAGCACACTGGAGGGCTTAAATTGATTGATATAAATTATTTTAACTGTATTTAGCTCGGCTGCATCCTCAGAAATGACAGAAATAGGTTTAGGTAGATTTTGCATCTTCTACAGCATTTCTGTGAGTGCATATCTTCTGTAGACTTGAAACTTGTGGATTCTATAGCCAGTTCTTTTGTAAGCACATTGTGGGCACCAAATAATTTGACATAAATTATTTGACTATGTTTAACTTAGCTGCATTCTCAGAAATGAGAAAAATAGATTTGGATCAATTCTGCTTCTTCTGCAGCTTTCCTGACAGCATGTTTCTTCTGCAGCTTTGCTGTAACTGCTTCTTCTGTAGTGTGCAGGAATTCCGTTTCTTCTTCTAGAGCAAACTATTTCTAATGGAAGTTTCTTTGAGTGTTCTTCAACTTGATATATTCAAGGATAATAGCTTGAGGAGTGTGGGAACTTGCTCAGTGCTTCTAAAGATACTCTGAACTTGAAATATGCATTTGATGCTTCTGCAGAAGCTGTAAGTTCTGCTTCTAAAGACAAAACTATGTTTCTGATGATATTGATCTTCTCCAATTGCTTTGTTTGCATCAGCAACACTTGGAATGAATATGCTTGAATTGCTTAAGTGATCTTTCATATTCAGAAGGTCTCCGGTTTAATGAAAAGCTCCTTCTCATGCTTCTAGAGGTCTTGAATGATCCTTCTAAATCTTCAACTTTACTTCTGAAGCTTGATACAACTTATTTTAACACTCATGGGATCGTAGATGAACTGTCTTGACCTTCTTGAAGCTAAGAAGCTACTTCTTGAATATGTTTCATCACTTTGGACATGAAAGCTCTATGTGACATGCTTCTAGACACATATTCTGATGTTAAATGATGTTTATGATCTTTGTACCTTCCTTCTGTAACTTTTCCTGTATTCTTTCTCAAGTGAAGACATTAGTATCAAAGTATTCAGAATACTTAGAATATTGGCGTGAAAGTTTGTTGTCATTAATACCTTTGCTCAAAGGGTCTTGGACCTTACAACTTGCTGTAATGCTTCTTGAAAAATCCCAACATCATCTTTTGGGAGTGATTTTCTCTTAGTAATCATTTGAGCAGGAGCTTCTTCTCTTACAGGGGATAAATGTTGAGTCTCAAATTATTATTAAATGGTTAATAATATTTAAAGTCTCTTAACCCTGAGTTTTAATGAATAACAAATTTGGTTAATATTTTTCTTGAGAAAGAACAGTTTTCTGCTTAAGGTAATTTCTGTGTTTCAGAAGGTATCTGATACAGCAACCCTCTAAAAATATGCATCTCTCTGATAAGGTGCAACCCGATGAAGAAGAGGAACCTGCTGATAAATCAAGACCTACTGAAGCAAGAGGACCTGCTGAAGAAGAGAGACATCGTATTAAAGCTTGTACCTTTTTGGGAAATTTCGTCTCTGCTAATTCCCTTTGAAAACTTAGAGACATTCCTAGCCCTTCTCTGTTGCTGAACCTCTTCCAGAAAGTCAGATCAGTTACTTTTTGGCATATTTGAAATTTCCATTCATCTAAGAGGGAAAGTCTGCTGTGAAGTACAACGTGCTCAGAAAAAGTGGAGTCTGCGCTGCTGACACCTTTTACCTGTTGCACCTACTACTGCAAGCTACCAAAGCTTTGTGTCTTAACGGGAGCATTTGCATTAAACGCTATCTCTCAACGGGAACTCTACTGAAGCTAAACGGATCTCTTTCCCATCAATATAAATATGAAGTCTCATGCAAGAAAGAGAAAGAGAACAGAACAGAACGAACATACTTGCTGAAACGCTTCTCAACACTCTCTGCTATTTTATTCATTTGTTTCATTTGTATAACAAATTCTTATCCTGAGTTATACTTAGTTATTTGTACATCTTACCCAGTTTAAGCTCTAAACTTGTGTAGTTTGAGAGTTTAAGCTTTATCCTTCAAACAGTTTTCTGATTTAGCCTGAAGAGGCTGTTTCCAAACAATTTGGGTTTTTAGCCTGGAGAGGCTGTGTGTTCAAATAATACTTGGGTGTTTAGCTTGAAGAGGCTGGGGTCAAATAATACTTGTATATGATCAGTTAGTGGAAAATCCAATGGTGTGTTTGCCCTGGGACTGGACGTAGCTCACTGTGTTAGTGGGTGAACCAGGATAAATTTCTCGGCTAAGATTTCTCAACCCTTATCTCTTTTTATTCTGTTTATAACTAACCAAAGAGGGTTCTGAAAAGTGGAATTATAAATCTGTGCAGCAAAACAACTTTGTATTTCACTTAAAACTATTTCAATAACTATTTTATTGAACCTGCTGAAGCATTTCAGCAAGTCTCTGAAAAACCCAGTTTCAGCAAGTTGCACAAATTTTTTTATAATAATCTCTTTGCTTGTGAAAAGGTTTTCATAAAATATGTAAAGAATTATAAAACACTATTCAACCCCCCCTTCTAGTGTTTCCTGTGGTTCTAACAATAACAACCTCCCATGTTTAGACCTTGCTGCCTTTGAAGGTCTCTTTCTTCTTGTTGCAACAGGCTTTTCAAACTCCTCATCTTCAATCATAGCCTTCTGAGCAGCTTCAGCTAAGGCTCTGTCATTTTCTTCTTGTTCTTTTCTTTTAACCTCCTCTTCTTTTTCAATGGCAGTAGCAATTTCCACTACCTTTTGGATTTCTAGATCTGGATGCATAGAGGCTAGAGGCTTGACATAGAGTGGTTTTGAAGAGCTTCCACTAACAACTTCATCCATCACATCCTGTCCCTTGGGAGTCAAGGTAGGCTTAGTAACTTCAGCAAGAACTTTAGTTGCTTGACCCACAATTTCAGTAGGTTCAATGTGAACCTTCTGAACAGGTTCAGGTTCCTTTAGTCTTGTTGCTTCAGCTACATTTTCAGATGGATTGGCTTTCTGATATGATGCCTCCACCTCTCTTAGGAGTAAGAATCTTCTGAGAAGTCTTGGTTCTTTTTCTTTTCACAATCTTCTTCTTAGGAGTAACCTCAGTAGGTTTGAACTCCTCTTTTATGACATCTGAAGGGAATCAAGCATGTGGTCAGGGTGCAACGGAAATAAATGGATTCCCTCCCTTGTTATGATCGTTATGCGAAAACACGAATCAAGGCATAAACGGGTATAAAAAAAAGGTCATACCTTTTAAGGATTGCGAACGAGGCAATAGCAGCCACATCTCTAGTGGTGTCCACGCCAACAGCCAAACTAGGAAACCCTTCTCAACTCTGCTAGTAGCCTTTTGAGAGTAAGAGCGACTCATGTGTTTATAGGGTAGTGCATCTTATGCTCTATTTATAGAGTGGTGGCTAAGGTTTCACCTTTCACTCACTTATCCCTAATACATATGGGCCTGGCCCATTAGTTTATAATTCTAATCAAATTAGAATTATTATCTTTTCTTAGTGGCTTGTTGTATGCGTGTGACCCAATAGGCTTTTAATATTTGGTTATGATATTAAAATAAAAACCCTTTATATTTAATATCATAAATAGTGAGAGGTATTTAGCAATACATCACTATCCAAATATTGAGATTATCAACGACCTTGACGAATCCTATTTTATGATAATTTATATGATATGTCCCTTTGTCCAAATATCTAATTGAACACAAGGGCATGGATTGTGTCAACCTTGTATAGTTCAATTTATGTTTTCTTCATCCCCAAGTAGACTGTACAGAAAATAAACATCTCATGCTTATCCTTCTGAGCATGGACATGCATTTTGCAGTCTCACTTTATCAAGAGGCCTACAGATATAACTCCTCGTGCCATCAACAATTGATAACATCAAAGAATGGCAGCCATCTAGCACACTTGAAGTAATCAGCAAGGTCAAAACCATTCTCAACAAGTTTTTTGAAGTTGGCACACCTGGATGGGATAATCTTCCCACCAGCCTTTGATGAAGCACCATCGTTCTTCTTGGGAGCCATTGCAGTTCAGAGAGTAAGAGTAGAAGGTAGGGTTTTGAGAAAGCTTGATGACTTGAGAGAAAAGGAAGTTTCTGATTACAGAGAGTAAGAATACAAAGAGAGAGTAACCGTGTAGCTTCTCACGCGCTCTATAAATAGCCTCCAGACATAGCATTAAAGATGACAATTACTGGCTTCGCAGACAAAGGGAGTCGTGCAACGTTCAGTCTTCAGAGGATAGGTGAAAGGACAACCGTCTAAGGTTGCCATATCATCAAGTGACAATTTCAGAAAGTATATGTGTTCAACAAGTTTATTAATTTCAGCAAGTACATATTCAACAGACACACATATTTCAGAGAGTTCATGCATACATCAGAGAGTCATACACATCATATTTTTCATAGATTTTCAAACAAACCATTCAATCTCATATATTCTAATTGCAATAATAGACAATGTTACCAGCAGAGATACTTAGGAACTTGAACTTTGTTTGCTGAGACTCAGCAACTTGTGTTGTATGTTCTTGGGACATAAACCTTCTTTTCATCAAGAGTTCCTATCATCCATTCTTCAGTAGTGATTCTGGGAGTTCTCTTTGATTTATCCAACACATCTGCAAGAGAGATAATAAAGGATTTTTGTACCCATATTTTCTTGGGTCAATTTCAGGTAAGGGTTTCTCTTTTTGTTTAGATTCAGACTTAAAAAGTCTATGTTTATCACAGTGAGGACACCCATCAACCTTTTTCTTAGCCTTTTTAGGCAACTTAGAATATGATGATTTAGGTGATAGTTTTCCAGAGAAACCTATGTCTCTTTTATCATTTATCCTTTTCTGAGTTTCCAATAATTTGTTAAGATTATTAGTTCCTTCAGTAAAGTTGGCTAGGTCTTTGGTAAGTTCCTTAATCTGTCCTTGAAGTTTCTATTTTTCTTCAAGTAGATTTTTGGAATTACTATTCTCTTGTTCCTGAAACACTTCTTTAAGTATAATATTTTCTTTTTCAAGATATTTGTTTTTGTTGCATATAGCAGTATATGCATTCAAAAGTTTCTTATACTTTCTGAAGAGTTCCTTGGTGGTATCAAGTAGATCATCATATTCATCTTGAAGAGTTAAGGATGTTACCTTAGAATTTGTATCTTCAGAGATGAGTTGATTTGCCATAAAGCACAGAGTTGTCTCTTCAGATGAGTCTTCTTCACATTCAGAAGTGAGTTCCTCTACAGACTTGTTATCTTCATCATCTTCATGAGCAGATGAAGCTAGCCAATCCCATATTTCCTTGGCAGAGTTGAACCCTTTAACCATGTCATACTCAGTTTTGTTCATAGAACAAATCAAGTAGAGCTTGGTTTGAGAATTGAGTTGAACTTTAATTTTTTGCTCATCGGACCACTTAGCTTTGGAAATAGGTACTCCATTTCTCATGGGAACATAGCCACCATCAGCAACTATATCCCAGAGATCTAGAATATAGCTATCCATGAATAGCTTCATGTGTTCTCTCCAGTAAAAATAATCTTTTCTGTTGAAAACTAGAGGTCTAGTGATAGATGCTCCTTCATAGATGTAGAGATCATAGCTTGTTGAGGTTTCCTTCTAGATCTTCTTCCCTCAGCACTTGTTAGATGCTCAACCCGAGGTTGAGCTCTGATACCAACTGTAGAAACCACAGGAAACACTAGAAGGGGGGTTGAAGTGTTTTATAATTTCAAACAGATTTTATGAAAACCTTTTCACAAGCAAAGTGTTTAACAAAAATTTTGAGCAACTTATTGAAACTGGACTTTTCAGGAACTTACTGAAATGCTTCAGCAGGTCCAAAAGACAGTGTTACAAACTTGTTTTATAAAGCTTTTGAGATTGTTTTAAAGTTCAAGCTTATAAAACAGATTATTCAGAACCCTCTTGTTAGCTTAAATGACAAATATAATGAGATAAGGGTAGAGAAAACTTAGCCAAGAATTTATCCTGGTTCACTCACATCCACCGTGAGCTACGTCCAGTCTCAATGCCAAACCAGCAAAGGATTTTCCACTAACTGAGCACAGTTACAAGTATTCTTTTATCCACAACCTCTTCAGGCTAAAACCCAAGTATTGTTTTACAGACAAGCTTCTTCAGACTCAAACCCAAGTATTGTTTTACAAACAAGCCTCTCTAGGCTCAAACCCTAGTATTCTTTGTTCCACCAAGCCTCTCCAGGCTCTCAGACACTTGAAAGTGTTTACAGTGAGTAATACTTTAAGTTCCTAAGAAACTTAAACAGAAAAGATCTTGTACAAGAGATAACTGAGTACAAGTCATGATACAATTGAAATATTCTATGTAAAAAGATATCAGAGAGTAACAGCTTGATTTTTGCAGCGTATTGGGTTGATAATAATTCTTATCTTTTTTTTTCTCTTTCTAAATTTCTTTATGAAGATTTATATAGGATTTCATCTTGATTCCATTGAAGATTGATGAAAAACACCGTTGTGAGATAGCATTAAATGTTTTTAATATTGTTGTGATACAATCTTCAAAAAGCGTCTGACTTTGTGTGTTGCAGGTTCAGGTACCAGAGTCTGACACGTGCAGGTACCAGGTTACAGTAGTTTCCCTTTTTGGTGAAAGATTTGAAATGCTTCATAAAGGGGTTCTGTAACATTCCTTAATTGAATCAAACTTGCAGAAGACGTTTATGATGCATTAAGGTCTTGAGTAGAGAGCCTTCTGACTTTAGTCAAATGCCACATAGAGAGTCTTCAACAGATTTTGTTGATTTAGATACTATATCTCATTAGAGGGTTGATTGCTTTCAGCAGGTTCTCGTCCTTTAGAAGGTTGCAACACTTCAGAGGGTTGCTGTAGAAACACAGGGAAACACTAGAAGGGGGGTTGAATAGTGTTTCTTAATATTTTTGAAAGCGTTTTCAAAGCAACAGGTATAAAACTGTTTCAGACAGGTTTTTGAGGGCTGTCTGAAGTTTTTAAGACAACTTCTGAAAATGTATTTTAAAAGGTTTCTTAGCTTTTAAAATATTTAGAATTGCTTTTCAACACCCTTAAATTAGTATAAACGAATTGACAAGAGTTAAGGGATAGAAAACTTAGCCAAGGAATTTATCCCGGTTCACTCACTACCACTGTGAGCTACGTCCAGTCCCAAGGCCAACTAGCACTTGGATTTTCTCTTAATCTTTCACAAAGATTACAAGTATTATTTTACAGTCAAGCCTATTCAGGCTCTACAACCAAGTATTCTTTACAGCCAAGCCTCGCCAGGCTCTTACAGACAAGTATTCTTTAGACAACAAGCCTCTCCAAGCTCTACAAACAAGTATTCTTTACAGCCAAGCCTCTCCAGGCTCTAGAACAATTTTACAGAGAAAGATAAGTTTAAGCTTTTAAACTAAACCAGTTTTTAAGCTCAAACAAATACAATGTACAAAGATAACTGAGGTATACTCAGGATATACAAATGTGTGTACAAAGAATATTATCAGAGAGTTTTTACAGAGTAAAAACTGGCAGCGATTTGTTTCTCTTTGATTTTCTTGAATATGAAATCCTTAGCTTCTTTTCTCACTTTCTCTTACATCTGATGGTCTTCATGAGGGGTATTTATACCCAGACTTCAGTCCGTTGAAAAACCACCGTTTAGTGATAGCATTAAATGCTATTTAATCCGTTGTGAGACATGCTTCTGAGAGTCCTGACCTTTCTGACACAGAACAAGGTTGCATCTGCCAAAAAGCTGCTTCAAATGCTGCTGCAGAGGCTGCGTTGCAGAAATTTCCCCCAGTGGTGTATGAATTTCAAAAACACCAGGAAAGACCTTTGTGTTCCTTGCCATAAATATGCTTGAAAAGGTACGTGCAACAGAGACTCAGAAAACGTCTTCACAAAACTTCAGCAAAGGTGCCACGTCATTATTGAGACTTCAGACAGCTTCAACACTTCAGACGGGTTGGGCACTTCAGACGGCTTCAACACTTCAAACAGGTTGAAATACTTCAAAGTCTTTTTGTAGGGTCATGGTGGCTTGCTGAAATCATAGATAAATCATTAAAAACATATGTGTATCTATGATAAATTATTTTAACCCAAATTTGTTAGTCATTAAAACTTGGGAATTATATTGTCTTAAAACATCATAATTTACTTATGATATTTTTGAGACTCAACATTCTCCCCCTTTTTAATGATGAAAAATTTGCTTAAAAATATACAAATCTGAAAGGAGTTTTTAATATAAAGAGATGATAACTCCCCCTCAGATGATGAGCACTTAAACTGATTTACTCGTTTCAGTTTTATCAGTTTTCATATACTCCCCCTGAGTCCTGTAAACACTTCAGATATTGTTAGTTTTTATACTCCCCCTTTTGTCATCAATCAAAAGGGATTACAGAGCACAACAACAACAGTATTGAAAAGTTAAATCATGAAGTATAAACTTAAAGAGCTGTTGCTATCTAATCAGCTGTTGCTCATGCAGAATCTGGTCTTGCTTGGCAATGAGATCAACATTGTGCTTTTCCAGTCTTTGTATCTTCTTCCTCAACCTCATATTCTCTTCTTCAAGGTCAGGGTCTGTTTCATAGAAGATGATTTGAATGTGCCTACATACAAATCTCAGCACTTCAAAACCTGGAAACAACCGATACTCATGAGGATGATAGACAGGATGAAAGTGTTAGAACCACAGGCAACACTAGAAGGGGGGTTGAATAGTGTTTTATACAATTTTAAAACTATTTTAGAAATCTTTAATTAAACCAATCACGTAAGTGATCATTGTGCAAAACCAATCTTAAGATCAGAGTTATTTTAAATACATGCGGAATATATGAAAGATTTAGATTAAAAAAACTTTCTCTTATACTTAAGATTGTTTTGATTTAAAAAAGAAACTTCTCTCAGTGTCTTCTGAAGAATATTACTAAGAGTACCTTCAGAACTATTTCTGAAATACTTTAGATGATCAGAGACCATCTATATCATGTGTCTGAACTGAGTTCCTGTTGGGCTCACTTCAGACAGATATTTCAGACATCCCTCTGAATATATTCTTCTATAATACTTCAACCTACACTGGAGACGTTTTAATGTTATGTTTGTATGAAACTTGTTTTATTGAAATCCTTGAGTTAAAAAGTACTTTTCAATCCCCAACGTAAATATGAAAACTGTAAGTAAAAGAGATCGAGAGAAAGAAAACTTAGACACAAAATTTATCCTGGTTCACTCACAAACCCGTGAGCTACATCCAGTCCCAGTGGCAAACCACCACTGGATTTTCCACTATCTGAAACCACAGATACAAATATTATTCACAGCCTCTTCAGGCCAACACAACAAGTATTCTTTTCTATCAAGCCTCTCCAGGCTCTACCACAAGTATTCTTTCTTCCACCAAGCCTCTCCAGGCTCTCAGACACTTAACCAAGTGTAGAGTATTCTTTCTTTCACCAAGCCTCTCCTGGCTCTCTGACACTTAACTAAGTGTTTACAAACTAAACTAAGTTTAAGTTTCCATGAAACATAAACTTAATCTCTTCCTGTACTAGAGGTTGACTGAGTACTACTCAGGATACAATGTATAAATCTAAGTACAAGGGTAAGACAGAGACATAAGTGTTTAAGTTAAGTACAATCTCGTCTCTAATAAGTGAGGTACTTCTCCCTCAACTAGTTTGGCCTAAGTGAGATATTGAAATTTAAGCTTCAGCCTAGTTCTCTGACCATTGGATTCCAAGGGCTACATTCTCACCCACTAAATCCAAGGTATCATCCAAGCTTCAAACCGTACCCGGTTTGATAGTCATTTGTACAACATGATTGCCTTCCCGACAACCAACTCACTTGATCAACAGACCAACTGTACAATCTAACTAACTGACCAGCTGATCAGTAGCCCGATTGAGAATTAACTCTCTGATCAATTGTTGTTGACATTTTCCTGATGTATTTAAGCTCGAGTCAACTCTTGTTAACTGTAAGACACTCAGCCTAGTTAACAATTTTCATGCTGATTGATTTCAAGAACCTTCTTGAAAAACAATCCCGATTGATCCAACTGGGTTGATCATTCTTACCAACTTGGTTGCAACAGCAGCTACATGGTTGTTTCCAACAACCTGATTGATTGTTGAGGACAACAACTATGGCTTGATTGATCTTCCAACCAACCAGCATCTTCAACTTCTTTCTTGAGGCTATTTATATGTTCTGTTTGAGTATAGCCGTTGAAGATAATTCATAATACTGTTGAGCTTTTGATGATGTGGCTCATATAGCCGTTGTGTAATAGCTTCTCAAACGGTTGCTTCTACTTAAGCATATTGAGTGTTAAGAATACTCCCGTTCTGACACTTCTGTTGATGAGCTCTGTTTTGAGAGATGTGATGATTATGTGTATTCTCTCTCTTGAATTCTTTTTGCTTTCTTGCATCTGTTTTATCCAGCTTGCATCTACTTGCTCCAACTTGCATTATCTTGCATCTGCTTGCATCTGCTTTGTTCAGATTTCCTCTTATTTTCTTGGGAGTAGGTATCCGTTGAATTTGTCTTTTGCTTATTCTACATATACTTCTTTTTCATTTTCTCCTGACACCATTACTTCTTTGAATGAGATGTCTTGACCAATAGTCGTTGTTTGCAGATTCCTCTTTTGAGATTTAGATAAAGATGTTGAATTGAGCATATTTTATTCAAACATCTTCCTTGTTGCTTTTGCTTAGTCTCCTGAGCTTTTCTTCTGCTTTCTTTCGGATTAGCGATGATGTAATATCCATTGTGATACCACCGTTTAGAGATATCCGTTGTGAGACATACTTCTGAGCATCCTGACATTTCTGACATAGTACAATGTTGCATCTGCCAAAAGGCTGCTTCAGGAATTGTTGCGTTGCTGCGTTTGCAGAGATTTCCTTAGTGGTGTATGAAATTCAAATGCACCAGGAAAGCCCTCTGTGTTTGTTGCCATAAATGTGTTCCAAAACGTACGAGCAGCAGAGACTCAGAAAAGTCTTCACGCAAGGTTTCAGCAAAGATGCCACGTCATTACTAAAACTTCAGACGGCTTCCAATATTAAGACGGGTTCCAGTCTTCAGACGGGCTTGGCTCTTCAGACAGCTTCAACACTTAAGACAGCTTCAATACTTCAGACATGTTGCGTACTTCAGACAGCTTCAATACTTCAGTCCGCTTCATCTTGTATTCATTTCTTCAGTTCATCAGACAGTCTTCAAGTCTTTACTTCTTCAGACAGTCTTCAAGTCTTTACTTCTTCAGACAGTCTTCAAGTCTTCACTTCTATTCTTCAGTTGCTTCAACTCTGTTAAGGATTATTCTTCTTCAGATTCTGCACTCTTGTTCTTCTGATTCTAATCTCCTGATTCTGATTCTGTTCACAAAATCTTCTTCTTCTTCTAAAGAGTATTCCATCCTGAAACATAATTAACAAACCAATACCTTTCTCAGTAGAACCTGTTTATATAATCTAATTTGTTCTTTATATAATCTTATTTGTTCTTTATATAATCATATTTGTTCTTTATATAATCTTATTTGTTAATCATTAAAACTAAGGATGTTAAGTCTTATAATCATGTTTAAATACTTAAACTGATTTATAGACTTGACAGAAAGAAGGTGCCAATGGGGTTGATCAACTCCCATTCTTCATGAAATGGTGCAGTCAGAGGGAGAAAGGGTTGTCTGATAAACATATACTGCACATTCATGTACTTCCCATGGCCAGCTAGTGAATCTTCATCAGGTCCAGATGACCCAGAAGAGGATCCAATATCCTCTCTTATCTTCCAATAAGAAGCCCAAATCCTGTCTCTAAGACTGTGATCCATGCCTCCTCCTTGCTTCTTTACATTGGCAGGTAGCTCTCTCCACTCCCTTGGAGTCAAAGGCTTGAAGGGGGCTGAGTAAACTTTAGGTTCTTTAAACTTATCTTCAGAACCCTCCTTCAAAGGATACCTAGGCACAATCCTATCAGGTTGCACCAGAATTTTGGTGGTTGGCCTGATTGAGAAAGTCCTAGGAGGCCTGTAGCCTCTCATACCTATGCCCTTGATACAATCTCTTTCAAACAACTCTCCCTCTGTGTAAAGCTGCCTTGCAAAGCTCCATTCATCATTGGATAGCTTTATGCAGTCTTCATCTGAGAAGGGATTTAGTGGTGCCCACCTATGAGCAGGGGTTACCACTTCCTTTCTGAGCTTTTCCAGCTGCCCAGAGTATTGTTGATCTAGACTTCCCTTGTACTTCTCCCTTTCAGTTTCAGCAGTGTGCTTGATCAAACCTTGATGCAGAGAGATGGGAGGTGCATCTCTGAAGTACAGTAATTCTTCATAGAGGTTTGGGAATTTTGGCACTCTCTCCCTTTCAAAGAAGGGTCCCTCATACCTTCTATGTGGTACTTCAGCTTCTTGAGCAAACTGAAAATCAGTTGATGGGAAAGCATATGGATCAAAAGTGGGTTCTATGAAGAAATCCCTACTCTTGGGTCCAAGTCTGATGTGCTCAGGTAGCATGCTTCCTTTCCACACCTTTGAGCCTGATGGTTGTTGAAGTTCTACAACTGGCTCTTCAGAATAAGCTGAGTCTGAAGATGATGTTGATGATGGTGAGGATGGGGGTGATGGTGGAGATGATGGTGATGGTGGTGCTGGTTCTTTTTCTTCAGTAACCATAGGTTGCTCAACAACCTCCTTTTCGTTTTCTTGTCTTTCTTCTTCTACTTTCTTCTCTTCATCCTTTTCCTTTTCAGCAGGCCTCTTTTCAGGTGAAGAGGGTGGTGAAGGGGTCACATTGTCAAACCTGACTCTAAGCCTCTTTACTGGAGTCTTAGATTTTTCAGGTTCAGACACCTGCTGGTTTTCTCTTTCAGCTTGCTTAGCTTCTCTAAGCTTCTTGAAATAGAGATTGGCTTGGACAAACCTTTGGTATTCGTCAGCCATATCCACAGCTTCTTGTTGACTAGCCACACTCCTTGTAACCCTAGTAGTAGGTTCAGGAGCCATCTCAAGAAATCTACTTCTCTTCTTCTTCCTATGAACAACACTAGATCTCTTTCTTTTCTGAGAACCTTGAGCCAAGGTTTCTTGCCTTTCATCCTCAGCTAAGGCAAGCTGTGCAGCCACAGCAAGTGCATGATCAGTCTTTTCTTGTTCTTCTTTTTGTTCCAGCTCCTCTTGCTCCAAAGCAGTAGCTATGGCAGCCACTTGGATCAGTTCTGGATCAGAGGGGCTAGTAGCCAATGGTGGTACTACTACAGCATCAACATCAGCAATCCTATCCTCATGAGCCTTTCCTTCTTTGTCTGAAGTAGGCTTAAGAGGCCTTGCAATTTCAGACCCCTGACCCACAATTTCAGACGGATTTTGCAAAGCCTTCTGAACAGGTTCAGTTGTCTTAGAGTGCAAGTTAGGGTTTGCTGTAGACACTTTTGCTGCACTTCTTACCGGTAACTTCTGCAGCTTTGGTTGAGGGGAGCGCTTGGAGCCTTTGAACTCCTTCTTTCTGATGTCTCCCTGCAGCTCTCTTTCCAGTAACTCAATTGTGCTATTCCTCCTGGATGCTTTCTCCATCAGTACACTCTCCTTCAAAGTAGGAGATGGGGGCCTTGGAACTAGAGCATTCTTCAGATTCATGCTCTTAATGTTTGATTCTCCAAAGAAGACAGGACCCTTGTGATCAAATCTTCTTTCCAGAGGTACTTTGAAATGAAGAAGTACCTTGGTGATAAGCAGATTGTGGGGAAGGTTTGCACCTGAGTCTCTAATCTTCTTCTGCATATGGAACATCAGAATCATTGGTAGATTAGCCTTTTTTTCAGCACAAGATGGATTAAGCAGAACCTTTCCAACTCAGACACATGGTTCCTGCTTCCACTCAGGGATTATGGAACACCCTAAAATGGAGTGTAGAACCCTCACTTTGTCCAACAAAAATTTGGAATCAGAACTCTGAGGTTCTTCAGACCCATACAACAATCTTGTATACATTTTCTGACCACCATTCTTCAGCTCCCATCCAGGGTAGAAGATTTCTCCTTCAGCCTTCACTTTTGTGATGTTAGAGAGGATCTCCACATCAACAAAAACAGGGACACCAAGCACAGATGACCCGATGCTCTCGTATTCACCTTTGGAGTTGGGGATACCTCTTGCTGAAGCCCAGAAATCCACTATGCTTTGTTCGTGCCATGAGCAGTAGATGCTCTCAAAGAAAGGAGTCCAGCCATCAGCCTCAAACTCTTCAGTTATATCCATACCCAGATTCCTGAGATCCTCAAGGTCAATACCCTTTGACCTGACCACATTGCCTCCTGAGCTAGACTTCTTTGGTGCCATCGGAAGTTGCAGAGAAAAGCTTTGAAGAAAACCGGTTGCAAGATAGATGAAGAATTTCAAACAATAGCTGAGAGAAAGTGTAAGGCTTCTCCAACACACTAACTCCTGCATTTATAGACACCCACGATGCAATGATGGCATATACTGGCTGCGCAGACATTGGGTAACGTGTGAAGTGGAAGAGACAAAATAAATGTAATTCAACCATCTCAGATAGCCACGTCATCAAGTTATTTCAGACAAGTGAGAAATTTCAGACACACATATAAAATTTCAGATACCCTAAAATTTCAGACATGTCACAATTTCAGACACCCTGAGATTTCAGATGCTCTTTTCAGACAGCATACATAATCAATTAGAAAATGCATGTATGTTCAAGTTATTGCATATGAACTTAAATCTATCTTCAGCCAGGGGTTTTGTGAATATATCTGCCCATTGATGCTCTGTTTCAATGAACTTTATATCAAAAACACCTTTCTGAACATAGTCTCTAATGAAATGATGCTTGATTTCTATATGTTTAGCCCTAGATTGTTGGATAGGATTCTTAGACAAATTAATGGCACTTGTATTATCACACAACACAAGTATAACAGATATAGGAATGTTAAAATCCTCAAGCTGATACTTCACCCATAGCAGTTGTGAACAACAACTGGCTGCTGAGATGTATTCTGCTTCTGCTGTTGATAATGCAATGGTGCTTTGCCTTTTGCTTGACCAGCTGATCATGTTGCTTCCAAAGAAGTGACATCATCCACTGGTACTCTTTCTTTCTATTCTATCTCCAGCAAAATCAGCATCACAATATCCTATTAACCTGCAATCCTTGTCTTTCTTATAGCATAGACCAAGATTAGTAGTACCTTTAAGATATCTAAAAATTCTCTTAACAGCTTTGTAATGAGTAGTTCTTGGATCTGATTGAAATCTAGCAAAAAGACATACACTGAACATAATGTCAGGTTTGCTTGTTGTTAGATACAATAAAGAGCCAATAGTTCCTCTATACAAAGTTTGATTAACTGGTTCTTCATTTTCATCCTTGCTTAAAGATGAAGAGGGATGCATAGGAGTTGACATGGGTTTGCAATCACTTAAATTGAACTTCTTAAGCATTTCTTTTGTATATTTCTCTTGATGGATCCATATACAATCAGAATCTTGCTTAATCTGAAGTCCTAAGAAAAATTTTAGTTCACCCATTAAACTCATTTCAAACTCTGATTGCATTAACTCAGAAAACTCTTTGCATAGTGAAGAATCAGTTGAACCAAATATAATGTCATCAACATATATCTGGACAAGCATAAGATTTTTGTTAGATTGTTTTCTAAAAAGGGTTGTATCCACTTTTCCTCTTTCAAAACCATTTTTGATAAGAAAACTGCTCAATCTGTCATACCAAGCTCTTGGGGCTTGTTTCAGACCATAAAGAGCCTTTTTCAGTTTGAAAACATGATTAGGAAAAGCAACATCCTCAAAACCAGGGGGTTGTCTAACAAAAACTTCTTCTTCAATGAATCCATTGAGAAAAGCACTTTTGACATCCATTTGATATAGTTTGATGCCATTATTTATAGCATAAGAGAGAAGAATTCTAATTGCTTCTAACCTGGCAACAGGGGCAAAGGTTTCAGTGAAGTCAGTGCCTTCTTGTTGATTGTACCCTTGAGCCACCAATCTTGCCTTGTTTCTGACCAATTTTCCTTCTTCAGACAACTTGTTTCTGAACACCCATTTGGTTCCAATAATTGTTTTCCCATGGGGTTTAGGAACAAGGGTCCAGACATCACTCCTAGCAAATTGATTCAGCTCTTCCTGCATGGCTAGGATCCACCCTTCATCATGCAGAGCTTCATCAATGTTCTTTGGCTCAATTTCAGACAAGAGAGCAAGAGAATTCAGATTCTTGAATTTTGATATTGTCTTAACTCCTTCTGAAGTACTGCCAATGATTTTCTCTTTAGGATGATGTGACTTGTATCTCCAGTCAGGTTTGTGAGGTGATACTAAGTCAGTCTGAGACTCAACATTTGTCTGAGGAGGTTCTGATAGATCTTCAGACACCTGTTCATCCTTGGTGCTGTTGTGTGTGTTTAGCTCCATTCCTGCAAAATCATCTTCTAGATCTGATAGTTCCCTATCAGTCTCTTTTATGTCATTGAATTTAACATGGATTGATTCTTCTACAATTAAAGTTCTAGAGTTATAAACTCTATAGGCTTTTGATGTTTCAGAATAACCTATGAAAAATCCTTTGTCAGACTTTGCATCAAATTTTCCAAGATCATCCTTTGTGTTAAGTATAAAACACTCACAACCAAAGGGATGGAAATATGATATGTTGGGTTTTCTTCCTTTCCACAATTCATAAGGAGTCCTTTTCAGAATTGGTCTTACCAATATTCTATTTTGAAGGTAGCAGGCTGTGTTAATAGCCTTTGCCCAGAAGGTCCTTGGTAGACTGCATGAGTTGAGCATGGTTCTTCCCATCTCTTGCAAACTTCTGTTCTTTCTCTCAACAACCCCATTTTGTTGAGGTGTTCTAGCCACAGCGAAATTGTGTGAGATCCCATTCTCATCACAGAACAGCTGAAAGTTTGCATTCTCAAACTCTCCACCATGATCACTTCTAATGACAGATATACAGAATCCTTTTTCATTCTGTACCTTATTGCAGAATATTGTGAAATTCTTAAAGGTCTCATCCTTGCTTCTAAGGAATATCACCCATGTATATCTAGAATAGTCATCAACAATGACCAAACCATATTTCTTACCAACAATGCTTTCTGTTCTAATAGGACCAAACAAGTCAATATGTAAAAGTTCTAATGGTATGCTAGTAGAAACAACATCCTTACTCTTAAATGAGTGTCTTGTTTGTTTCCCTTTCAGACAACTTTCACATAAAATATCAGATTTGTAAGAAAGCTTAGGCAAACCTTTAACAAGGTTGTGTTTTGCTAACTTTGAGATTAATCTCAAGCTGGCATGCCCTAGTCTTTGATGCCAAATCTGTTTTTCATTTTCAACAGAGATAAAACATTTTACATTTTGACTTGCTAACTCCTCTAGATCAATTTTGTACACATTGTTGTGCCTCTTAGCAGTAAAAAGGATTTGATCATGAGAGTCTTTGACTATACATCCTTCCTTCAGGAATAAACAGACTTGTGCTAGGACCAGCCATGGATCTTTATCCTCTTCACACAGAGGTGTGCTCAACCCCAAGAGGCCGAGCTCTGATACCAACAAAAGTTGGCTGAGTGTCTCTAGAAGGGGGGGTTGAATAGAGACTTTCCAAATCTGTTCCTGCAATTCCACACTAAAAGTGATAGTTGAGATGTCCTCTCAAGTTTGTCAACTTGGAGTCTCTGTTAAGACAAGATAGAGTTTATCAATTTTAGTGATGATCTTTATCTAGACCTTAATTCAAAGTCTTATCTTGATTATCAATTCAATTATATATTTAGTTATCAAGATGTATTAATTAATTCAAGATAGGCAGATATAAAGATAAGGTGAGAGACAAGGACATAGATCTTATCCTGGTTCACCCACTCCTTAGGCTACATCCAGTCCCCACAACCTGTGAGATTTTCCACTATTGACAAACCAGTCAATACAAGTATTCTTACAGCCTCTTCAGGACGTCTCACTCACACTAAGCCTAGGCACTCCTATCTTAGTTGAGCCACAAGTATTCTTACAGCCTCTCCAGGACGCAAACACCTCACTCTAAGACTAGGAACCTTCCTATCTTAGGTGAGACAGGTTACAAATAGAAGTTTGTGATAAGTCTAGCCTAAGCTCTTACAGTGTATGGATATAAAGAAAATGAGCTAGACTAAGTCTTAACTCTGGTTACAGTATTGGAATGATATACACAGAGAAGAGATGAAAGAGACAAATGGATAATCTTAAGATGAGATGAGTCTGTGCTTCAGACAACTAATGGATATACTTGAGATGTCTGTTAAGATGTGATAAGATGCTGAATAATTTCACAAAAGTGCAGGCAGTCTCTCTCACATCTCAGCTCTTGACAATGTCCCTTTTATATCAAGACTTGAGAAACCAGCCGTTATGTGGCCGTTACAGTCCGTTGGAGCCTACAGCAGCAGTCACAGTCTTTTCAGTAGGCAGTCAGCAGCTTTTCAGTCTAAGGTACTGTGTCAGTGTCCTTGCTTGCCTTTATGTTGACTTGACTTGTTGTCTCTTGACTTTGAGTATGCATTCTGTCTTTTGTCCAGATTCTGTTACACTCTTGTTGCATCTCTGATGAGATCTCATCTTGCTACGTCTATTCTTGAGACGACGTCTCAAGCTATTCATGCATCTCAAGCTGAACTAGCATCTGTTCATTGCTTGCATCTCAAGCTTAACTTGAGTCTCTTTTGGCTTCATGCTGAAATCTCTTCTATTCTTAGAATGTCATCTGAACAAAGGGCTTTTTCATCTCATGCTGTGTTTATTTCTGAAATGTTTCTCACAGTCTTTACTAATAAGCCTGGTTGCACTACTTTTGTCTTGATCCTGATTGTGACTTATCTGCAAGGCTCTTTGTAATTTCTGATCTTGTGTTACTTTTGCTTGTATCCTTGTTTGCTCAAGTGGATTAAGGATCCTTTCTATCTTTATGTATTCCTGTAATAACTTTAGATGTAAAAAGTCTCTGCCACACTTGAACACACAGTTAGTGACACAAGATGCATCTCATCTGGAAATTTAAACTTACTCAGTTTGTCATATTAAAAACCTCTTTGGGGTGAGCTTGTCTCAACAATCTCCCTCTTTTTTTATGATGGCAAACTGTAAGTTATATATTTGATGAGATTAATGAAAAAGAGATGCATGTAAGATATGATTTTACTTTTCTTAAGATGTGCAGTCTCTAATAAACAAAGGTAATATAAGGAGAAAGACTCCCCCTGAGTCATAGACTCTTTTTCTGTTAAGACTTATTGTTTTAAGTAATTTGAACAAAGATATACTGTAATCACAGAGAGTCACTTTCATTAATCAAAAAGATAAACATAGAGGATTACATAAACAGAAGATGCCACTGCATCTCATCAAAAAGCTAAAAAGATGCCAATTGCATCTTTAGCTATCAAGCTGATCTAAAAATCCTCACAAACATCTAGTTGAAAATAAATCCTAACTAAGACTCTCATTAGATATCTAAATATCTAACCTACTCTCCCCCTTTTGACATTATCAAAATAGAGAAAACTAGCCAAGCTAGGATGAGTGGGAAGAGGATGAGTCAGAGCCAGGTCCAGATGGTCGCAGCACAGTCTGTGGGAATTCAAGCAATGGAGGCAGATGAGTAAGATGACTGTTGATCTGCTTGTGAAACTCATTTGTGGCATGCATGGCTTGAAGTACAGTATCAAATGCAGCAAACAGAGCATCTTGCCTCTGCTTTTGGTGCTTCAGCTTCTTCAATATTTTCTTTTGGTTTTCCTCCAATCTGGTGTTGAGATTCTGCTGGTATTGTTGTTGCTCCTCATGAAGTTGATTCAAAAAAGTGTTGATTGAATTGGAGAGATGTGTGGGGATGGATGGTTCAGATGAAGGTGGATCAGTTGGCTTAGGTCTTGCAGCAGATGGGGCAGTCTGATCATATTTGGGCAGTGGTGAGTTGAGTAAGATAGTCTCAACAAAGAACTTTCCAGGAGTGGGAAAAGAAGTTTGGAAAGAGTGAGTTGGTTTAGCTCTTTCTGGAGTTGCTTGTTGAGTGGTTGTGTTATCAGCAGACTCATTTTCAGGTTGCTGCTGCTCTTGAGCTGTTTCATGGCTTGAGACAGTGGTATCCTTCTCCAAGCTTACCAGGGTCTCAGCAACTATCTTGCTCGCAGGGGAGACTTTTTCTGTGATTATCTCAGCTGGAGGAGAGTGTGGAGGTGACTGATGCAGGGGTGAGTGGACCAAGGTCTCATCATCATTCAGATGTTCTTCTCCACCAACAGCTACTTCTTTCTCAGCATTGACCAAATCTCCTTCAACTCTAGCCACTTCTTCTTTATTTCTCATCAATTCTTCTTCTGCCACTTTTTCGAGCTGTGGCATGTCTTCTACAGGAGTCTGTTCTGTTTGAGTAGAAGGCTCAATCTTGGACTTCTTTTTCTTTTGTTTCTTCTTCTCAGTCTCTGTGGAGGTGGGTGGTTGTGCTTTTCTCTTCTTCTTTTTGACAGGGATCTCTGATCCTTCTTGAGATCCCTCAACAGCTTCCTTTGAGACTTTCTTCTTCTTTCTCTCTTTGGCCTCAGACAGATGGGATGAGGGGGAAGCCTATGTTGTGGTAGGTACAGCAGGAGTGGAGTCAGTTAAAGGAAAAGTGGGGGAAGGAATGGTCTTACCATCTAAGCCCAAAGACTTAAGATTCTTGCTGCCAATATATCCAGGTCTCTCTTCAGACTTCTCACAGCTGCTGAAGTCTACTTTGAAATGCTTCATAATGATAGTGGTGAGCATCCCAAAGGGAAGAGAGGCATTGATCTTGGAGTTGTGGAAGGCATGCTCCATGTGCCTTAGAATGAGGAATGGAAGGTTGATAGGAATTCCATGCTTGAGATGGTACATCACCATCAAATCTTGGTGGTAGACTTTGTTGAAAGTGCCAGCCCTTGGCATGATGCACTTGGCAACCAAGTGGAATAGGAACTTTCCAAAGGGGTTAAGAGATGATGTAGCATCTGAGATGAGTCCACCTTTGAAGAGTGAGGTACCAACATTGGCTGAGGGAATTCCAATGTTATCCCACCAATGCTCCTCATGGTACAACCTGTTTCCAGTCACAGGTGCTTGAATGATGGTTCCCAGGGTCTCTTCAGTCAGTTCAATGTGGATTCCTTTGATGTCACAGATGATGTGGGGCTGTTCTTGTGAAGATCCCTTAGCTTTGTAGCATGTAGCGTAGAAGGCTCTGGTCATCTTGGGAAAGACAGAATCTGTCATGGTCAGATAGTCTTGCCATCCTTGTTTCTTCAGATAAGGGCTCAAGTCCCACCCTTCATCTTTCAACTCTTAGGTAGAGATGACTCTTCCCACTATGACCGTCTTCTCAGAGAATCTCTTGGTGTATTTTTCTTCAACCTCACTACTTGAGAAGAGGTCAGATTGGAATGAATTTTTCTTTCCCTCTGGAGCCTTCTCTTTTCCCTTCTTTGAAGATCCAGGTTGTGTGAGGTCTATATGAACAGGGGATTTAGGTGCCGAAGTCTGGGTGACTTGGGAGGCTATTCTTTGGGATTTCATCCTAGAAGGCAAAGGTGTGCTCATTTTGGAGGAAGTGGATTTTGAGGATGGTGAAGGCTGTGTAGGTTGAGTGGACTGGGACGGCTCTGTTTCAGTGTTGGGTTGTGGGGATGGAGAACGAGACAAGGTCTCTTGGCTGGAGTGAACGCTCAAGGATTGTGATTTCTCAGAGGAAGACATTTTGTCTGGAGAAGAGGAGGATGGTGATTTATCAGAATATGGGAGTTTCAAGGCTGTGAACTTGATGCGCATTTGAGAGAAGAAAGTGAGAACTGAGTGCGAGAGAATACTTAAGTAGTCTGAACACAGGGAAGAGAGAGAAGCAATAACTGCACGTAGTGGGAAGTTATTGTGGCAGTTGTGGGAAGTTGGCTCTTCTTTTTATAGGATAACGACTAGTTTCCCAGATAATGGGCAGTTACTAGCCGTTGAGTAACGGCTCTATTTTCTCATAAAAACGTCTCAGTAATTTCATGAGACGTTGGTTGAGATGAGTCATGAGACGTGTCTGATAACAGACGCGTCTGAGCTCACGTCTCTTCACAGATACTACTTGAGTCTCATCTCTGGTGAGACCTGTAGACACATAGCTCATAGCAGAGCTGATCTCAACTAATAATTTTTTATTCAAGACAGAACATATTCAGTAATTTTAGGTTCTCATTGAATCTTTCTTCCACTAAAGGTTTTGTAAAAATGTCAGCTAGCTGATTTTTAGTATCTACAAAGATTAGTTCAACATTTCCTTTTTGCACATGATCTCTTATAAAGTGATGTTTGATATCAATGTGCTTGGACCTAGAATGATGCACAAGATTCTTAGCAAGATTTATGGCACTAGTATTGTCACAGTAAATAGGAATTTTAGAGTACCTGACTGCATAATCTTGCAATTGAGATTTGATCCACAAAACTTGAGTACACCATGCAGCTGCTGAGACATACTCAGCCTCTGTTGTAGATAAGGCAATAGTGTTTTGCTTTTTGCATGACCAGGAGACAAGACATTTTCCTAAGAATTGACAAGATCCACTGGTGATCTTTCTGTCCATCTTATCTCCAGCAAAGTCAGCATCACTATAACCTATGAGATCAAAACTCTTTCCTTTCTCATACCATAGACCAAGATTAGTGGTTCCAATCAAGTATCTAAATATTCTTTTTACAGCAGTGAGATGGGATTCTTTTGGATTAGATTGGTAGCTTGCACATATTCCTACAGCAAACTGAATATCTGGTCTGTTGGCAGTTAAATACATAAGAGAGCCAATCACACCTCTGTAAAGCTTGTCTGAAACAACTTTTCCAGCTTCATCTTGATCAATTTGAGTTGAGGGGTGCATAGGTGTTTTCATTGGTCTAGCCTCACTCATTTTGAATTTGCTGAGCAGATCTCTTGTATATTTTTCTTGACTAATGAAGATTCCATTAGACAATTGTTTGATTTGAAGTCCCAAGAAGAATCTCAGCTCACCCATCATACTCATCTCAAATTCTCCCTGCATGAGACTTGAGAATTCTTGACACAAGGACTCATTAGTTGAACCAAAGATAATGTCATCAACATAGATTTGAACAATTAATAAGTCTTGACTAATCTCCTTTTTGAAAAGTGTAGTGTCAATTTTACCTCTGATGAAGCCATTTTTAATTATAAAAGAACTTAACCTGTCATACCAAGCTCTTGGAGCTTGCTTGAGACCATACAGAGCTTTGGATAGTCTGAGCACATATTCAGGATGATTAGGATCTTCAAATCCAGGGGGTTGCCTTACATAAACTTCTTCTTCTATGACCCCATTTAGGAATGCACTTTTCACATCCATTTGGCATAATTTGAAGTTTTTGAAGGCGGCAAAGGCTAATAGGATCTTGATGGCTTCAAGTCTAGCTACAGGTGCAAAGGTCTCATCATAATATATTCCTTCTTGCTGGTTAAACCCTTGTGCCACCAGTCTAGCTTTGTTCCTCATGTCTTGACCTTTTTCATTCAGCTTATTTCTGAAGACCCATCTGGTTCCAATTATGGTTTGATGAGATGGTGGAGGAACCAGATTCCAGACCTTACTTCTCTCAAACTGATTTAATTCATCTTCCATGGCCTTAATCCAGAATTCATCATTTAAGGCCTCATGTATGTCTTTTGGCTCTATGTCAGATAGAAGAGCCATTAGATTCTCTATGTCTCTGAAAGAAGATCTGGTTCTGACTCTATCTGAAGTTTCTTCAAGTATCTGATCTCTTGGATTAGATCTTACTAGTCTACAGCTTCTGGGTAGTTGAGATGCATGTTCATTTTGTATCTCAACATTCTCTTGTCTTGTTTCTTGAGATCTGGTTTGATTATCTGTTTTATCCTCATCTTGGAGATTTTGAGAAGGTTCAGATTGGTTGCTTCTGAGAGGTACTCCTTCAAACTGGGCATCTCTTCTGTGTTCAGACAGAGGTGATCTCATCATCTTTTGTTCAGGTGAGAGTCTCTCTACAGCTTCCTGAGTTGAGATCTTTAGATCTTTTATCAGTTCTTCTATCTCCTTATCACTTTCTTTCTGAGTATTTCCCTGAACTTCATTGAACACTACATGCATAGATTCCTCAGTAGTTTTGCTTCTTAGGTTATATACTCTGTAAGCTTTGGAGGTTAATGAATACCCTAAGAAAATTCCTTTATTTGATTTGGTTTCAAATTTTCCCAGTTGATCTTTTGTATTTAGAATATAGCAATCACACCCAAATACATGAAAATATGAAACTGAAGGTTTCCTACCTTTCCATATCTCATAAGGAGTCTTATTTAAGATCTTTCTTATAGTGACTCTGTTCAAAATGTAGTAAGAAGTATTTACAGATTCTGCCCAGAAGTACATTTCAATTCCAGAATCACATAACAAAGTTCTAGCCATTTCTTGAAGACTTCTGTTTTTCCTCTCAACTACTCCGTTCTGTTGAGGAGTTCTTGGACAAGAGAAATTATGAGTTATGCCATTTTTATCAAAGAATTTTCTAAACTTAGCATTCTCAAATTCTCCTCCATGGTCACTCCTAACAGATCCAATTCTATATCCTTTCTCAGATTGAATCTTTTTACAAAAGGTTTTGAATGAGTCATATGATTCATCTTTCTGAGATAGGAACAGAACCCAGGTGAATCTTGAGAAATCATCCACAATGACAAACCCATATTTTTTACCACTGAGACTTACTGTCTTAGTTGGTCCAAATAGATCAATGTGGAGGATCTCAAGTGGCCTAGTAGTTGAGACACAGTTCTTGGGTTTGAAGCTTGTCTTGTTGTGTTTGCTTTTGATACAAGGATCACACTTCAAATCTTTGTCAAATTTTACCTTAGGTAAACCTTTAACAAGAGACTGACTAGCAAGTTGACTCATGGTTCTCATGTTAATATGTCCAACCCTTTTGTGCCAAAGCCATCTCTCATGATCATGAGACATGAGACAGGTGAGACCTGATAGACTATCCGGTGAGACTGAGTAAAGATTTTTCTTTCTTGTTCCAGAGAAGATGATTTTTCCAGTTTTGGAGTCTATGATCTCACAAAAGGTAGGCTGGAAATTAACATGATAACCATTGTCACATAATTGATTGATACTCATCAAGTTATGTTTCAAACCTTCAACAAAATATACATTTTCAATCTGAGCTGAATTGGCCTTACCGATCTTACCTATGCCCTTGATCTGGGCTTTACTGTTGTCCCCAAAAAGAGACAACTCCAGTAGTCCTTTCCTCAAGTGACAGGAACTTGCTTTTGTCTCCTGTCGTGTGTCTTGAACATCCACTGTCCAAAACCCATTCTTTCTTGATCTTTGCTGCTTCCAGGCACATCTGTTATAACAAGAGATTTAGCTTTAGGTACCCACTTATATCTGGGTCCTTCATGGTTAGTTTCCTTTCTCTTAGATGTTACTTGTCTCAAGTAACAATCTGTGGCTTTATGACCATATTTACTACAACAGGAGCATCTTTCCTTTTTCTTTTTCTTGCAGGAATGAAAAAATCCTTGTACCAAACTTCATTTGAAGATCTCTCATAACCAAGTCCAGCTTTATCAAAAATTCCCTTTTGAGATCCAATGAGTCTCTCAAGGTTTTTTGTTCCATTTACAAACTTGGCTAGATCATTTATGAGAGTTCTGTTTTGTAGTTTGAGCTGTTGATTTTCATTTGATAGATTTTTTAGTTCCTGCCCATTGAGAGCTTGAGTCTTAACTTTCACTTGTTCAGATAGTCTCATGTGAGACAACATGAGGCTACTGTTTTTATGGTTCAAATCCTCATTTTCTTTTTCAAGAAATTTGATTTTCTCAAGAGCTGTATTCAAATCTGATTTAAGTAATGAGCTCTTTGAGGCAAGAAGATTTGAATCATACAGAAGATTTTCAAAGGCAGATTTAAGCTCATCAATGGAATATTCAGAGTCAGATTCAGTTACCTCTTCATCTGATGACTCTCCATTAGTCATGAGACATAAGTTGGCTGATTGTCCATCTTGACTTCCTTCTTCATCTGTGTCATCCCAGGTGGCCATCATTGCCTTCTTTCCAGGGCTTTTCTTGATTTCTCTTCTGAGCTGAGGACATTAAGATCTCATATGCCCATGCTTTTTGCATTCAAAGCAAATGAATTGCCCCTTCTTGTCAGATTTCATTTCTCCTCTTCTTGAAGGAAAATTCCTCCTTCCAGTTCCTCTAGCTCTCCACATACGTCTGATCTTCCTTGAGATGTAGGCTAGCTCATCATCCATCTCACTTTCATCATCTCCTTCCTCATCATCTTCTGTTTCTGAATCATGGGATGAGTTAAGAGAGATTTGTTGGGATGAGCTTGTCTTTTTACCTTTTGAGCTGCTGGATGAAGCTTTTAGAGCTACAGTCTTGGGTCGTCTGATAAGATCCTCTTCCATCAGCTCTTGTTCATGTACTTTCAGAGATCCAAGGAGCTCATCTAATCTGAGGATGCTCAAATCTTTAGCTTCCTGAATGGCTGTAACCTTGGGTCTCCATGGTTTGGGTAAGCTTCTTAGGATCTTTCTTACCATATCTTGATTTGAGTAGGTTCTTCCCAAGGATTTTAGATCATTTGTTATGACAGTGAATCTCCTCACCATGTCTTCAATACCTTCATCTTCATTCATCTTAAAAAGCTCATACTGTCTAACCAGTATGTTGATCTTAGCTTCTTTAACTTGATTTGTCCCTTCATGTTCTATTTCAAGAGCATCCCATATTTCTTTGGCTGTTGTACATCCTGCTACCTTATCATATTCAGTGCGACTAAGAGCACAGGTTAGCAGATACTTAGCTCTTGAGTTTAGAACATACCTTGCTTTTTCAGCATCAGTCCATCTATCTCTGGGCTTAACTATTCTCTGATCAAGCTCATCAGTGGTGAGAGGTATGTAGGGTCCATTTTCTATGATTTCCCATAGATCAACATGTTGAGATTCAATGAACAATCTCATCCTGTCTTTCCAGTAATAGTAATCAGTTCCATCAAAGGCAGGAGGTCTGTTTGTTGAAGCTCCTTCAGGAATAAACAGACTTGTGCTAGGACCAGCCATGGATCTTTATCCTCTTCACACAGAGGTGTGCTCAACCCTAAGAGGCCGAGCTCTGATACCAACTGAAGTTGGCTGAGTGTCTCTAGAAGGTGGGGTTGAATAGAGACTTTCCAAATCTGTTCCTGCAATTCCACACTAAAAGTGATAGTTGAGATGTCCTCTCAAGTTTGTCAACTTGGAGTCTCTGTTAAGACAAGATAGAGTTTATCAATTTTAGTGATGATCTTTATCTAGACCTTAATTCAAAGTCTTATCTTGATTATCAATTCAATTATATCTTTAGTTATCAAGCTGTATTAATTAATTCAAGATAGGCAGATATAAAGATAAGGTGAGAGACAAGAGACAGAGATCTTATCCTGGTTCACCCACTCCTTGGGCTACATCCAGTCCCCACAACCTGTGAGATTTTCCACTATTGACAAACCAGTCAATACAAGTATTCTTACAGCCTCTTAAGGACGTCTCACTCACTCTAAGCCTAGGCACTCCTATCTTAGTTGAGCCACAAGTATTCTTACAGCCTCTCCAAGACGCAAACACCTCACTCTAAGACTAGGAACCTTCCTATCTTAGGTGAGATAGGTTACAAATATAAGTTTGTGATAAGTCTAGCCTAAGCTCTTACAGTGTATGGATATAAAGAAAAATCAGCTAGACTAAGTCTCAACTCTGGTTACAGTATTGGAATGATATACACAGAGAAGAGATGAAAGAGACAAATGGATAATTTCAAGATGAGATGAGTCTGTGCTTCAGACAGCTAATGGATATACTTGAGATGTCTGTTAAGATGTGATAAGATGCTGAATAATTTCACAAAAGTGCATCTCATCTGGATATTTAAACTTACTCAGTTTGTCATATTAAAAACCTCTTTGGGGTGAGCTTGTCTCAACAAAGGAAACCACATATCCACTGTCACACAATTGACTTATGCTTAATAGATTGTGTTGAAGTCCTTCTACTAGGAGAACATTCTTAATAAGGGATAGAGGAGTCATACTTACAGTCCCTATACCAATGATCTTCCCTTGCTGATTTCCACCAAAGGGGACCACTCCTCCTACTCTGGGTCTAAGGTTTTGGAACAAAGACCTTTCTCCTGTCATGTGTCGCGAGCAGCCACTATCCAGGTACCATTTGTGGGGTTTCCTTTGTCCTGTTAAACACATCTGCAACAGGAATAATCAAGTTCTTAGGTACCCATATTCTTTTGGGTCCTTTCTTGTTAGACTTGGGTTTAGGTCTTCCTTTGTGTTTGCACTGAGCCTCATTGTGTCCAGCTTTGCCACAGTGAGAACACCCAATAACTTTCTTTCTGCCTTTAGCAACATTGAAAATATGAGGTTCAGAGACACCATAATCACAAAAGCCTAAACCACTTTTGTCAAGGGAATGCCTTTGATTGTCAAGTAATCTGTTAAGATTATCAGTTCCTTTGACAAATTTAGCCAAGTCTTTTGTCAGTTCCTCAACTTGTTTCTGAAGTTTTTTATTTTCTTCAGACACAGATTGTGAACTGCTGACTTCAGACACAAGAATCTTTTCCTTGAGCATAATATTTTCTTTCTCAATAGCTTCATACTTACTACACATTTTTGTGTGAGCTTTGGATAGATTCTTATACTCTTGGAAGAGCTCCTTGGAACTTTCCATCAGGTCATCATACATCTCTTGAAGAGTTAAGGGAAATACCTCATCTTCAGAGCTGTCTGATGAGGGCAGGCTGGCTATGAGACATAGGTTGGCCTCTTCTGAAATGTCCTCCTCTTCTTCTGAAGTGGACTCATCAAGATCCTCCCATGTTGCCATCAGACCTTTCTTTTTCTTGAAGAACTTCTTCTTTTTTAAGGTATTCTTCTTCAGCTTTGGGCATTCTGCCTTCATGTGACCTGGTTGTTTACACTCAAAACAAATAATCTTGTCATTTTGAGAGTCTTTACCTGACTTACCTCCTTTAGAGGTTGAAGGTTGGTTCCTTCTGAACTTCCCTCTATTTTGCAGCATTCTTTTGATCCTTCTACTTAAAAGAGCAAGATCATCATCTTCTGAGCTATCTCCAGAATCTTCATCTGCTTCTGAAGTTTCTTCAGCTTGCATAGCCTTCATCTTGCCATGCCTAGGCTGACTGGCCTTGGAGTTTAGTGCTAGAGACTTCTTCTGGTTGTCATCTTCACCAAGCTCAAGCTCATGAACCTTAAGAGATCCCCAACAGTTCTTCCATTCTAAGAGAGTTCAAATCTCTTGCCTCTTGAATGGCAGTAACTTTGGGTCTCCAAGACTTAGGCAAACTTCTTAGAATCTTTCTGTTATTATCTCCAGATTCATAAGTTCTACCTAAAGACCTGAGTCCATTGGTTATGGTCTGAAACCTTCCAAACATTTGATCAATGGTTTCAGTTTCTTGGATTGCTTGACAGTCTCAGTCCCTTCATGGGCTGCTGCAAGTGTATCCCAGATCTCCTTGGCAGATGTACAACCATGAACCTTCTCATATTATGATTTATTCAAAGAACATATCAGATAGAGCTTGGCTTTGGCATTCATCTGGACTCTAGCTTTCTGCTCCAGGGTCCATTCAGCTTTAGGTATAGGCAAGCCATTATGCATAGGCACATAGTCTCCATCAGTGACCACATCCCAAACATCATTGTTGTTGCTCTCAATGAACAACTTCATATGATCCCTCCAATAGTGGTAATCCACACCATTGAATGCTGGGGGTCTTGTGATAGAGGCTCCTTCAATGATATATTGCCTGTTGTTGTTGGAAGCTTCCATCTGGATCTTTAATCCTCAACACTTGTTAGGTGCTCAACCCTGAGTTGAGCTCTGATACCAACTGTAGAAACACAGGGAAACACTAGAAGGGGATTAAATAGTGTTTCTTAATATTTTTGAAAGCTTTTTCAAAGCAACAGGTATAATACTGTTTCAGACAGGTTTTTGAGGGCTGTCTGAAGTTTTTAAGACAACTTCTGAAAATATATTTTAAAAGGTTTCTTAGCTTTTAAAATATTTAGACTTGCTTTTCAACACCCTTAAATTAGTATAAACGAATTGACAAGAGTTAAGGGATAGAAAACTTAGCCAAGGAATTTATCCTGGTTCACTCACTACCACTGTGAGCTACGTCCAGTCCCAAGGCCAACTAGCACTTGGATTTTCTCTTAATCTTTCACAAATATTACAAGTATTCTTTTACAGTCAAGCCTCTTCAGGCTCTACAACCAAGTATTCTTTACAGCCAAGCCTTTCCAGGATTTTACAGACAAGTATTCTTTAGACAACAAGCCTCTCCAGGCTCTACAAACAAGTATTCTTTACAGCCAAGCCTCTCCAGGCTCTAGAACAATTTTACAGAGAAAGATAAGTTTAAGCTTTTAAACTAAACCAGTTTTTAAGCTCAAACAAATACAATGTACAAAGATAACTGAGGTATACTCAGGATATACAAATGTGTGCACAAAGAATATTATCAGAGAGCTTTTACAGAGTAAAAACTGGCAGCGATTTGTTTCTCTTTGATTTTCTTGAATATGAAATCCTTAGCTTCTTTTCTCACTTTCTCTTACATCTGATGGTCTTCATGAGGGGTATTTATACCCAGACTTCAGTCTTTTGACAAACCACTGTTTAGTGATAGCATTAAATGCTATTTAATCCGTTGTGAGACATGCTTCTGACAGTCCTGACCTTTCTGACACAGAACAAGGTTGCATCTGCCAAAAAGCTGCTTCAAATGTTGCTGCAGAGGCTGCGTTGAAGAAATTTCCCCAGTGGTGTATGAATTTCAAAAACACCAGGAAAGACCTCTGTGTTCCTTGCCATAAATATGCTTGAAAAGGTACGTGCAGCAGAGACTCAGAAAACGTCTTCACAAAACTTCAGCAAAGGTGCCACATCATTATTGAGACTTCAGACAGCTTCAACACTTCAGACGGGTTGGGCACTTCAGACGGCTTCAACACTTCAGACAGGTTGAAATACTTCAAAGTCTTTTTGTAGGATCATGGTGGCTTGCTGAAATCATAGATAAATCATTAAAAACATATGTGTATCTATGATAAATTATTTTAACCCAAATTTGTTAGTCATTAAAACTTGGGAATTATATTGTCTTAAAACATCATAATTTACTTATGATATTTTTGAGACTCAACAGTTGCTCCTTCAGAGAGTTGCTGAAACATGTGAAATACCCTTAAGAGAATTTGTACTTTTAGCATATGTTAACTAGATTTGTTACTCATTAGAACTTAGGATTTGTGAGACTTAAACATTATTAATCTCTTAATAATATTTTTAGACTCAACACTTCTAACCCACAGAAACAAAACAATGAAGAACTGACTATTTTTGGTCCCTGGATGTTGGTGAAGAGACCCCCCCCCCCCGAAAAAAACCAGACCCATTCCCCAAAGTATTAACATTAACCAACCTGTTAACCCAGAAACAAGGCAAGTGTTACCAAAGGTTATTGCTTCTAGGTTTGAGGTTCTAAATTCAGCAACTGAAGATAACACAAAAGCAGAAGTTGTTAAAGATAGACCCCCTACCATAAAGAATCATAAGCCAAGTCTCCCTGGACCAAGCAATACAAAAGTTTCCATATTGAAAGCTCAAAATTCACAGCCTAATCCTGAGAAGAAAGAAAATCAACAGTAGAAGGATCAACATAAAAAATAGGATAAGAATGGAAGGATCAAGGTGAATCAAGTCAAGACAACATCTGAGTCTAATAAAAGGTGGGAATAATGAGTAGATATCATAATAAAAGGTGGGAAGCTCATTCTAGAGGGGAGTATGTTGGGGATCCTTGGAGTATGGATAAAAATAGTTTCCTTGTGTCTTTGTATGGTAGTTCCTCTGCTGGAGTTCAGGGGTCTGTGGATACCATTAACCTGGATAGACCCCTAGATAATCACCATCAGAGGGCGGGATCATATTAACCATGGTGAAAATGGTATAACTCACATTGAGTCAGACCTCCAACCTGAAGGTTGCCCTCAAACAAATTCCAAATAAATTTTCTTTGCTGGAATTGTAGAGGTGCTGGAGCTAAGAGGTTCCCTGGATTAATCAGGGATTTGAAGAGAATGTATAATCTGAACTTCATTGCATTATTGGAACCAAGAATCGGTGGTGCTAAACTGATTGTCCATTAAAAGAATGGGTTTCTTTGCTGGTGTTAGGGTGGAAGCACAAGGATTTTCTGGAGGTATTTGGTGTATGTGGAGAGTTGAAGACCTCACCATCAATGTTATCAAAACTACACCTCAATGCATCCACCTTCAGCTCATTAATGTGGGAGGGATTAACTGGACCCTTTCTATTGTGTATGCTAATCCTAATGAACAGATAAGAGAAGCTCTATGGGAGGAATTATATACTTTTGGTGTTTCAGTTGAGGAACCTTGGTGTGTTATGGGTGATTTCAACTCAATACTTTATGAATTTGAGAAAATAGGGGTGCCGGAGTTAATAGAAGATCCATGAATGCTTTTGCTAACTGCTTGGATAATTGTGGTCTACAAGAAATAATTTCCAAAGGTCCTTTCCTTACCTAGCAGAGAGGAAGTATAAAAGAAAGATTGGATAGAGTGGTGTGCTTTCAAAATTGGAGGATGACCATTATAAACCAGCTAAGTTTTTTAAATTTCTTGCTTGTTGGTTCTCACATTCTAATTTTCATGAGCAGGTTAAAAGGCATTGGATTTTAGAAAGAGATTGGAATCACAACCTAGAGAACTTCCAAACTAACATTAAAACATGGAACAAACTTGTTTTTGGAAATATCTTCCAGCAGAAAAGAATAATCTTAAAGAGACTTGAAGGTATTGATAGGAAACTCTTGGAGGGGCTTAAATCTTTCTTGTCTATGCTGAGATTGGATCTTTGGACTGAGTATGACAACATATTGTCTAGCGAAGAAGAATATTGGCTTCATCAATCCAGAGTTAATTGGCTTAATTGGGTGATAGGAATACACATTTTTATCACCAGACTACTATTAACAGAAGAACTAGAAATAGAATTGAGGCCCTCCAAAATGAAGATCGAAATTGGATTTATGATGATGACCAGTTACTATCTTTGATGTTGGAATTTCTAAAGAACCTCTACACTGAAAATCCGAGTGGTCCTGCAGCTACTCTGGAAGCTCACTCCTTTCCTATTGTTCTTCCTGAGGTTTTTTCTAACCTTTCTTCTATTCCTTCTATTGAGGAAATCAAATCTGCTTTGTTTAGTATAGGTAACTTTAAGGCCCCAGGCCCTGATGGAATGCACTCTCTCTTCTACAAAAGTCAATGGGAGGTCATGGAGCCTATATTAGTGAAGCTAATATCTCAGGTTTGGTCTAACCCTCACTTGATAGCTGATATCAACCAAACCCTAATTACACTAATCCCTAAAACTGATTCTCCTATAAATGCTTCTCAATTTCACCCCATCTCCTTATGTAATGTGAGCTATAAAATTCTTTCTAAGCTAATAGCCTCTAGACTGAGGGATATCATGCCCACTATTGTTTTTCCTAACCAATGCTCTTTTGTTAAAGGAAGACAAGGTATTGATAATGTGATTGTCCTCTAGGAAATTATACATTCCATTCGTTATTTAACTGGTAAAAAAGGATACATGGTTTTAAAAAATTGACATGGCTAAGGCTTATGATAGGATGAAATGGTCTTTCATTAATGATACTATACAGAAAATTGGTTTTCCTAATCACCTAATTGAGATGATAAATAATTGTGTTGCATCTTCTAAGGCTAGAATTAATTGGAATGGTTTTCAATCTGCTCCTTTTCAACCATCTAGGGTCCTTAGGCAAGGTGATCCTATATCACCTTACCTATTTGTGCTATGTATGGAAAGATTGCATCATTTAATTGATAATAAAGTGAATTCTGGTTCTTGGAAAGATTTTTGTTTTGGCAGGAACAGTCTCATAATCTCTCACCTCCTTTTTACGAATGATATCATCTTTATTGCTAAAGAAAATGTTGATCAAGCTAGGACAATCAATGTTGTTTTGGAAGTGTTTTGTGAGGGATCTGGTCAAATGATCTGTAGGAACACAGGGAAACACTAGAAGGGGGGTTGAATAGTGTTTCTAAATATTTTAAGAAGCTTTTCGAAAACAGATTTACAAAATAGACTTTCAGACAGGTTGCTAGAAGGCTGTCTGAAGTTTTTCAGATAGCTGTCTGAAGTTGGTTTCAGACGGCCTTAAAATGGTTCTAAAAGAAGTTTCTTCCTTTTTAAAATATTAGATTAAATATTCAGTCCCCTTGATTAGCGTAAAACTGAAATGACAAAGATAAGGGAAAGAGAAACTTAGCCACAGAATTTATCCTGGTTCACTCACTACCACTTGTGAGCTACGTCCAGTCCCAATGCCAACTAGCACTTGGATTTTCTCTTAATCTTGCAAGATTACAAGTATTCTTTTCTATCTAGCCTCTTCAGGCTCTACAACCAAGTATTCTTTTACAAACAAGCCTCTCCAGGCTCAACAACACAAGTATTCTTTTTCAGACAAGCCTCTCCAGGCTCAACAACAATTACAGTTGAATGGAAAGTGCTTAAGCTCACAAACTATAACAATTTTGAGACTTAAACAAATACAAATGTACAAAGAAAAACTGAGTTATGCTCAGGATAAATAACTTTGTTTGTACAAAAATGTATGAAATAAATCAGAGTGTTGCAGCAAAAATCTTGCAGAGTTTTTGTTCTTTTTCAATTCTTCTCTCTCTGCAGATCTTCAAATGAGGGGGTACTTATACCCAAATGATTGGCCCGTTGAAGACTCTCATGCTTGTGAAATCCATGCTAGCTGTTGTGAGACAGCTGCTGCAGTACAGAATATTCTCTGACATATTCTGATATTCCCTGACAAATTCTGACACTTTTACAAGGTTTGCTCCTGCCAAAAAGGTTCTCTTTGTTGCTGCTGCAATTGCTGTGTAGCAGAGGACACGTTGCGACAGAGAACGTGCTTGAATTGCATTGCACAGGTGCCAGCTGTTTGTAGCAGAGAACGTGCGTGAAAAACGAGCAGAGGTACAAGGATTGTCACAGCTTCAGACAAGCGATGCCACGTCATCAAATGCTTTCAGACGGCTTTGATGCTTCAGATGGGTTGATCATCTTCAGACAGCATCAGCTTCTTCAGACGGATCCAACACTTAGTCTTATATAATAGGCTTCTTGCTGAAAATCATAGATAAACAATTAGACAATTGTATATATGAGAAACAACTTAAGTTGAATTTGTTGATCATTAAAACTTAGAGAAATTTCAGTCTTTAAAACATCATAAACCTCTTTATGATATTTTTGAGACTCAACATTCTCCCCCTTTTTAATGATGAAAAATTTAACTTAAATTGTGCAAAAATTGACATATAAAGATTAGCTCCCCCTAAGACAATTGTATCCTTTTACTGATACAGGTTAGGATAAAATGTTGCTTTTCTTTCACAAGATTAGACATCTTTGATCTTTTCCAGTACTCCACCTGAATCCTGTAATCACTCCAGATTTTTGTTAGAATTTAATACTCCCCCTTTTGTCATCAATCAAAAGGGAGCCACGGAGCAATAACAGCAACAGTGCAATCATGCAGACAGGGTAATACAGGAAAGAAGATAAAACAATTATCAGAGCAACACATGAGATAACCAAAAACTGATTGGATTAAAAATGTAAGGATGTGAAAATAACAATCAGACACTTTGTAGAAATTAACATGAACAAAAGACATAGGCAGATAATCAGTCCTTCTTCTTCAGCAAAGCTTGAGACAGAAAGGAGATCAGTTCTTCCTTGGCCTTGTCTATGGCAGCTTCAATAGATGACTTCAACTCTTGTTGACCACTTCTTATCAGCTGTTGTTCATGGGGAATTTCTTCTTGATTCTGAATAACCTTTGGTGATTTCTTCTCTGAGACTTCACATCTCCTCTCAGATTCTTCACACCTCTTCTCAAGGGCCTTGACCTTGGATTTCAGCTTCTGGTTCTCTTCATACAGGTCAGGTTCAGACTCAACAAAGATGAGTTGAAGGTAGGGACATACAAATCTCAAAACTCCAAAACCAGGCTGCAAGCCATATTCTGAAGGATTGTAGACTGGACAGAAAAAGGTCCCAACATACTTCAGAAGCACCCAAGCTTTGTTGAATGAATCTGCCTGTGGGGGAAAGTGATCTCTTAAGAAATGGTACTGAACATTTGTGGAATGTCCAACACCCATTACAGACTTAACATCAGGACCACTACACCCAGAAGAAGACCCAGCATCTTCTCTGATCTGCCAATAAGAATCCCACATCCAATTTTCAAGCAAGTGATCCAGGCCTCCTCCTTCTGAGATGATGAACTCAGATAGACCTTCCCATTCTGAAGCAGTCATGGCTTCAGACAGGGGTGCTGATACAGAGTAGATCTTAGGACCCTTGTATTTCTCATCGTGTCCTTCCTTGAGGGGATACCTAGGAACAATCCTATCAGGTTTCACCAAGATTTTGGTTGAAGGCCTGATTGAACTTGTTCTAGGGGGCCTGTAGCCCATCATTCCAATTCCTCTAGCCAAGTCTCTTTGGAATAACTCAGCTTCAGTGTTCAGCTTCCTTACCATGAGCCATTCCTCATTGCTCAGCTTCCATGAGTCTTCAGAAAATGGGTTGATAAGATCCCATGTATGACCAGGAGGGACAACACCCTTCCTTATCTTCTCCAATCCATCAGCATCATTGGAGTATAAAGTTCTTTCATCAGTCACAGTCCTCTTAGTGAGACCATGATGTAGTGAGACAGCAGGGGCTGTTCTAAAGTGTTGCAACTCTTCAGACAGATGCTGGAATTTTGGCAAAGGGCAAGAGCCAAAGGAGGTTCTTGTCAGTTTCTTGCAAATGGCTGCTATCTCAGATGAAAGGTTGACTTGATGAATAGATGGAGGTGGTGAGGGTGGTAAAGGTGTAAGAGGTGGGGATGAGGATGGTGAGGATGGAGATGATGGTGTGGAAGATTGAGGTGAAGGTTGAGGTTGGAGTTGAGATAGTTGTATGTACTGAGGTGAGGGGGGTTTGGATGGTGAAGGTATGGGTTCAAGAACTTGGTTTTCTTGAATTGCAGGGGGTTCAGACAGCAGTTTGTCTGATGGTATGATGGGTGTAGGTGATGAGGGTTTAGATGGTATGAAAGGTTCAGATGGAGATGTATTTATCTATAAGGTTGGTAATGGTTGAGAAGGAGGTGGAGATGGTTGTTTTTCTGGTGAGGTGGGTTTTGATAAGGGTTGAGGTTGCTTTTCTGGTGATGAAGGAGGTGAGGGAGTTACATTATCAAATCTCACCTTGATCCTCTTGTAAGGTTTGGGAGCAGCAACTTCTTGAGCCTTAGCAGCTCTTTCTCTTTCTTCCCTTTCCTTGGCTTCCATATCTTCCCTTTCTCTTTGCTCAGATGAAAGAGCCCTTCTTCTCTTGAAGTAATGATCAGCCTTTACAAATTTCTGATATCTTCCAGCAATATCTGCTTCTTCTAGTTGAGAAGCAATACTTCTGGTAACCCTAACTTCAGGCACTGTCTGAAGTAGTTTACCCTTCTTCCTTTTTCTTTGAGGTGCACTTGACCTCTTTCTTTTCTTTGTAGCCTTAGCAATGGCTTCTTGCTTGTCATCCTCAGCATAAGCAAGTTGTGAAGCTATTGCAAGAGCTCTGTCAGTCCTCTCTTGTTCTTCCTTCTGTTCTAACTCCTCTTGCTCAATGGCAGTAGCCAAAGCAGCAACCTGAATCAATTCAGGGTCAGAAGGGCATGCAGCTAGTGGTTGAGCAGCAACTGCATCAGTATCCACAACTTCTTCAGCCTGTCCTTCCATTATAGAAGTAGGCTTTGAAGATTGTGCAGGTTCAGACACCTGACCCACAATTTCAGACAACCTTTGAGAAGGTTTCTGAACAGGTTCAGATGTTTGATTCTGCACAGATGCAGAAGCTATCTTAGCTGAGCTTCTCATAGGAAGCTTCTTCAGCTTAGGTTGAGGAGATTCCTTTGAAGGCTTGAACTCATGTCTTCTAATATCACCCTTGAGTTCCTTTTCCAGAATCTGCATTGTAGTATTCCTCCTCTGAGCTTTCTCCATCAGTAAGCTTTCTTTCACGGTGGGAGAGGGAGGCCTTGGAGTCAGCTTAGTCTTCATGCTCTTCAGATTTGATTCACCAAACATAGGGATTGAGTGGTGATCATAGAGCTGGTGAACTGGAACTTTGAAGTGCAACAACACCTTGGTGATGATGGTGTTGTGAGGAAAACTCCCAGCAGAGTCTCTCAACCTCTTCTGAAGGTGGTACATGATGATATTTGGGAGGTTGATCTTCTGCTTCTTCAGAAGGTGGATGAGACAGAATCTCTCCAGTTCAGACACATGGTTTCTGCTGCCATTTTTAGGGGTTACAGAGTTCCCTAAGATAGCATGCAGAACCCTAGCCTTGTCTGACATGTTCTTAGCATCCAGACTTGCAGGGGAAGAAGTTCCATACAAAAATTCTGTAAAGTGCTTCTGACCTTCATTTCTTGATTCCCAGCCAGGTGAGAAGACAGCACCTTCAGTCTTGACACCACAAACGATGGCCAGGATGTCTTCATCAATAAAGATAGGCGTACCAAGCACAGTAGCCTTGATGGTGGTGTAGATGCCTTGAGGGTTAGGGATTCCTCTGGCTGTGGCCCAGAAGTCAAGAATACTCTGCTCATGCCACCGTGAACGATTTCTGTTGAAATATTCAAGCCACCCAGCTGCTTGAAATTCTGCATAAAGGTCCATCCCCAGTGCTTCAAGATCTTCCAGAAAGACACCCTTGGTATTCACAATGTTATCAGCTCCAGACTTCTTAGGTGCCATTGTTGAAGGTTGGAAAGAACTTGAGAGAAAAATGCTTTCCTGAAGATGAAGAATAGCAAAGGTTCTGAGAGAGTAGAGAGTTGAAACGTATCAAGGACTCACTGCCTTCTGTACTTATAGACCTCTGAGTTAATGATGGCACGAACTGGCTGCGCAGACATAGGGAATCGTGCGAAGTGGAAGAGACAAATTAAATGAAATTTAAACCGTCCCTTTATTGCCACGTCATTTGTTCATTTCAGAAAAGTGATAGATTTCAGACATCTAGTTAATTTCAGACGACCAAAACTTCAAACAGGTCACATGTTTCAGACAGGCTGAAGTTTCAGACACATCATTTTTCATACACACTCAAAATGCATGAATGTTCAATTTATCTCTGATGAACTTAAATCTATCTTCAGTTAGAGGTTTTGTGAATATATCAGCCCATTGATGCTCTGTATCAATAAACTGAATATCAAAAACACCTTTCTGAACATAGTCTCTAATGAAATGATGCTTGATTTCTATATGTTTAGCCCTAGATTGTTGGATAGGATTCTTAGACAAATTAATGGCACTTGTATTATCACACAACACAAGTATAACAGATATAGGAATGTTAAAATCCTCAAGCTGATACTTCACCCATAGCAGTTGTGAACAACAACTGGCTGCTGAGATGTATTCTGCTTCTGCTGTTGATAATGCAATGGTGCTTTGCCTTTTGCTTGACCAGCTGATCATGTTGCTTCCAAAGAAGTGACATCATCCACTGGTGCTTTTTCTTTCTATTCTATCTCCAGCAAAATCAGCATCACAGTATCCTACTAACCTGCAATCCTTACTTTTCTTAGAACCACAGACAACACTAGAAAGGGGGGTTGAATAGTGTTTTAGACATTTTAAGACAATTTTGGAAATCTTTATTTTAAATCAATCACGTTAAGTGATCATTGTGCAAACCAATCTTAAGATCAGAGTTATTTTAAATACATGCGGAATATATGAAAGATTTAGATTAAAGAAAAACTTTCTCTTACACTTAAGATTGTTTTGATTTTAAAAACTTCTCTCAGTGTCTTCTGAAGAATATTACTAAGAGTACCATCAGAACTATTTCTGAAATACTTTAGATGATCAGAGACCATCTATATCATGTATCTGAACTGAGTTCCTGTTGGGCTCACTTCAGACAGATATTTCAGACATCCCTCTGAATATATTCTTCTATAATACTTCAACCTACACTAGAGACGTTTTAATGTTATGTTTGTATGAAAACTTATTTTATTGAAATCGTTGAGTTAAGCTTGTTATGAAAAGTACTTTTCAATCCCCATCGTAAATATGAAAACTGTAAATAAAAGAGATTAAGGGATGAGAAAACTTAGGCATAGAATTTATCCTGGTTCACCCACCAACCCGTGAGCTACATCCAGTCCCAGAGGCAAACCACCACTGGATTTTCCACTATCTGAAACCGCAGATACACATATTAACCTCTTCAGGCTAACACAACAAGTATTCTTTTCTATCAAGCCTCTCCAGGCTCTACCACAAGTATTCTTTCTTCCACCAAGCCTCTCCAGGCTCTCAGACACTTAACTAAGTGTAGAGTATTACTACTCAATCTAAGTTAGATGTTCGCTAGAACCTCTCAACTCAGATTCTTCTTGTACATAGAGATTACTGAGTACATACTCAGGATACAGTCATTACAAACTAAATACAAGGATAGACAGTGGTACAAGTGTTTGAATTTGAATACAATCCCTGTCTTTTCTATGAGGAATACATCCTCTGAGAGTAGGCTAACTAAGATATGAAATTAAGCTACAGCCTTATCCTCTAACCATTGGTTTCCATGGGTTACATTCTCACCCGTATCATTGGAATACCAAGGTATCTTCAAAGCTTCAAACCGTACCCAGTTTGATAGTCATTTGTACAGCATGATTGCCTTCCCGACAACCAACTTACTTGATCAACAGACCAACTGTACAATCTAACTAACTGACCAGCTGATCAGTAGCCCGATTGAGAATTAACTCTCTGATCAATTGTTGTTGACATTTTCCTGATGTATTTAAGCTCGAGTCAACTCTTGTTAACTGTAAGACACTCAGCCTAGTTAACAATTTTCATGCTGATTGATTTCAAGAACCTTCTTGAAAAACAATCCCAATTGATCCAACTTGGTTGATCATTCTTACCAACTTGGTTGCAACAGCAGCTGCATGGTTGTTTCCAACATCCTGATTGACTGTTGAGGACAACAACTATGGCTTGATTGATCTTCCAACCAACCAGCATCTTCAACTTCTTTCTTGAGGCTATTTATATGTTCTTCTTGAATATAGCCGTTGAAGATAATTCATAATACCGTTGAGCTTTTGATGATGTGGCTCATATAGCCGTTGTGTAATAGCTTCTCAAACGGTTGCTTCTCCTTAAGCATATTGAGTGTTCAGAATACTCCCGTTCTGACACTTCTGTTGATGAGCTCTGTTTTGAGAGATGTGATGATTATGTGTATTCTCTCTCTTGAATTCTTTTTGCTTTCTTGCATCTGTTTTATCCAGCTTGCATCTGCTTGCTCCAGCTTGCATTATCTTGCATCTGCTTGCATTTGCCTTTATCTGTTTTGTCCAGCTTGCATCTGCTTGCTTTCTTCAGATTTCCTCTGATTTTCTTGGGAGTGTATATGAGTAGGTATCCGTTGAATTTGTTTTTTTGCTTATTCTACATATACTCCTTTTTCATTTGCTCCTGACACCATTACTTCTTTGAATGAGATGTCTTGACCAATAGTCGTTGTTTGCAGATTCCTCTTTTGAGATTTAGATAAAGATGTTGAATTGAATATATTTTATTCAAACATCTTCTTTGTTGCTTTTGCTTAGTCTCCTGAGCTTTTCTTCTACTTTGTTCCAGATTGCACAAATGAAGAAATGTCTCGTTGAAATGCTATCGTTTAGAGATAGCAAATAGTCTTCTTTTAATCCGTTGTGAGACACGCTTCTTGAAAGTTCTGACATAGTACAACGTTGCATCTGCCAAAAGGCTGCTTTAGGAATTGCTGCGTTGCTGCGATTGCAGAGATTTCCTCAGTGGTGTATGAAATTTAAATGCACCAGGAAAGGTCTCTGTGACTTTGCCATAAATGTGTTCCAAAACGTACGAGCAGCAGAGACTCAGAAAAGTCTTCACGCAAGGTTTCAGCAAAGATGCCACGTCATTACTAAAGCTTCAGACGGCTTCCAATCTTCAGACGGGTTCCAGTCTTTCAGACAGGTTCCAGTCTTCAGACGGGTTCCAGTCTTCAGACAGCTTCGTTGCTTCAGACAGCTTCTTTTGCTTCAGACATGTTACGTACTTCAGACATGTTGCGTACTTCAGACAGCTTCAATACTTCAGTCCGCTTCATCTTGTATTCATTTCTTCAGTTCATTGTTGTTCTTCAGACAGGTGTATATTTGAATCTGTACTTCTTCATATATCTTCTGCCTTCAGTTCTTCAGATAGTCTTCTAATCTTCAATTCTTCAGATAGTCTTCAAGTCTTCACTTCTTCAGACAGTCTTCAAGTCTTTACTTTTATTCTTCAGTTGCTTCAACTCTGTTAAGGATTATTCTTCTTCAGATTCTGCACTCTTGTTCTTCTGATTCTGATCTTCTGATTCTGATTCTGTTCACAAAATCTTCTTCTTCTTCTAAAGAGTATTCCATCCTGAAACATAATTAACAAACCAATACCTTTCTCAGTAGAACCTGTTTATATAATCTAATTGGTTCTTTATATAATCTTATTTGTTCTTTATATAATCTTATTTGTTAATCATTAAAACTAAAGGATGTTAAGTCTTATAATCATGTTTAAATACTTAAACTGATTTATAGACTTCACAATCTCCCCCTTTTTAATGATGACAAATAAATTATATATTACTGACAAAATGGGTATAAAAAGAAATGAGAGATAATAAAATAAGATAATAAATTTTATTACTCCCCCTATCTATATTACTCCCCCTGAGACAGACATTGATTCTTTTAGATATCTTCTGAAACAATTAAGTCTTTAATTAATCAATTCCAATTGTTAAATCTTTATTAACCAACTGTTACAAGTTTATTGTTAATATTTCAGATATTTTAGATAAACGATTGTTAAAAAAAAATTTTGTTAAGATTTCAGATACCTATTGTTATTAGAACCCTTCAGATACCTATTGTTATGACTTATTGTAATTCTTACTTATTATTAGAACTCTTAGTTTGTTATCTTCTTTTATATTTCTTTGCTATTTATTTCTTCTTCCTATAATCTCCCTATATATTTCCCTTTTTGTTACATTCTTTTTAGTATTTTGTTAGTTTATATTTCTCCCCCTTTTGTCATTAATTAAAAAGGTTTGGTGATTATATTCTCCCCCTAAGTTTGTTACACTTAAAGATCTGCTTCTTAATACTGAGGTTTCTCCCCCTAAGTTGATTAGTTTTCTACAATCTTTTAAGAATTTCTCCCCCTATTTATCTTCCATTAAACAGAGAGAAGTTTTAGATTGCTTGTTATATTTCTTCAGATACCACACAATAAAGATCAACTGTTAATAAATATAAAACAACTTCTTATACTAATTGTTATTAAATAATTCTTTAAACAAGAGAAACAGAGATACACAAGTTTAAATTTTCTCAAAACATTTGATATTTACAAAAGCAGGTTTTCACAAAAAGGAAAAGAGGTTACATTCCAAAAATAGAATGCATCCATCCATTGCTTCCTCCGGAGATTCCTTCGAAGGCCTGAGGCATAGCCTTATAGACTTCATCTCTTTCAAAGCTATCACCACTCCATTCGCTGCAAGAGCTTCAGGAGTTGCCTCAGAGCCCCAGACTCCATCCCAGTCGTGCTTTGCTGCACGCATTCTCCTTGTGACAACTGAAACAGTGGAGGTGCATTGTTTAGAACTGTGTTTCGACCAGCAGTCACCACCTTAATTCCAAGAACCACTTTGTCAGTAGTTCTCTTCATAAGATTGGCTATTCCGGGATCTCCCGGTGGTCTTCTAGTCCACCTGTGATGCAACAAGATCTCCATGGTCCAAGTATAGAGAAACGGGATTTCAGATGAACCCTTTCCCTTAATCTTCATTCCATACATCATCCAAGATGACTTGATCTTTGCCTCAACATGTTCCAAGATTCTTTCTGCTATTTTCCTTTGCTTCTTTGTCATCCTATTGAGAGCCACTAACTCAGAACCTTAGACAAAGCTATGGAAGAGCTTTGAAGATGTGAGTTTGTGTGAAGAGCTCTTGTGAATTTATAGGACTTTAAAGTAACGATAAAACATAGAAGTAAGGAGAATGAATCCATTGGATTGTTGTTCACGTGATGTATATGGGCTCAGGTAGCTTTTAATGATGACAGTTTCAGACCTTGAGAGTATCGAAACGTACATCAGTGTTTGGTCATAGATGAAGCACCATAGGAAACTGAGTCATTAGCATGGATAAGGTGAGTTTTGGAAAACGTTTGTGAAAGACAATTAAGAAGAAACATAAAAACATTTTTGAAAATATTTTTGAAAATACGTTTTCAGAAAAAAAAATAGAAGAGAAAATGTGAGAAAACATTCAAGAGGAAAACTTTTAAAAACAGACTTTTATGTTATCAGAGCAAAGGATATTATGATTATTATTATTATCTGAAAAGCTTTTTAAAATTTTTGAGTCTTAAAAAATTTTATTTGTTGATTAAAGTTTTTACTAAAGGACAAATTTTTTACAGATATTTAAGTTTTAAGGTGAAGTGATGTTACCAGGAATTCGGTTATTGTTCATTGGATAAAGAAGTCCCTTCTGACATTACTTCTTGCTTGAAAGACTTTTCCTTCATCTTGATGCCTTTTGATGCCTGCACGTCTGCTTTTGTCTTTTGTCTTTTCCAGAGAATCTTTAAACAGTCATCTTAACCTACCCCTTTACAATTGAGTTGGATTCTAATGACTTGAGTAACTATCCCTTAACATTTTAGACCCACGATTTCAGATAGTCCATAAGGAGCCTTCTGAACGGGCTAGATGAACAGAGATATTACTAAGTTAGTATAATCTACTCAGAGATTGAGTTCGGTTTGAACATAGAGTGTTAACTATCTTTAATATTGATGACCCACACTTTCAGAGAGTTCATTTTGAACTTCCTGAATAGGTTCAGATAATAAAGATGTTATCACATTATGTCCTTTTAGATGATGTTTCTTAGATGGTCTTCTCAAAACCTGTTTCCTGAAACATTCAAACTAAACATACCTTTCAGCAGCATCTGATGTTGTTAAGTCAAATAACTTGGATTGATTATAATTTGTTAAAATGAGATAGCTTAATTAAGTTAATTAATTTTATCCTTTTTCATTATCAGATTCATGTATTTCACACACACCTTTCAATATATATTAAGCAGTTAAGAATGGGAATATAGAAAGGCACATATAAATCATTTAAACACAACTATACAGATAGAATACAAAGAAGAACTTGAAACAAAGTATAATATATATATATATATAAAGATATAAACACAAAGATCTAGAAACAAACAACACACAAGTATATCATTGATCATTAACAGGTTCGTTTCATTTGCACTTTCTTTCTCCCTCTTGTGTTTTTAGCATCTGCAGTTCTTTTTGATAGAATCTGAGTGTTTCTTCCTGCCGTCCGATGCGTTCATTCAACTTCCTTATGTTACATCTTCTGAAAATTTCTCTCAAATCTCCATGATTACTTAGAGAATCAGATGACTCCATATGGTTCTGAGTTGATGACGGAGAATTGTGTTCTTCTTTCATCTCTGCTGATATCCCCTTAGAATGTTCATATTCCTTTATAGTGAACAAGGGTGATGGCTCCTGGTCAAAGAATCTTTCAATAGGAAATCCTCTGTACTGCAGGATTTTCATAATCAGTGTGGTATGGGGAAAGACTTTGACTTCTTCTAATTTTCTTCTCATTATATGATAGAGGATGATTCTTGGAAGATTTAGTCTCTTTCTTTTGAGAAGATGAATCAGCACAAATCTTTCCATGTCTGAGATGATGAATGTATCCTTCCTGTTGGGGAGAATACAACATTTAATTATTACCAGCAGGATTCTGGGAATTTCCAGTAAGTTTGAGCAAACTGGTGTTTCAAGAGTTCTGAGACCAAATAACATTTGATCATGCATCTCTTTCTTTCTATCATTGATTTCCCAATCTGAAGAGAATTGTTTTCCGGTTGCTTCAACCCCAATGATTTCCTTCAGAACCTTGAAGTCCACTCTGATAGGCATTCCCATTACTGAAGTGTTTATACCACTTGTCTCTTCAAGAAACACTTCTGAGTTGTTCCAGAAATCTAGAACACTTTACTCATGCCAGGGGAACGATGCCTCTTCAAGATAGGAAATCCAGCCAGCATCCTTGAAATACTCAGAGATTTTTAGTCCTTCTTTGTCAAAGTCGCTTAAATTTACTCCCCTTGTGGGAATAATTCTTTCATCATACTTGCGTAGACTTTGAGCACATGAGATTGCTGATCTTGATGCCATTGAGATAGATTAAGATGAATTGGAAGGAAATGAACTGTGAGGTTCTTCTGATGATCTTCCAATCTTTTAAATAGGCAATCAAGCATCGCTTCATATCATGAAAGGAGCAGTTTCATCCATTAAGCAGTTATGGAGAGATGTGCATCGTGTCAATTGAGAGAAACGAGTTAATGATTCAATGATTTACATCGTGCCGTTTCATATTTTCAAAACAGTTATGACTAACACACACGACTCTTCATTTACTTAATTTAAAAACACAGTTATTACTTTACTAAGCATGTGTGACTCTTCAACACATATATTTAAATAAGTAAAGCATACATAAAATGAATCATAAATTTCACACAGTAAACATAGTAAAACACATAGCATGCAGTGATTTATTTTAACACAATTTAGAATATACATTCATGAAGCAAGTATAGCATGCAAACATATATTTACATAATTTCAATAAAACAAATCATGCAACAGATTAATAACTATATTTAAAATTATAACTTAAATATAGATAGGAAAGGTGTTACCCGTTTGTGATCTAGAGATAGATTCACTTTCCTTTTCCAGTTACGTCCTGTGCTTTAGCCTTATGAATAATGAGTATTCGAAAATGATTTTCCTATTCTCATTATCATTCTTCAAAGTTAATTCAGCTTGGTGAGATTTCCATCTTCTGAGGATCTCCTCCTTCTGCATTTGTTAGATGCTCAACCCGAAGGTGAGCTCTGATACCAATTGTTAGAACCACAGGCAACACTAGAAAGGGGGGTTGAATAGTGTTTTAGACATTTTAAGACAATTTTGGAAATCTTTATTTTAAATCAATCACGTTAAGTGATCATTGTGCAAACTAATCTTAAGATCAGAGTTATTTTAAATACATGCGGAATATATGAAAGATTTCGATTAAAGAAAAACTTTCTCTTACACTTAAGATTGTTTTGATTTTAAAAACTTTTCTCAGTGTCTTCTGAAGAATATTACTAAGAGTACCTTCAGAACTATTTCTGAAATACTTTAGATGATCAGAGACCATCTATATCATGTATCTGAACTGAGTTCCTGTTGGGCTCACTTCAGACAGATATTTCAGACATCCCTCTGAATATATTCTTCTATAATACTTCAACCTACACTAGAGACGTTTTAATGTTATGTTTGTATGATAACTTATTTTATTGAAATCCTTGAGTTAAGCTTGTTATGAAAAGTACTTTTCAATCCCCATCGTAAATATGAAAACTGTAAATAAAAGAGATTAAGGGATGAGAAAACTTAGGCATAGAATTTATCCTGGTTCACCCACCAACCCGTGAGCTACATCCAGTCCCAGAGGCAAACCACCACTGGATTTTCCACTATCTGAAACCGCAGATACACATATTAACCTCTTCAGGCCAACACAACAAGTATTCTTTTCTATCAAGCCTCTCCAGGCTCTACCACAAGTATTCTTTCTTCCACCAAGCCTCTTCAGGCTCTCAGACACTTAACTAAGTGTAGAGTATTACTACTCAATCTAAGTTAGATGTTCGCTAGAACCTCTCAACTCAGATTCTTCTTGTACATAGAGATTACTGAGTACATACTCAGGATACAGTCATTACAAACTAAATACAAGGATAGACAGTGGTACAAGTGTTTGAATTTGAATACAATCCCTGTCTTTTCTATGAGGAATACATCCTCTGAGAGTAGGCTAACTAAGATATGAAATTAAGCTACAGCCTTATCCTCTAACCATTGGTTTCCATGGGTTACATTCTCACCCGTATCATTGGAATACCAAGGTATCTTCAAAGCTTCAAACCGTACCCAGTTTGATAGTCATTTGTACAGCATGATTGCCTTCCCGACAACCAACTTACTTGATCAACAGACCACCTGTACAATCTAACTAACTGACCAGCTGATCAGTAGCCCGATTGAGAATTAACTCTCTGATCAATTGTTGTTGACATTTTCCTGATGTATTTAAGGTCGAGTCAACTCTTGTTAACTGTAAGACACTCAGCCTAGTTAACAATTTTCATGCTGATTGATTTCAAGAACCTTCTTGAAAAACAATCCCAATTGATCCAACTTGGTTGATCATTCTTACCAACTTGGTTCCAACAGCAGCTGCATGGTTGTTTCCAACATCCTGATTGACTGTTGACGACAACAACTATGGCTTGATTGATCTTCCAACCAACCAGCATCTTCAACTTCTTTCTTGAGGCTATTTATATGTTCTTCTTGAATATAGCCATTGAAGATAATTCATAATACCGTTGAGCTTTTGATGATGTGGCTCATATAGCCGTTGTGTAATAGCTTCTCAAACGGTTGCTTCTCCTTAAGCATATTGAGTGTTCAGAATACTCCCGTTCTGACACTTCTGTTGATGAGCTCTGTTTTGAGAGATGTGATGATTATGTGTATTCTCTCTCTTGAATTCTTTTTGCTTTCTTGCATCTGTTTTATCCAGCTTGCATCTGCTTGCTCCAGCTTGCATTATCTTGCATCTGCTTGCATTTGCCTTTATCTGTTTTGTCCAGCTTGCATCAGCTTGCTTTCTTCAGATTTCCTCTGATTTTCTTGGGAGTGTATATGAGTAGGTATCCGTTGAATTTGTTTTTTTGCTTATTCTACATATACTCCTTTTTCATTTGCTCCTGACACCATTACTTCTTTGAATGAGATGTCTTGACCAATAGTCGTTGTTTGCAGATTCCTCTTTTGAGATTTAGATAAAGATGTTGAATTGAATATATTTTATTCAAACATCTTCCTTGTTGCTTTTGCTTAGTCTCCTGAGCTTTTCTTCTGCTTTGTTCCAGATTGCACAAATGAAGAAATGTCTCGTTGAAATACTATCGTTTAGAGATAGCAAATAGTCTTCTTTTAATCCGTTGTGAGACACGCTTCTTGAAAGTTCTGACATAGTACAACGTTGCATCTGCCAAAAGGCTGCTTTAGGAATTGCTGCGTTGCTGAGATTGCAGAGATTTCCTCAGTGGTGTATGAAATTTAAATGCACCAGGAAAGGTCTCTGTGACTTTGCCATAAATGTGTTCCAAAACATACGAGCAGCAGAGACTCAGAAAAGTCTTCACGCAAGGTTTCAGCAAAGATGCCACGTCATTACTAAAGCTTCAGACGGCTTCCAATCTTCAGACGGGTTCCAGTCTTTCAGACAGGTTCCAGTCTTCAGACGGGTTCCAGTCTTCAGACGGGCTTGGCTCTTCAGACAGCTTCGTTGCTTCAGACAGCTTCTTTTGCTTCATACATGTTACGTACTTCAGACATGTTGCGTACTTCAGACAGCTTCAATACTTCAGTCCGCTTCATCTTGTATTCATTTCTTCAGTTCATTGTTGTTCTTCAGACAGGTGTATATTTGAATCTGTACTTCTTCATATATCTTCTGCCTTCAGTTCTTCAGATAGTCTTCTAATCTTCAATTCTTCAGATAGTCTTCAAGTCTTCACTTCTTCAGACAGTCTTCAAGTCTTTACTTTTATTCTTCAGTTGCTTCAACTCTGTTAAGGATTATTCTTCTTCAGATTCTGCACTCTTGTTCTTCTGATTCTGATCTTCTGATTCTGATTCTGTTCACAAAATCTTCTTCTTCTTCTAAAGAGTATTCCATCCTGAAACATAATTAACAAACCAATACCTTTCTCAGTAGAACCTGTTTATATAATCTAATTGGTTCTTTATATAATCTTATTTGTTCTTTATATAATCTTATTTGTTAATCATTAAAACTAAAGGATGTTAAGTCTTATAATCATGTTTAAATACTTAAACTGATTTATAGACTTCATAATCTCCCCCTTTTTAATGATGACAAATAAATTATATATTACTGACAAAATGGGTATAAAAAGAAATGAGAGATAATAAAATAAGATAATAAATTTTATTACTCCCCCTATCTATATTACTCCCCCTGAGACAGACATTGATTCTTTTAGATATCTTCTGAAACAATTAAGTCTTTAATTAATCAATTCCAATTGTTAAATCTTTATTAACCAACTGTTACAAGTGTATTGTTAATATTTCAGATATTTTAGATAAACGATTGTTAAAAAAATTTTTTGTTAAGATTTCAGATACCTATTGTTATTAGAACCCTTCAGATACCTATTGTTATGACTTATTGTTATTCTTACTTATTATTAGAACTCTTAGTTTGTTATCTTCTTTTATATTTCTTTGCTATTTATTTCTTCTTCCTATAATCTCCCTATATATTTCCCTTTTTGTTACATTCTTTTAGTATTTTGTTAGTTTATATTTCTCCCCCTTTTGTCATTAATTAAAAAGGTTTGGTGATTATATTCTCCCCCTAAGTTTGTTACACTTAAAGATCTGCTTCTTAATACTGAGGTTTCTCCCCCTAAGTTGATTAGTTTTCTACAATCTTTTAAGAATTTCTCCCCCTATTTATCTTCCATTAAACAGAGAGAAGTTTTAGATTGCTTGTTATATTTCTTCAGATACCACACAATAAAGATCAACTGTTAATAAATATAAAACAACTTCTTATACTAATTGTTATTAAATAATTCTTTAAACAAGAGAAACAGAGATACACAAGTTTAAATTTTCTCAAAACATTTGATATTTACAAAAGCAGGTTTTCACAAAAAGGAAAAGAGGTTACATTTCAAAAATAGAATGCATCCATCCATTGCTTCCTCCGGAGATTCCTTCGAAGGCCTGAGGCATAGCCTTATAGACTTCATCTCTTTCAAAGCTATCACCACTCCATTCGCTGCAAGAGCTTCAGGAGTTGCCTCAGAGCCCCAGACTCCATCCCAGCCGTGCTTTGCTGCACGCATTCTCCTTGTGACAACTGAAACAGTGGAGGTGCATTGTTTAGAACTGTGTTTCGACCAGCAGTCACCACCTTAATTCCAAAAACCACTTTGTTAGTAGTTCTCTTCATAAGATTGGCTATTCCGGGATCTCCCGGTGGTCTTCCAGTCCACCTGTGATGCAACAAGATCACCATGGTCCAAGTATAGAGAAACGGGTTTTCAGATGAACCTTTTCCCTTACTCTTCATTCCATACATCATCCAAGATGACTTGATCTTTGCCTCAACATGTTCCAAGATTCTTTCTGCTATTTTCCTTTGCTTCTTTGTCATCCTATTGAGAGCCACTAACTCAGAACCTTAGACAAAGCTATGGAAGAGCTTTGAAGATGTGAGTTTGTGTGAAGAGCTCTTGTGAATTTATAGGACTTTAAAGCAAGGATAAAACATAGAAGTAAGGAGAATGAATCCATTGGATTGTTGTTCATGTGATGTATATGGGCTCAGGTAGCTTTTAATGATGACAGTTTCAGACCTTGAGAGTATCGAAACGTACATCAGTGTTTGGTCATAGATGAAGCACCATAGGAAACTGAGTCATTAGCATGGATAAGGTGAGTTTTGGAAAACGTTTGTGAAAGACAATTAAGAAGAAACATAAAAACATTTTTGAAAATATTTTTGAAAATACGTTTTCAGAAAAAAAAATAGAAGAGAAAATGTGAGAAAACATTCAAGAGGAAAACTTTTAAAAACAGACTTTTATGTTATCAGAGCAAAGGATATTATGATTATTATTATTATCTGAAAAGCTTTTTAAAATTTTTGAGTCTTAAAAAATTTTATTTGTTGATTAAAGTTTTTACTAAAGGACAAATTTTTTACAGATATTTAAGTTTTAAGGTGAAGTGATGTTACCAGGAATTCGGTTATTGTTCATTGGATAAAGAAGTCCCTTCTGACATTACTTCTTGCTTGAAAGACTTTTCCTTCATCTTGATGCCTTTTGATGTCTGCACGTTTGCTTTTGTCTTTTGTCTTTTCCAGAGAATCTTTAGACAGTCATCTTAACCTACCCCTTTACAATTGAGTTGGATTCTAATGACTTGAGTAACTATCCCTTAACATTTTAGACCCACGATTTCAGACAGTCCATAAGGAGCCTTCTGAACGGGCTAGATGAATAGAGATATTACTAAGTTAGTATAATCTACTCAAAGATTGAGTTCGGTTTGAACATAGAGTGTTAACTATCTTTAATATTGATGACCCACACTTTCAGAGAGTTCATTTTGAACTTCCTGAATAGGTTCAGATAATAAAGATGTTATCACATTATGTCCTTTTAGATGATGTTTCTTAGATGGTCTTCTCAAAACCTGTTTCCTGAAACATTCAAACTAAACATACCTTTCAGCAGCATCTGATGTTGTTAAGTCAAATAACTTGGATTGATTATAATTTGTTAAAATGAGATAGCTTAATTAAGTTAATTAATTTTATCCTTTTTGATTATCAGATTCATGTATTTCACACACACCTTTCAATATATATTAAGCAGTTAAGAATGGGAATATAGAAAGGCACATATAAATCATTTAAACACAACTATACAGATAGAATACAAAGAAGAACTTGAAACAAAGTATAATATATATATATATATAAAGATATAAACACAAAGATCTAGAAACAAACAACACACAAGTATATCATTGATCATTAACAGGTTCGTTTTCATTTGCACTTTCTTTCTCCCTCTTGTGTTTTTAGCATCTGCAGCTCTTTTTGATAGAATCTGAGTGTTTCTTCCTGCCGTCCGATGCGTTCATTCAACTTCCTTATGTTACATCTTCTGAAAATTTCTCTCAAATCTCCATGATTACTTAGAGAATCAGATGACTCCATATGGTTCTGAGTTGATGACGGAGAATTGTGTTCTTCTTTCATCTCTGTTGATATCCCCTTAGAATGTTCATATTCCTTTATAGTGAACAAGGGTGATGGCTCCTGGTCAAAGAATCTTTCAATAGGAAATCCTCTGTACTGCAGGATTTTCATAATCAGTGTGGTATGGGGAAAGACTTTGACTTCTTCTAATTTTCTTCTCATTATATGATAGAGGATGATTCTTGGAAGATTTAGTCTCTTTCTTTTGAGAAGATGAATCAGCACAAATCTTTCCATGTCTGAGATGATGAATGTGTCCTTCCTGTTGGGGAGAATACAACATTTAATTATTACCAGCAGGATTCTGGGAATTTCCAGTAAGTTTGAGCAAACTGGTGTTTCAAGAGTTCTGCGACCAAATAACATTTGATCATGCATCTCTTTCTTTCTATCATTGATTTCCCAATCTGAAGAGAATTGTTTTCCGGTTGCTTCAACCCCAATGATTTCCTTCAGAACCTTGAAGTCCACTCTGATAGGCATTCCCATTACTGAAGTGTTTATACCACTTGTCTCTTCAAGAAACACTTCTGAGTTGTTCCAGAAATCTAGAACACTCTGCTCATGCCAGGGGAACGATGCCTCTTCAAGATAGGAAATCCAGCCAGCATCCTTGAAATACTCAGAGATTTTTAGTCCTTCTTTGTCAAAGTCGCTTAAATTTACTCCCCTTGTGGGAATAATTCTTTCATCATACTTGCGTAGACTTTGAGCACATGAGATTGTTGATCTTTATGCCATTGAGATAGATTAAGATGAATTGGAAGGAAATGAACTGTGAGGTTCTTCTGATGATCTTCCAATCTTTTAAATAGGCAATCAAGCATCGCTTCATTTCATGAAAGGAGCAGTTTCATCCACTAAGCAGTTATGGAGAGATGTGCATCGTGTCAATTGAGAGAAACGAGTTAATGATTCAATGATTTACATCGTGCCGTTTCATATTTTCAAAACAGTTATGACTAACACACACGACTCTTCATTTACTTAATTTAAAAACACAGTTATTACTTTACTAAGCATGTGTGACTCTTCAACACATATATTTAAATAAGTAAAGCATACATAAAATGAATCATAAATTTCACACAGTAAACATAGTAAAACACATAGCATGCAGTGATTTATTTTAACACAATTTAGAATATACATTCATGAAGCAAGTATAGCATGCAAACATATATTTACATAATTTCAATAAAACAAATCATGCAACAGATTAATAACTATATTTAAAATTATAACTTAAATATAGATAGGAAAGGTGTTACCCGTTTGTGATCTAGAGATAGATTCACTTTCCTTTTCCAGTTACGTCCTGTGCTTTAGCCTTATGAATAATGAGTATTCGAAAATGATTTTCCTATTCTCATTATAATTCTTCAGAGTTGCTTCAGCTTGGTGAGATTTCCATCTTCTGAGGATCTACTCCTTCTGCATTTGTTAGATGCTCAACCCGAAGGTGAGCTCTGATACCAATTGTTAGAACCACAAGCAACACTAGAAAGGGGGGGTTGAATAGTGTTTTAGACATTTTATGACAATTTTGGAAATCTTTATTTTAAATCAATCACGTTAATTGATCATTGTGCAAACCAATCTTAAGATCAGAGTTATTTTAAATACATGCGGAATATATGAAAGATTTAGATTAAAGAAAAACTTTCTCTTACACTTAAGATTGTTTTGATTTTAAAAACTTTTCTCAGTGTCTTCTGAAGAATATTAATAAGAGTACCTTCAGAACTATTTCTGAAATACTTTAGATGATCAGACACCATCTATATCATGTGTCTGAACTGAGTTCCTGTTGGGCTCACTTCAGACAGATATTTCAGACATCCCTCTGAATATATTCTTCTATAATACTTCAACCTACACTAGAGACGTTTTAATGTTATGTTTGTATGAAAACTTATTTTATTGAAATCCTTGAGTTAAGCTTGTTATGAAAAGTACTTTTCAATACCCATCGTAAATATGATAACTGTAAATAAAAGAGATTAAGGGATGAGAAAACTTAGGCATAGAATTTATCCTGGTTCACCCACCAACCCGTGAGCTACATCCAGTCCCAGAGGCAAACCACCACTGGATTTTCCACTATCTAAAACCACAGATACACATATTAACCTCTTCAGGCCAACACAACAAGTATTCTTTTCTATCAAGCCTCTCCAGGCTCTACCACAAGTATTCTTTCTTCCACCAAGCCTCTCCAGGCTCTCAGACACTTAACTAAGTGTAGAGTATTACTACTCAATCTAAGTTAGATGTTCGCTAGAACCTCTCAACTCAGATTCTTCTTGTACATAGAGATTACTGAGTACATACTCAGGATACAGTCATTACAAACTAAATACAAGGATAGACAGTGGTACAAGTGTTTGAATTTGAATACAATCCCTGTCTTTTCTATGAGGAATACATCCTCTGAGAGTAGGCTAACTAAGATATGAAATTAAGCTACAGCCTTATCCTCTAACCATTGGTTTCCATGGGTTACATTCTCACCCGTATCATTGGAATACCAAGGTATCTTCAAAGCTTCAAACCGTACCCAGTTTGATAGTCATTTGTACAGCATGATTGCCTTCCCGACAACCAACTTACTTGATCAACAGACCACCTGTACAATCTAACTAACTGACCAGCTGATCAGTAGCCCGATTGAGAATTAACTCTCTGATCAATTGTTGTTGACATTTTCCTGATGTATTTAAGCTCGAGTCAACTCTTGTTAACTGTAAGACACTCAGCCTAGTTAACAATTTTCATGCTGATTAATTTCAAGAACCCTCTTGAAAAACAATCCCAATTGATCCAACTTGGTTGATCATTCTTACCAACTTGGTTCCAACAGCAGCTGCATGGTTGTTTCCAACATCCTGATTGACTGTTGAGGACAACAACTATGGCTTGATTGATCTTCCAACCAACCAGCATCTTCAACTTCTTTCTTGAGGCTATTTATATGTTCTTCTTGAATATAGCCGTTGAAGATAATTCATAATACCGTTGAGCTTTTGATGATGTGGCTCATATAGCCGTTGTGTAATAGCTTCTCAAACGGTTGCTTCTCCTTAAGCATATTGAGTGTTCAGAATACTCCCGTTCTGACACTTCTGTTTATGAGCTCTGTTTTGAGAGATGTGATGATTATGTGTATTCTCTCTCTTGAATTCTTTTTGCTTTCTTGCATCTGTTTTATCCAGCTTGCATCTGCTTGCTCCAGCTTGCATTATCTTGCATCTGCTTGCATTTGCCTTTATCTGTTTTGTCCAGCTTGCATCTGCTTGCTTTCTTCAGATTTCCTCTGATTTTCTTGGGAGTGTATATGAGTAGGTATCCGTTGAATTTGTTTTTTTGCTTATTCTACATATACTCCTTTTTCATTTGCTCCTGACACCATTACTTCTTTGAATGAGATGTCTTGACCAATAGTCGTTGTTTGCAGATTCCTCTTTTGAGATTTAGATAAAGATGTTGAATTGAATATATTTTATTCAAACATCTTCCTTGTTGCTTTTGCTTAGTCTCCTGAACTTTTCTTCTGCTTTGTTCCAGATTGCATAAATGAAGAAATGTCTCGTTGAAATACTATCGTTTAGAGATAGCCAATAGTCTTCTTTTAATCCGTTGTGAGACACGCTTCTTGAAAGTTCTGACATAGTACAACGTTGCATCTGCCAAAAGGCTGCTTTAGGAATTGTTGTGTTGCTGCAATTGCAGAGATTTCCTCAGTGGTGTATGAAATTTAAATGCACCAGGAAAGGTCTCTGTGACTTTGCCATAAATGTGTTCCAAAACGTACGAGCAGCAGAGACTCAGAAAAGTCTTCACGCAAGGTTTCAGCAAAGATGCCACGTCATTACTAAAGCATCAGACGACTTCCAATCTTCAGACGGGTTCCAGTCTTTCAGACAGGTTCCAGTCTTCAGACGGGTTCCAGTCTTCAGACGGGTTCCAGTCTTCAGACGGGCTTGGCTCTTCAGACAGCTTCGTTGCTTCAGACAGCTTCTTTTGCTTCAGACATGTTACGTACTTCAGACATGTTGCGTACTTCAGTCAGCTTCAATACTTCAGTCCGCTTCATCTTGTATTCATTTCTTCAGTTCATTGTTTTTCTTCAGACAGGTGTATATTTGAATCTGTACTTCTTCATATATCTTATGCCTTCAGTTCTTCAGATAGTCTTCTAATCTTCAATTCTTCAGATAGTCTTCAAGTCTTCACTTCTTCAGACAGTCTTCAAGTCTTTACTTTTATTCTTTAGTTGCTTCAACTCTGTTAAGGATTATTCTTCTTCAGATTCTGCACTCTTGTTCTTCTGATTCTGATCTTCTGATTCTGATTCTGTTCACAAAATCTTCTTCTTCTTCTAAAGAGTATTCCATCCTGAAACATAATTAACAAACCAATACCTTTCTCAGTAGAACCTGTTTATATAATCTAATTGGTTCTTTATATAATCTTATTTGTTCTTTATATAATCTTATTTGTTAATCATTAAAACTAAAGGATGTTAAGTCTTATAATCATGTTTAAATACTTAAACTGATTTATAGACTTCACAGGGGGTTGTCTAACAAAAACCTCTTCTTCAATGAAACCATTGAGGAAGGCACTTTTGACATCCATTTGATATAGTTTGATGCCATTATTTACAGCATAAGATAAAAGAATTCTAATTGCTTCTAACCTGGCCACTGGAGCAAAGGTTTCAGTGAAGTCAATACCTTCTTGCTGGTTATATCCTTGAGCTACTAGCCTTGCCTTATTTCTGATAACTTTGCCTTCTTCAGATAGCTTGTTTCCGAACACCCATTTGGTTCCAATAATTGTTTTCCCATGGGGTTTAGGAACAAGGGTCCAGACATCACTCCTAGCAAATTGATTTAGCTCCTCTTGCATGGCTAGGATCCATCCTTCATCATGCAGAGCTTCATCAATGTTCTCTGGCTCAATTTTAGACAGGAGAGCAAGAGAATTCAAATTTCTGAATTTTGATCTTGTCTTAACTCCTTCTGAAATACTGCCAATGATTTGCTCTTTAGGATGATGTGACTTGTATCTCCAATCAGGTTTATGAGGAGGTATCGCATCCGTCTGAGACTCAACATTTGTCTGAAGAGGTTCAAAAATAGCAGGAACTTCAGACAGTTGCTCATCCTTCAAGTTGTTGTGATCATTCAGCTTCATACCTGCAAAATCATCCTCTAGATCTGATAGTTCCCTATCAGTCTCTTTGTTATCATTGAATTTTACATGAATAGTTTCTTCAACAGTTAAAGTTCTAGAGTTATACACTCTATATGCTTTAGATGTTTCAGAATATCCAATGAAAAATCCATTATCAGACTTTGCATCAAATTTTCCAAGATCATCTTTGGTGTTAAGTATAAAACACTCACATCCAAAGGTGTGGAAATATGATATGTTGGGTTTTCTTCCTTTCCACAATTCATATGGAGTCTTTTTTAGAATTGGTCTTACCAATATTCTGTTTTGAAGGTAACAAGTTGTTCTAACAGCTTCTGCCCAGAAGGTTCTTGGTAAGTTGCTTGAGTTGAGCATGGTCCTTGACATCTCTTGCAAACTTCTGTTCTTTCTCTCAATAACCCCATTCTGTTGAGGTGTTCTTGCCACAGAGAAATTGTGTGAGATCCCATTCTCATCACAGAACAATTGGAAATTTGCATTCTCAAACTCCCCACCATGATCACTTCTTATGACAGAAATACAGAATCCTTTTTCATTCTGTACCTTCTTACAAAATATTGTGAAATTCTTAAAAGTCTCATCCTTGTTTCTAAGGAATATCACCCATGAGAATCTAGAATAGTCATCAACAATGACCAAACCATATTTCTTTCCACTAAGACTTTCTGTTCTAATAGGACCAAACAAGTCAATGTGTAAAAGTTCAAGTGGTCTGCTGGTTGAAACAACATCCTTACTCTTGAAAGAGTGTCTTGTTTGTTTCCCTTTCAGACAACTATCATACAAAATATCAGATTTGTATGAAAGCTTGGGTAATCCTTTAACAAGGTTGTATTTTGCTAATCTTGAGATTAATCTCAAGCTGGCATGCCCAAGTCTTTGATGCCAAATCTGTTTTTCATCTTCAACAGAAATGAAGCATTTTACATTTTGACTTGCTAGATCCTCTAGATCAATTTTATACACATTGTTGTGTCTCTTAGCAGTAAAAAGTGTTTGATTAGAGGAGTCTTTGACTATACATCCTTCCTTGGTAAAGGATACTACATAACCACTGTCACATAATTGACTTATGCTCAGTAAATTATGTTGTAGTCCTTCCACAAGAAAAACATTTTTAATGAGGGATGAAGGAATTATACCTATAGTCCCTATGCCAGTGATCTTCCCTTGCTGATTTCCACCAAAGGTGACCACTCCTCCTTCCTTAGGTCTAAGGTTTTGGAACAAAGACCTTTCTCCTGTCATGTGTCGCGAGCACCCACTGTCCAGGTACCATTTGAGGGGTCTCCTTTGTCCTGTTAAACACGTCTGCAACAGGAATGATCAAGTTTTTAGGTACCCATGTTCTTTTGGGTCCTGTTTTGTTAGCTTTGGGTCTTGCTTTTCTCTTGTGCTTGCACTGAAACACATTGTGTCCAGGCTTACCACAGTGAGAACACCCAGTAACCTTCTTTTTGCCTTTAGAAAAATTTAAGACAGTAGGAGGTTCAGACATGTTGTGATCAAAAAAACCTAGTCCACTTTTGTCAGAGGAATGTCTTTGATTTCCAAGCATTATGTTTAAATTTTTAGTTCCTTTGACAAACTTGGCTAAGTCATTTGTCAGTTCTACAATCTGTTTCTGATGTTTTTTATTTTCTTCAGACACAGCTTGTGAACTATGGTTTTCAGTCTCAAGGACCTTTTCCTTGAGCATAATGTGTTCTATTTCGAGAGACATATTTGTTACACATTTCTGTGTGAGCCTTGGATAGATTCTTATACTCTAGGAACAGTTCCTTGGAACTTTCCACCAGATCACCATACATTTCTTGCAAAGTAAGAGGGAATACCTCAGCTTCAGAGCTGTCTGAAGATGGTAGGCTTGCCATGAGGCACAGATTTGCCTCTTCTGAGGTGTCTTCCTCCTCTTCTGAAGTTGATTCATCCAGGTCCTCCCATGTTGCCATGAGACCTTTCTTTTTCTTGAAAAACTTCTTCTTCTTGAAGTTGTTTTTCTTCAGTTTTGGACACTCAGCCTTCATGTGCCCTGGTTGCTTACACTCAAAACAAATAATTTTGTCAGTTTGTATGTCTTTACCTGACTTACCTCCTTTTGAGGTTGAGGGTTGATTCTTTCTGAATCTTCCTCTGTTCTGCAGCATTCTCTTGATCTTCCTACTTAGAAGAGCAAGATCATCATCATCATCTTCTGAGCTATCTTCAGAGTCTTCATCCCCCTCAGCTTGCATAGCCATGATGTTGTCATGCCTAGACTGTTTGGTCTTGGAGTTTAGGACTAGAGATTTTCTCTTGTTGTCATCTTCTCCAAGCTCAAGCTCATGGACCTTAAGAGATCCCAACAGTTCTTCCACTCTAAGAGAGTTCAAATCTCTTGCCTCTTGAATGGCAGTAACTTTGGGTCTCCAGGACTTAGGCAAGCTCCTTAGAATTTTTCTGTTATTATCTCCAGAGTTGTATGTTCTGCCTAAGGACCTGAGTCCATTTGTTATGGTCTGAAACCTTCCAAACATTTGGTCAATGGTTTCAGATTCTTCCATCTTGAACATCTCATACTGATGTATGAGCATACTTATCTTGGATTGCTTGACAGTCTCAGTTCCTTCATGGGCTGCTGCAAGAGTATCCCAAATTTCCTTGGCAGAGGTGCATCCATGAACCTTCTCATATTCTGATTTGTTCAAGGAACATATCAGATAGAGTTTGACCTTAGAATTCATCTGGACTCTAGCCTTTTGCTCCAAAGTCCATTCAGTCTTAGGTATAGGCACATCATTTAGCATAGGCACATAGTCTCCATCAGTGACCACATCCCAAACATCAATGTTTGTGCTTTCAATGAACAGCTTCATTCTATCTCTCCAGTAGTGATAATCTTCTCCATTGAAAGCTGGAGGTCTTGTGATAGAGGCTCCTTCTGTGATGTATTGCCTGTTACTGTTTGAAGCTTCCATGTGGATCTTTCATTCCTCAGACACTTGTTAGGTGTTTCAACCCTGAGTAGAGCTCTGATACCAACTGTAGGAACACAGGGAAACACTAGAAGGGGGTTTGAATAGTGTTTCTAAATATTTTAAGAAGCTTTTCGAAAACAGATTTACAAAACAGACTTTCAGACAGGTTGCTAGAGGGCTGTTTGAAGTTTTTCAGATAGTTGTCTGGAGTTGGTTTCAGACGGCCTTAAAATGGTTCTAAAAGAAGTTTCTTCCTTTTTAAAATATTAGATTAAATATTCAAATCCCTTGATTAGCGTAAAACTGAAATGACAAAGATAAGGGAAAGAGAAACTTAGCCACAGAATTTATCCTGGTTCACTCACTACCACTTGTGAGCTACGTCCAGTCCCAATGCCAACTAGCACTTGGATTTTCTCTTAATCTTGCAAGATTACAAGTATTCTTTTCTATCAAGCCTCTTCAGGCTCTACAACCAAGTATTCTTTTACAAACAAGCCTCTCCAGGCTCAACAACACAAGTATTCTTTTTCAGACAAGCCTTTCCAGGCTCAACAACAATTACAGTTGAATGGAAAGTGCTTAAGCTCACAAACTATGACAGTTTTGAGACTTAAACAAATACAAATGTACAAAGAAAAACTGAGGTATGCTCAGGATAAATAACTTTGTTTGTACAAAAATGTATGAAATAAATCAGAGTGTTGCAGCAAAAATCTTGCAGAGCTTTTGTTCTTTTTCAATTCTTCTCTCTCTGCAGGTCTTCAAATGAGGGGGTATTTATACCCAAATGATTGGCCCGTTGAAGACTCTCATGCTTGTGAAATCCATGCTAGCCATTGTGAGACAGCTGCTGCAGTACAGAATATTCTCTGACATATTCTGATATTCCCTGACAAATTCTGACACTTTTACAAGGTTTGCTCCTGCCAAAAAGGTGCTCTTTGTTGCTGCTGCAATTGCTGCGTAGCAGAGGACACGTTGTGACAGAGAACGTGCTTGAATTGCATTGCACAGGTGCCAGCTGTTTGTAGCAGAGAACGTGCGTGAAAAACGAGCAGAGGTACAAGGATTGTCACAGCTTCAGACAAGAGATGCCACGTCATCAAATGCTTTCAGACGGCTTTGATGCTTCAGACAAGTTGATCATCTTCAGACAGCATCAGCTTCTTCAGACGGATCCAACACTTAGTCTTATATAATAGGCTTCTTGCTGAAAATCATAGATAAACAATTAGACAATTGTATTTATGAGAAACAACTTAAGTTGAATTTGTTGATCATTAAAACTTAGAGAAATTTCAGTCTTTAAAACATCATAAACCTCTTTATGATATTTTTGAGACTCAACATGATCAACAGAGAGAAATCAAAGATTTTCTTCTCTAAAAATATTAACCAGAGAAATATTCTGTATATCTCCTCTATGCTTGCTATTGATCAGACTGAAGACCTGGGAACTTACCTGGGATTCCCTGTTATCCATGGTAGAACTAGAAGAAGCATGTACTCCTTCATCATTGATAAAGTCAAGAAAAAACTAGCTGGCTGGAAAGCAAATACCCTTTCTATGGCTGGTCACATAACTCTTGCTTAATCTGCAGTAATGAGTATTCCAAACTACTTGATGCAAGCCTCTGTCATTCCTACTGGTGTTTGTACAAAAATTGAAAGACTGTGTAGAGACTTCATCTGGAGATCCTCCTTAGAAAAAAAGGAAACTTCACCTTATTGCTTGGCACAAGATTTGTCAACCCAAAAAGATGGGAGGCCTTGGTTTCAAACCTCTGAGAGTAGTTAATGAAGCCTACATGACCAAACTTGGATGGAAAATGGTAACACAACCTGATCTATTGTGGGTTCAAGCTGTTCGAGCCGTGGAAGTCAAAGAATGCCTGTAATAAAATCTTGCTACAGGGAATCAAATCTTTGGAAAGGAATATCTAAGGCTTGGAAGCATGTACAAAATGGTATATTGTGGAACATTGGAAATGGCTCTACCACAATTTTGGTTGGATTCTTTCATTCTAAGGCTTGACCCCCTTATTAACTACATCAGAAACCCAATTGATGAATTGCAGGAGAATCTTACTGTGGTTGATTTTGCCTCTGGTGGGAATTGGAAGGTGACTGAATTTCAAAATTTACTACCCGCTGATATAATATCATAAATTAATGCTATAGTCCCTCCAAGGGAGGATCTTGAGGATGACACTCCAACCTAGGCTGATACAACTTATGGGGATTTTTCTATGAAATCCATGTATGAGAGGATTATAAATCAACATAATTAAGATTTGGATCAATCCCTATGTCAATATATTTGGGATTGGAAGGGCACTCCTAGAATTCAATGCTTCCTATGGAAATGTCTACATGGTAAACTTCCTACTAATGTGGAGAGACTCCAAATAGTGATGGCACATGACTCTTTATGCAGCAGATGCAAGGATCGTCCTGAAACTGTAATGCATTCTCTTAGGGACTGTCCAGTTGTCATGGACTTATGGAACTCAGTTATCCATGCAGATCATTGGGATAGTTTCTTCAGCTTGGGTATCATGGGCTGGTTGAAGCTAAACTTTTCTCAAGATGTCAGTCTGGAATTGATTGGAAAATCATTTTTCCAATTATTCTATGGATGATTTGGAATGATAGGAATAACCTTGTGTTTAATAAAAAATCTGAGTTGACCACTATTCTGCTGCCTAAAGCTATTTCATATGCCATTGGAATGAATAACAGTCTTGTTAATGTTGATGCAACTCAGAACTTGATGAGGATACATGAAGAGCTTATTAGTTGGCATTTCCCTCCACCTGGGTTTGTTAAACTAAATGTTGATGGTTCTGTCATTGTCCAATCAAAGAAAGCTGCTGGTGGGGGTCTGATCCGGGGTGAAGATGGCAGTTATGTTACTGGTTTCACAGCCAATATTGGTTCTTGTTTTGCTGTCAAAGCTGAGCTTTGGTCTCTCTTATATGATCTCCAAGTTGCAAGGGAGAATAACTTTCATAATTTAGTAATTGAGTTGGATTCTAAGACAACTCTTGATTTAGTTAGGAAATGGTGTTCTAATACACACCATTGTTTTAGATTAGTTAGCGATATTAGGGAAGCCTTGTCTTGGGACGGGATAACATCTATTGAGCACACCTATAGAGAAGGAAACAGGGCGGCTGATCACCTTGCGAATATGGGGCATGAGCTCCCATTGGGTATGCATAGATTGATATCTTGTCCTAGCTCTCTAGTGGAGATCCTTAGGGATGATTTTAGAGGTGTGGCTTTACCTCGTCTAGTCCTGTAGTTTTTTTTTGTTGTTTGAGCCTTTGGCCCCTTTAATAATAAAAAAATAAATAAATACATTCCAACAATGTGTTAATATATGCCTCTTTGGTTGTCTTATAGCCAAAGGGGTAGCAATTTTAGCATTCAAACTTTGTAAAACACCAACCACATAACTTCTATAATCATGATTTTGTCAAATCATAATTTAAGAACATTTTTAACTTGTTTTAGTTTAACCAAAATGAGATTGCTCCACTACCAACATATGTCTTCATAGTTTATAAAACACTGAATTTGATTTGTAAATGAATAAATCATATAATGTACACGATAGAAAGATGACAATACATGTGGAGTAATTTAAAAAGACAATGCCCCAATAAATATGTGTTAATAACCATGTATTGTCATGCAAATCTTAGGCAACAAGCTCTAGAGCAAAAAGGTTGTATTAAATAGGATTGTATAGACGTAGAAGATTCATAATTAGTTTTTGATGTACACCAACAACATTGAAATAATAGTGTACACTATCACACGATTAATGGTAAATATCGAAATCCATGAAGAGGACAAACCAAAAAAATTCTCATTGAATATAAAAATTTATAACTTAATATCATAATCCAAAGAGTTATTGATACCTTTATCTATGCACACATCTTATCTATGAAGAGAGCACATAGCATCCCGAATCCTCCATAGTCCATACTCGGTTGGGTAGCCTTAGGGATAAAAACATATAAGGGAAAATTAGCTCATAATGTGTCAGCGTGAAATACATTGTAAATAATATAAGGCATTTAACAGAACTCACCTATTGTTTAACACCATATGCACCCCAAAAAGTAAATGATCTTAAACTTATTGGTTGTCGTAATTAACTGCATACAGATTTCATCCCTTGGTAATCTATAATTTTTAAGAAAACTTGAAATAAGGTACATGGATGATCTGCAATACATGGATGACGATGAATGTTACATTGGTCGGGAGGTGAGGGCTTTCACGTCTTTGGAGGAACTCTCTTTACATAGGTTACCAAACTTGTGGGATTTTTGAAAGTGGAAGGAAGGGAGATGTTCCTCTGTCTTTCTAATGTTACCGTCAGATATTGCCTTAAACTTTGGTGGCCATGTCTCCTGTCTGTTTAATGTTTCAATGTAGAAGGATGTAAAAGTGAGTTATTGAATTCAATAGCTAGTATGTCCAGTCTTACCCCCTTTACCTTGAAGAAAAGTATTAAGTTAATGAAAATAAGTTAATATTCCTATAGACCAAAAGGTTGTTCGCCCAACAATACACTCGATGCTTGGGCATGAGGATAAGAAGACACGTTGCTCGTGCTTAGAGGTCGGTATATGGGTTTTGGTTCGCGGGTCGGTCTGCAAACCCCGCACCTGATGTGGGCATGGACCTCAAAATCAGAGGCCCATTTGAGAAGCGGGTTAAATGTGTTTAACCATGTAGCCCGCGGTCTTAAACGGGTTTACCCGCTTACCCATCGTTTGGTTCGTGGACTTTTTTTTTACATTATGATTATTATTTTTTGTCCAGATAAAATTTTTTTTAACAAAAGTTAAAAACCCTAGAGTAAAAGACTAGCTCCCAAATTCACATACCCAATTCACTTTTTCTCCTTCAATCTTCATCTGCGCCACTCTAGCCTCTTGTTCTCCCTCCACCCTCTGCTCTCGTCGTCCAGCAACGCCATCAACGCTGCCGCCTCTCGCTCTTTTCTGCCTCGCTCTCCCTTCACTACTGGCATTTCCACCGCCTCGGGTTCGTTTAGCAGCGCCACACACCAGTTCTACGCACCAGCTTCACGCACCAGCAACACCTTTTTATCACCAACAACCGCCTGCCACCGCATCTCGCTCTCCCTCCACTGCTCGCAGTCGCACCGCCTCATGTTGCATTAGCAGCGCCTTGAGTCGCACCACCCAGCACCGACTCGCGTTCATCTAGCAGCGCCGCGTACTAGTTGCGCACACTAGCAACACCTTATTATCACCACTAACCGCATGTTGCCGCCTCTCACTCTCCCTTCATTGGTCGCAGTCGCACCGCCTCGTGTTGGCACCAGCAGCGCCTCGCGTCGCACCAGCCTGCACCGCCTCACGCTTTGTTTAATAGCGCCGGGCTCCAGTTCCGCGCACCAGTAGCACCTTTTTAATACCACCCATTATATGACTGAGTTTATTGACACAAGGATTTCTAGATGCTTTCATTTTCTTCGGGTTTGAAGGACAAGTTCTATCAAATTATTATCAGCACTTGCTAATTTAATTCATTTGAGGAATTTGGAGCTTTATGATTTACCTAAGATAAAAACCCTTCCTATCTTAATTATAGCTGTAGAAATTGGAAATTTTGAAATTGGAAGGACTACATGATCTTCAGTGTCTACCAAAACACTTGACTTGCTTACAAAATTTGAGACATCTCATCCTTAAAGATTGGTTGTCATTGTCTCATAACTCTCCTAACATTGGAAAATTATGTTGTCTAAATACACTAAGAGTGTACATTGTCGATTCAGAGACAGGGCACAACTTGGTAGAGTTACATGATCTAAATCTAGGTGCAAAACTGAGCAATGAAGGCGTTCACAATGTTGGAAGATTATCCGAAGCTAGAGAGGCCAATTCGAGAGGTAAAAAAGACCTTAAAAAAATTATGCTTGTCATGGTCAAAAAGAAAGTCACATGTTACTAATCTTGAAAAAGTAATTGAAGAGCTTCAACCTCCCTCAAATATCAAGTCCCTACAGATATCTAATTACGATGGATTATGCTTCTCAGTTTGCAACAGAAATCTTAGTAGTTTAGTTGATCTTAAACTTATTGGTTGTCGTAACTGCTTACAGATTTCGTCCCTTGGTAATCTATAATTTTTAAGAAAACTTGAAATAAGGTACATGGATGATCTGTAATACATGGATGACGATGAATGTTACGATGGTGGGGAGGTGAGGGCTTTAACGACTTTGGAGGGACTCTCTTTAGATAGGTTACCAAACTTGGGGGATTGTTGAAAGTGGAAGGAAGGGATATGTTCCTCTTTCTTTCTAATGTTACCATCTATGAAGCACGGTAACTGCCCTGGAAGGGAGTGTCCACGCGTCGGAACCGTTTGGGACGCGGACGCGTGGCCAAAGCGTCTCCGAGGCGTCTCTGAACCAGCAAACGGTGTTGGCCAAACAATTTTGTTTTCGTTTTTGACGCGGACCAGACACGGATCAAACGCGGATCGAGCAAATACGGCGGACGCGGAGCAGGACGCAAATCCCAAATCAAATCTGCCTTTTTTCTACGCCAAATCTGCCTTTGATTATTTAGAATTAAATGTTAAATATTTTTTACAAATCAAATCTTTTCAAAAACTTATAATAAAATACATTCAGAAATGTATCCTTCTCACGCACGACGCCACTATTGTTCCATCTTCTTCACGTTCACGAGACCTTTCAACTCCAAGTCAGTCTGCGTTATGCCTTCTCTGGTACTCCGTCCGCCTGCGTTCTGCGTCCTCCCGTCCTCCGTCCACCGTTTGCGTCCTCCCGTCCTCCGTCCGGTGACGTCTGCGCTCTGTGTTCATAGCGGTGCGTTCTGCATTCCGTTTCTTTTAATCTTTTTCTGCGTTTCGTTTTTGCATTTCGTTTCTTTTTTGCATTCTGTTTCTGCATTCCGTTTTTTTTCTGCATTCTATTTCTTTTTCTGCATTAAGGATAGACAAGTCCAAGGCGAAATTTGTTTCTTTGCCTCCGGTGGGGGAAGCCAATATTGGTGCTGACCTAAAAAAGAGAAAGACATCTGGTGGTCTAGAAAATGCCTTTAACATGCAAGCTAGAGAGACATTAGACTTTGAAATTGCTAGGATGTTTTACTCTATAGGGTTGCCTTCCCATTTAGCAAGAAATCCTCATTTTAGGAGGGCGTTTTCTTATGCAGCCAACAATAGTATAGGTGGATACCAACCTCCAGGTTATAATAAGTTAAGAACAAGCTTGCTTTTAAATGAGAGAAAACATGTGGAGAACCATTTGGAGCCAATAAAACATTCATGGAGTCAAAAAGGTGTGACCATTGTTAGTGATGGGTGGAGTGATCCCCAAAAAAGACCCCTTATCAATTTCATGGTTGTGACAGAGAGTGGACCAATGTTTCTAAAGGTTGTAGATTGCTCTAATGAGGTGAAGGATAGAGATTTTACAGCCAATTAAGCACCTGAGGGATATAATTATGGAGGTTGGCCCCTCAAATGTGGTGCAAATTGTGACTGATAATGCATCAAATTGTAGGGTTGCGGGTTTACTCATTGAGTCTGATTTTCCTTCCATCTATTAGACTCCTTGTGTTGTGCACACCCTTAATCTTGCTTTGAAGAATATTTGTGCAGCCAAGAATACAAAAAAAAATAATGTTGTTTATAAAGAATGTCGTTGGATCACAAAAGTTGCGGATGATGACTTATTTATAAAAAACTTTATCATGTGTCACTCTATGAGACTATCAATTTTCAATTCATTCAGTTCATTGAAGTTGCTTTTCGTTGCTACAAAACGATTTGCTTCCACTACAGTGATGCTCAAGAGGTTTAGACAATTGAAGCAAAGACATCGAGAGATGGTTATTAGTGATCAATGGTCTTCTTACAAGGAGGAGGATGTTGGAAAGGCTACATTTGTGAAGGAGACATTATTAGATGATGTTTGGTGGGATAAGGTTGATTACATACTTGCTTTCACAAGCCCCATCTATAATGATCTTAGAAAAGCGGATATCGAAGCTTCATGTCTCCACTTGGTATACGAAATGTGGGATTCAATGATTGAAGAGGTGAGGAAGGTCATATATCGCAATGAAAAAAAGGTGGAGAGTGAAGAATCTGACTTTTATAATGTAGTGCACACTATATTAATTGATCGTTGGACTAAGAGTAGAACACCTCTTCATTGCTTAGCACACTCTTTAAACCCAAGGCAATAAGTTATATTCCTAAATATAATTTTTAATTCTTAAATTCTTAAATATATTTCTATTTGTTATTTAAATTTATAATTATATTTTTTTTATATTGTAGATATTATAGTCATGAATAGCTAAGTGAAGATTCCAATAGAGTTAGGCCACACCATGATTTGGAACTTACTCGGGAAAGGATGAAATGCTTTAAAAGGTATTTTGTTGATGCGAAGGTAAGGAGACAAGTGAATGTGGAATTTGCCAACTTCAATGATGGAAGAGAGGGCTTTGATGTTATTGACTCTCTAAGTGATATGGGTAAGATGGATGCAAAATCTTGGTGGCTTGTTCATGGTGCTCATGCTCCAATAGTTCAAAAGGTTGCCCTTAAACTACTTGGGCAACCATGTTCATCTTCATGTTGTGAAAGAAATTGGAGCACATGCTCTTTTATCATTCCATGAGGAGAAATAAGATGGCACCACATAGGGCGAAAGATTTAGTATTTGTTCATAGCAATCTCCGCCTTCTTTCAAGGAATTCTCCACAATATCATCAAGAGGAAACTAAATTGTGGGATATAGCGGGAGATGAGTTTGATTCACTTGATGAGTTTGGAATTCTTGAAGTTGCTAATTTGTCACTTGATGAACCGGAGCTAGAGGTTATGTTTTTCAATGATGATCAAGAAGGAGGTGAAAGGCGTTAAATACTTAGCTATGTTTTTAGACAAAGTGGTAATATTGTAAAATGATTATTCTTGGTATTTTTTTTGTGAGGCTCATTATCATAGGAGTTAGGAAGTTATTTTCATAGACGTAATTCATTTTGTTTTGAATTTATTTAGTAAAAAGACAATGTTTCTTTATTGTGAAATGAAGCCTATAACATACTTTGATTCTCAATTTAATATATTTATATTTATATATATATATATATCAGTATCCCCGGGTCCTATATTTTGGGCATAAGTCGTGTCCCCGTGTCCGTGTCAAAGTTCGTGCTTCATAGGTTACCATCAGATATTGCCCTAAACATCGATGGCTATGTCTCCAGTCTGTTAAATACCTCAATGTAGAAGTATGTAAAATTGAGTTGCTGAATTCAATAGCTAGTATGTCCAGCCTTACCCCCCCCCCCCCCCCCCCCCCTTTACCTTGAAGAAAAGTATTAACTTAATGAAAATATGCTAATATTCCTATAGACCAAAGGGTTATTGGCCCAACAATACACTCGCATGCTTGGGCATGAGGATAAGATGACACGTTGCTCGTGCTTAGAGATCGGTATATGGGTTTTGGTCCGCGGGTCGGTCCGCAAAACCCGCACCGCATGCGGGCTTGGATCTCAAAATCAGAGGCCCATTTAAGAAGCGGGCTAAATGGGTTTAACCATGTAACCCGCAGTCTTAAATGGGTTTTCCCACTAACTCGCAGGTTGGTCCGCGGACTTTTTTTTTACATTATTATTATTATTATTATTATTATTATTATTATTATTATTATTATTTGCTCAGATAAAAAAATAGTTTAACAAAAGACAAAAACCCTAAAACTAAAAGACCAGCCGCCAAATTCACAAACCTAATTCATTCTTTCTCCTTCAATCTTCATCTGCGTCGCTCTAGCCTCTCGCTCTCCCTCCACCCTCTGCTCTCTTCGGCGTCGCCGCCTCTCGCTCTCCCTCCACTGCTCACAACCGCACGCCTCATGTTCGAACCCGCAACGCCTTGCATCGCACCAGCCAGCACCTCCTTGTGTTCGTCTAGCAGCGCTGCGCACCAGTTCCGCGCACCCGCGCCACACACCAGATGCACCTGTTTATCACCACCAACTATCATCCCTGAAAATAGATCATTTGTCTGTTCTTTTTTCTCGCTTGTATGAAAGGATACATCTGCAAATGGGTCATCATTTTTTAGTTCATTACTAGCTCCAGTGGAGCCACTAAAATCTCCAAGTAAACCATCAACCAGAGGTGTGGATGATGTTAAATTTTCAATATTATAAATTTTATGCTTTTATAATTTTTTTATTTAATTTGAATTCTTTTAAAAAAAATAATAAATAAGAGGGCTAGTCTGCGGGTTGGTCCGCATAACTGCGAGTTTACACGAACTATGATATTTCAGGCCCATTTAGAACGTGGGCTCAAACGGTTAAGCCCGTTTAACCGTGGGCTTTGGCAGGGCGGTGCAGGTTGGCCTGTTACCCAGCTCTACTCGTGCTTAATCCACTCATTTGTGTTAGAGATAATAAATTCATACAACCAAAACATACAACAACTCATATAACATATTTTTTCTCTCTATCTCTCTTCATCATATCACATATCACATATCACATCCCACATTTCTATCTCTTCTATTTTTGTTATTTCTTTCTCTTTCCTTGTTGTAATGTTGTATAGTTGTAAGAATTTCATTTCTCTTTGTGTTAGTAATATTTTCTTGTGCGGTGTTAACACTAAGCAGTAAGAACTTATTTTCCCTTATATATCGTGACTCTGAACAAAGCATGCAAGTATCATCAATCTGCGTAGCCAAGTTACTTGAAATGGGATGAGAGGAAGAGAGAAAATAAGCGTGGGGTTAGAGACTCAGAGTGTGACTCTTGGAGTTGGGAACCAGTTCAATAGGTCACATATATGGATTTGTTTATGTTTTTCTATTAAGTGAGGTAGTTCTCATAGGTCCACAAATATCTTAGTGAACCAGTTCAAGCTTTTCACTTGCTCTCCATGTAGCTAAATTAGGAAAAGGTAATCTATGTTGCTTCCCAAGTTGACACTCTTCACACACTTCAGAATATAATTGAATACTAGGCAAATCTTTGACTAACTCTTGCTTTTGAGCAAATTGAATGGACTTTAAATTGTAGTGGTCGAGTCTCTTGTGCCAAAGTTTATAATCAAGCTCAATCTTTCTAATTTTATACTCATGTTCAGTAATTGAATTCCAATTTACAGGAAAGCATCTTTTTCTCATCTCTACTTCAAATAACTCATGACCATCAGCATTAGAGACTAGACAACTTCCTTCTCTAAACAATAATGAGTATCCATTTTGCATCATTTGACCCACACTCAATAGGTTTTGATCAAGTTCAGGCACTAAAAGGACAATCCTGTCAATGAACCAAGTGTCACAATCCTCCAAATTCCTTATAGTCTTAGTCATAAATAAGAATTCTTCATCATCTTTAGTTTCTATGACATTTGCCTTTTGAAATTTCTGACTTAGTTGATTCTTCTGCTGCTATTTCAGCCTACAAAACTTCTCAATATGGCCATTTTGATTGCAATATCTACATTGGATTGGTGGCGGTGTTTTTCCTTTGTACCAACAATCACTCTCCTTGTGGCTAGTTCTTTGAAGAGAGGGTTGATCACTGTCAGGCGCAGTATGCACGGTTGGAGGAGGACTTCGCACGACTCTGACGACAGTTGCAGTTAGTGTTGAATGCCTGCAGTGCAGCTGCTTCTACCAGCGGGAGTCAGGCTCAGATGCACCCTCACTACGATGACGACCTGAATGACCAGCCATTGGATGAGGATCGTGGCCCACCACCACAGCAGCGTCGTTGCCATCAACCTTGACTTTTTTTCTTTTTATTGACTTATGTTTACGTAGTTTTTATTTGTACTTTTTATATATATTTTTTTATTTTCTATATAGGTATTTTTATATAGTATTTATTGTTTTTCCTTTATATTTTAGATCGTTAACAATATGATATAAAATTTATAAAATAAAAAAAAATTAAATTTCTATAATAATTAAACCGTAAATCCGTAAATTAAAATAGAATTAAATAAACAACGTAAATTCAATTAAAAAATTTAAAAAACTGATATAATTATTAGCGACAACCATGGCTGTCACCAGTTAAAAAAATTATCGTTGCTACGTTATGACAACTTAACGACAACCTGTGATCATTTCACATTGCGACAGACGTCAGAATAGCAACGACTTTAGCATCAGGCAAGCAGACACTAAGTAGCGTTGATTGATTTTGATCGTCGCTACTGTATCAACGACGAGGATTTTAACGACGTCCGTGTGGCCATCACTAATTGCATGGTAGCGACAGTCTTCCTCTTCTAGCGACAGCTTTTAGCCGTTGCTAATTCCTGAATTCCTTATACTGAGAAATATTTTACTATCCGGTACACGGGTACCTGCGTATTTATTAAAAATATATTTTCTATTAAATATATTAACATATTGGATTTTTTATTATTTTATGATAAGATAAAATTTATTTTTTATTTTATAATAACATTTTTATTATATTATCACGTAATAGTATTATATAATATTAATATATTATGATATTATAATATATTATATAACATTTTCTCTGTTTCTTTCTATAAATTTTAAATTTTTAAATATTAATGGATACCCGTAAATAACCGCTATCCATATAGGTACTCGTTAATTTTAACGGGTATGGACACAAGTACTGTATTACGTACCCACAGATACTCACTACCCGCAAGTGGTACCTGTTAATTTTAATAAGTATGAATACGGATAGTGCACTATCTAGTCCCGCCCCATCCCGTTTACGTCCCTACAGCCAACCAACTTAAAAGACTTTTTAACTTTGAACTGTACGTTCATTTGTTAAGGCGTCATATTCTCCATAACAAGACGGGAGACAACATTTTAAAATACTATTCTTTCACCTTTGTCCTTCCCAATTGACTAGCTATATTTTCTGGTAAGGTGAGATGCTAAAAGGAATTGACTAGCTATATTGACTAGCTATATGCATATTTTGCTAAAAGGAATTCACCTTCGTCCTTCCCAATTGACTAGCTATCTGTATATTTTGCTAGTATTAGATCCACTCCTCACAAATTCCAAGGGTTTGGTTGTGGAGTAAGACAGAGTCCAACATCTGACATGTCGCAATTTCGAACCCCATTCATTTTTTGCGATGAGATAAATATAAGTATTTTCATAAATGAAAATAGTCAAAATAAAAGAAATACAAAAAGAAAATAATCAAAAGAAAAGAATTCAAAAAGAAAGTAAAAAATATGTGTAGAGGAAAAGTTAATCCTCAATAGTTTTAAAAAAAATTGAAGTAAGAAAGTGTCCAACAATTCATCCCTTTTCTATTGTAATTTGCAATTTGTTTGTATCAATTTCAATTTGAGTTGTAATTTGCAGTTTTCTTAAAACATTTGGCAACTTTGGTAGCTTTCACCTCTTGAACCAAAAATAATTCTTTTTGCAATTTCTGTGTGTTTTGTCTTGTGTGCAATCCATTCTTGTGTATAAGACATTTTTCTAGCTAGCTTTTCTTGTTTGTCTCATCAATTCTTAAGTTTTGTCTTAAGCAATTTCTAGCTTTCCGTAGATACTTTTCATTTCTCGTGCGTTTCTAGCTTGGGTAGTTGGTAAAGTCTCAACGTTTGGTTTTCAAAAGCCTAATAAAACATTTCCCAAGTAGAAGAGGCTAGAGTGATACATCATAGAAAAAACCAAAAATAGTGACATACACGAGTGAACCATCTTTGAGCAAAACACGTAAGTGAGTAGAAAGGTCCAAAGAAACTTTAAAAAAAGACTGCTAGGAACTTGTCACCTCCCACACCTAGAACCCTAAGATAGGCTGAGTTAGAGGCAGTGTCCCAAAATTTATCTAGGATGATGAGGATGAAGATAGAAAATTTAAGGAGAGACTGACTATAAGTAGGAGAGGTGAGAGAAGACATTCTTCTCGAAATGAAGAAAGTGATGGAAGAAATAGAGTAAGATAAGAAGATAGGTATCACATAAAAGGAGAAAGAAGGAGAAGAGAAAGGAGAAATAGAAGGCGTGAGGAAGAAAGGGAAGATTATTATGATGATGGGTATAGAAGGAGAAGAAGAGAAACTAGGAGGGAAGAAGAGCCTAGGAGAGAAAAAGGAATAAGAGGAGTCAAGGTTGAAATTCCAACCTTCCATGAGCACAATGGTGTAGAACAATACCTAGAATGGGAACTTAAAATTGAATAAATCTTTAGTTTCCATAGGTGTCATTAAGATGAGAAGGTCAAAATAGCTTCTCTTGAGTTCAAAAATTATGCTTTAGTGTGGTGGCATCAGTTCCAAGCTGATAGAAGAAGGTGTGGTACACCTTTAGTTTGCTCTTGGGAGAAAATGAAGGCAATAATGAGAAAAAGGTCCATACCTCAATATTACACTAGGGAGTTGCACACTAAACTCCAACCACTTAAGCAAGGTAGCAAGAGTGTTAATGAATACTGTAAGGAGATGGAACTTGCACTTATTGGAGCCAATATCATTGAGTATAATGAGGCTACAATGGCTAGGTTTATCAATGGCCTAAATTTAGACATAAGGGACATAGTGGAATTGCATCCTTATGTTGAAATTGAGGACATTGTTCACCAAGACATCAAAGTTGAAACCCATCTTCAAAGGAAGGGAAGTTATAGGCGCTGAAATTCAAGCTACCAATCCAAACCTAACAAGGAAGTTTTGAGGAAAGAAAAGAGCAAACCCTAAGAGTGAGAGGTAATGAAAACCACTAAGGTAAATCCTAACTCCTCCTCTTGTAAACCTGTGAATGTGAATGCTTCTACTTCTAGTACTTGCGATATCAAACACTTTAAGTGTTTGGGTAAGGGTCATATTGCTTCCCAATGTCCAAACAAGAAAACAATGTTAATAAAAGAAAGTGGGGTGTATACTAGTGCAAGCTCTAATGAATCAACCCCAACTAATAGTGATGAAGAGAGTGAAGAAAAAGATGTGAATAAACACTATAAGACCGAGGGAAATGTCTTTATGGTTAGAAAGAGTCCTAGGTAGTCAATCCATCAAAGAGGATGATCAAAGAGAAAACATTTTTCACACTAGATGCAGAGTTAATGGTCAAGTTTGCTCCTTAATCATTGATGGAGGGAGTTGCACAAACATAGCTAGTGTGAGAATGATAAAAAAGATTGGATTGAGACCCACCCCTCACCCTAAACCCTATAGGCTAAGTTGGATAAGTGATGAAGGGGAAAGGGTAGTTAATAAACAAGTCCTGGTTAGGGGTGTAAGCGGGTCCAACCTAACCCACGAACCCGATGGACCCAACCCAACCCAAAGGATATCTAACGATTCAGTTTGGGTATTCGGTTCGATTTGGACATCTTCTTTCAAACCCGATCTGGTTCAGTTCGGGTCTCAGGTTTGCCTATGTTAAAACCGATAGACCCAACCCGAACAAAGAAAAAAAAGAATCCCTAATCTTATTTCATTTTCCTTCCCGGAGAGAACAAAATTATCATATTTTAAGAAAAATATGAAAGGTAATCTTTATTATTGAACAATTAGGAATCTTAGAAAAATGGATACAGAAACTTCATGTCTCCACCTAATATATGAAATGTGGGATTCAATGATTAAAGAGGTAAGGAAGGTTACGACCTGTTTAGTTTGCATTTTTATTTCCTGTTTTCATGTTGTTTCCTGATTTCTAAAATTTTACAGAGGAAAGATTGAAAACAAAAAATTTTTGTTTCCATCATTTCCAGTTTTTCCTTTGTAAAGTTTCAGAAAACAGAAAATAGGAAATAGAAACAAGAAATGAAAATGCAAACCAAACAGACTCTTATATATCGAAATGAAAAAAAAGGTGGAAAGTGAAGAATCAACCTTTTATAACATAGTGCGCACTATATTAATTGATCGTTGAACTAAGACTACCACACCTCTTCATTGCTTAGCTCACTCTTTAAACCCAAGATAATAAGTTATACCCCTAAATATAATTTTCAATGCCTAAGTTTTTAAATACATTTATATTGGTTATTTAAATTTATAATCATATTTCTTTTATATTTTAGATATTATAGTCTTGATTGGCTAAGTGAAGATTCCAATAGAGTTAGTCCACACTATGATTTGGAACTTAGTCGGGAAAGGATGAAATGCTTTAAAAGGTATGTTGTTGACGCGAAAGTAAGGAGACACGTGAATGTAGAGTTTGTCAACTTCTCTTATGTAGAGTTTGCCAACTTCTATTATGGAAGATGGATGCAAAATTTTGGTGGCTTGTTCATGGTGCTCATGCTCTAATACTTAAAAAGGTTGCCCTTAAACTACTTGGGCAACCATGTTCATCTTCATGTTGTGAAAGAAATTGGAGCACACACTCTTCCATCTATTCCCTGAAGAGAAATAAGATGACACCACATAGGGCAAAAGATTTAGTATTTTTTTTCATAGCAATCTTCGTCTTCTTTCAAGGAATTCTCCATAATATCGTCAAGAGGAAACTAAATTGTGGGATATAGCGGGAGATACGTTTGGATCACTTAATAAGTGTGGAATTCTTGAAGTTGCTAATTTGTCACTTGATGAACCGAATCCAGAGGTTATGTTTTTCAATGATGATCAAGGAGGTGAAAGGTGTTAAATAATTAGATCTTTTTTAGACAAAGTGGTTACATGGTAAAATTATGTCTCTTGGTATGTTTTTGTGAGGCTCATTGTCATAGGAGTTAGCAAGTAACTAGCAACACTATAATCCGCAACTCAGGTAAAAATAGTGTACATGTAGAAACAATTTAAAATATTAAATATATCAAGTATAAATATAATATAATATAATATTTATGTATTGATATAAAATTTAATAAGAATTATATTTGATAGAAAATATTGTGTTTTTTTGGTGAATTAATAATATTTATTATTAAAAGGATTTTAATGATAAAAAGGAAAAGATTAGTGAATTCATATGGAATTAACCGTTTCAAAATACTAAAAGTATTTTAATGATAGTAAAAGGAATGTAAGTGAACGAGAAGATTAAGAAGTTGAAAGGTTGGAAAATTGAGATGGTGACAACTAAGACAAAATGTTGATATGGTAAAAATAGTATACAGGTGGCAACACTATAATCCGCAACTCAGATTTTATATATATAATAGATTTACTTATTTTTCATAGATGTGATTCATCTTGTTTTGGATATTTATTTAGTAAAAAGACAATGTTTCTTCATTGTGAAATGAATCCTCTTTAACATACTTTGATTCTCAGTCTAACATATTTAATTATATATATAACAGTGTCCCTGTGTCTTATATTTTGGACATAGGTTGTGTCCTATCATGTCGGTATCCGTGTCGGAATCTATGCTTCATAGATGTGATGTTATTATTTTTGCTAACTTGGTTGATTTTATAGTTATGTCAAGAGAACATAAAGCTAGTGGAGGGAGCCATCCTCCTTCACCTAGAAGGAATTTATTTAAGATTAAGACGAAGATTTCTTTAACCTTTTTATTGAGCTTGTTCCGACGAATTTCAGATCAACCCGTGCTGCAGTAATAGACACTACTTCATTGTCTTTTTTCTGTTTTCTTTTTACTTTTATTAGGTGTATAGAAAGGAAAATGGAGGACCACCTTCCAACTAGAATATTGCATTCCTACAATGAACTTGAGGAAGCAATAAAAGATACAATATAAAACTAGCACAAAGAATGAGTAAGAATAATTAGATTATAAATTTTGAGCGCTGTCCTTTTGGTCATTAAGAAGAAACATTTGCATCTTCCTATATATATACACACACACGTAGCTATAGCACAGTACACCCACAATATGCTCTACAGAAATCACTACGCCTTGCCATTACTTGGAATGGAACCACTAATTATTGGGCGATAAAATAAGCAGAAGATGTTTTAGCGTAGATGATGCCTACATGATGAGAAAGGAAAATCTATCAGCTGAGACAAGGAATACAAGTCACCTATGCTTTCTTAAGAGTTAGCAAAATGCAAAACATATTATGTGTATTTAGTTTAGTGTTGAAACTGATCAAACTCAAGTTTAGATTTCTCCACACAACTATTTGAAAACGTGAGTTTATCATGTTTCAATGCTAAACCAAACATGTTTTAACTAACCTTAGCGTCTCTTTTGTACCACGGCGTATTTTGCAACGGATGGTGGGGAGTCCAAGACGCTGGTGAGCCTCAAAGCGGTGACAGCCAGAGAAACCTACAAAACAAATAGAATAGATAGATAGTTCTATTGTGAGAAGGCATAGATGGATCTTGGAAAAGTTAGAACTGCAGAATTGATTTTAAATCAACTCAATTCAACTTTTTTTGTAACTAGTACAATTCATTTCTATCCATTAATTCTAAAATCAATTCTACCCAATTATAAATCAAACAGACCAAGTAGACCTTTCATGTCCCTCAACTTTTTGTTTTTATTGTTTATAGGGATGAGTAGTACATCCCGGCTATTTATGATAACATAAAATAATACATGAGATGTCATACACAATAATTCAAAAGAGCACATACCATAATAGATTCCATCGACCTCGAGGACATCAATCTGTATCACTTAAAAGGAACTTATATTAGCAGCTGAGCAATAAATTTTGATGAATCAGAAGTTTATTTAATAAGGAAAAGGAGGAGTTGAAAGTTTTGCAAACATAAATGTAAGCAAATCATAACAAACTAAGGATCATTTTGACTAGAGAAAAAAGTTTTCTGATTTCATCTCCTATTTTCACTAATAATTATATAACGTCGCCTTTTTATACTTTATTTCATGTTTTTATTATTCACAATATTTCAAAAGATATTTTTTATCATCCACATTAAATTGAGCTACACAAAAACATATCCCTCATTAAGGCACAGGCTTATTATTTTCTGCCCTAAGTGGTCCTCAACAGTGCTAAGCTGTATGGACCCATCAATCATAGTCATTGTATAGAATAAACATAGTCAGCCTAGTTTATAATGGTACTGTAATTAGCAGAGGCATGCCGTCCATAAACTAGTGACCAATTTTGATTGTAAGCACGCACACCATTTCCACACGTTCTTCAAAAAAATTGCATTGAAAAATTAGTCAAGCTTTGATTTCTTGTTGTATATTGCAAAGTCACAATAACACGAATTCACAATTCCACTCAATGTGTCTTATAATAAATGCAGAGAAACTATAATCATACAACAACAAGAATGTACAAAATTCTTGTACAACAAAGAAAGAGATAGAAATAGATGAGAGAGAAGTGTGAGATGTGATGGGTGATATGATAGAGAGAGAGAGAAATAAAAAGTATGTTGTATGAGTTGTAGAATGATTTTGTTGTAAGAATAATTTATCTCATAAATGCAGCCTTTATCTTGTTCCCCAAATTGAATCTGTGCTTAATATTGTTGTATGAAGCCAAACAATATTAATACCAAAAGTGCTATCTTTGAAATGAGTCATAGGGTCAATTTGGATGAAACTTCTGCAGAAGTACTTCTAGGTGAAAAAAAAAATAGAATAAATCAAAGAAGTCAAATGCATTTTAACTCCTCTATAAGTTGAAATTAGTCTTTGTAGCCCACCTATTCCAAAAGCTCTCCCATTTAACTTCTCCATAAGTAACTAATTTTAATTTATAGAGAAGTTAAAATCATTTGACCTCTTTGATTCATTCTATTTTTATCTTCTAGAAGTTTTTCTGCAGAAGTGTATTCAAACTGGGCCATAATCAGGTGAAAAACCTCTTAAACAAAGTATAAGCCTCCTAATATAGAATCCACGGTATCAAATTATCAACATAAAAGACCAATTCATAAAAGAAAATATAAGAATTGGCATCTGAATGTTTCAATTTTAGTTGTTTCAACCAATCCTCAGTCACAATGATACAAAATAAAAAAAATGGCTGGAACAATAAGTATGTGGCGTAACTCCTAAAAGGGTTCTGATATAGAGTAATCATGAATGTATATAGAACCTAAAGGGCTGCTCTTTTAATCCATGGATATACTGCTTTTAGGAATCATCATTAGGAAAGAATAAGGATAGGTGTTAGTCAGTTAGTCCATTAGTTAGTTAGTCAGAAGAGATTATTCAGATAGATAGGGAAAATCAAAATAGAGGGGAGGCATTCTGTAATATGATAGATTTTTTGTGAAAGAAGAGATCCTTTGTGAAGGGGAAACCCTCAAGGAGAATTCTATTCTCCATTTTCTTTCTGCTCAGTTTCAACTCTTTTGATTTGTCTCTGTCACTTTTCCATTTCAAATTTTCAATTTCTATGAGTTCCTATCAAGTACAGAGAGATACCTTAAACTCTTCTCCAAAACATGAAACTCTTACCTCTTAATGAGAAAACAAATGAGGAATAAGGAAAACTCTGGGGGATAATTTCAGACAAAGGTAAACAAATGATGGAAAAGAAAAGAGAAAACACAAATCACAAGGCTTCCTTATTCCTAGTTAACATGTCCTTTTATAGTTCTTCTGTCCATCATATTAAGAATATTGACAAATAGATGTTAGTTTATCCCTGTCTCCATATATCAATTATATTGATCGGGTTTCCTGTTCCCTGCCAAATCCACCTTTTGATGATGAAACTAATTTACTGTTAGGATTCAGAACATCTTCTCTTGATCCCTTGAAAAAAAAAAGTACATTTCATTTAGGGTATGTTTGTGAGTTGAAGTTTGGAGGGGAAAGGAGGGAAGGGAAGGGTTTATTGGAAGCCCTTCCCCTTTGTGTTTGTGAGTTTAGAGAGGAGGGAAAGGAAAAGATTGTGACTTAATTATGATTACATTTTCCCTATTATTTTGAATCATGTCAATGAAGTTCCACCCATCATTTGTTGCAGAGTTAAAACATGCAAACATCTACTCAATTTGAGTCACTTCCACAATTCTTTTTACTTTGAAAAGACTCATGTTAGTTAGACACAAAGTCAATCATCTTTCTCTTGACATTTGCAAAAGTGGTATCACTATCACTATCATAATTGGCAGAAATAATAACCATTAATTGTGTGGCATGCAACACAAATATTTCTATTCAAACTTCCAGTAAAATCATGCCAACAGACCCATAAACAACTTCAGTTTTGTATTTTTTTTATTATTATTATTTTTTTGTACTCAGAGATCTTCTCCTGTTGAACAGACAAAGCTTTTTTTTTTTTGGTCAAAACAGACAAAGCTTGAAAACCAAAGAAAACAGCAATTTCAGCTCACAGCCCAATCCAAACTACATCCCCATAATACACAAAACCCAACAACCCTTACTTGCCCTTCATTTTCCCATAATCCAAACAAAGCTCAAAACCAAGATAGCATAAATATATATATATAAAATCCAAAAGCCAAGCAGAGATTTTGAATACAAATTTTCAAAATGGAGCAAAGTACTTACAGGAATTTGAAGACCAATTTCACTGATACTATCCATGAGTTCTTTAACTTTGTTTTGATCATTTGATCTTGTCCTCATCAGTGGCCTTCTTATCTTATCTAGAGGAAGCTCCAGTATCACTGGACCACCACCACCACCAGAACTGCTTCCAGAACCACCTGGAGGAGCCCCTAAATATTAAAATAAATAAATTAAAGTAAAAAAAAAGAGAGAGAGACAGAGGAAGAGAGAAAAAACCAAAGATAGATGCAATTTGTAATTGACAGAAAAAAAGAGAGGGAGTAGTGCACCGTTGGTGTTGGACGAAGCAGACACAGTGAAACTCCTCAACGTAGTTGGAACCTGCAGAACAAAATTTGCCATCTTTTTCTTCTTCTCTGTGTCTTTTTTCTCTCTCTCAATGTGATTCTATATATGGTCAAAATTTTGAGAACCAGAGAATACGATTATGCTACTATCACAGACATGGCCCACCAATTTCAACGGCCAAGATTCTTCTTTTTCAAGCTATTTGGAAGGACCGTCTACACAGAATTCGCTCTACAAAAGGGGTAAAAGATTTTGATTTTCCCCAAAAAAATTAATAAATCTCAAATTTCAACCTCATTCACTCCTTGGAAGTTGGAACCATGGCAACTACGGTTCCTTTCTCTCTTCTTAGGTACACTATTCACTCTTCATTCATTCATGTTTTTGTGTGAGCTTGTAAAATAGTGAATTTGACTTTGAATGATTGGCAGGAACTACTCGCCATTGGTGTCGGCAAGAGCTTTCGTTGTAAAAGTGAACAATCTCAATTTATCCAAGTTTGTTCTTCCACTTCAATGTCGCAGGTATTATATTTTTTTTTTATTGTTTTAAATTTTCTGGTTTGAAGAAGGTCAAAGTTGCCTTTTTTATGAGATGGGCAGTACATAAAACCAGAAAAGGTGGGAACTTTGTGCACAGAATTAAGAAGAGAGATGGGGAAATTTCTCTGACTACCTCTCCCAGTGAAATTTTAGCAATAGATGACAGATGTTAAGTGTAAATGGGTAATGGAAACCTGTCAATCCTTTTATTTATTATTGTCCTTCTCAATTAAAACTTAGAAGTTTATTTATACAAAAGAGAGTAAATGAAATAGAACTTGAAGTAGATATTACTTGTCATAGGGAGGCAATGAAATGGGAGTTAAAACAGAATGATGAAGTAGGCTTGAGTTCTTTGGGTTTGAAAACAAACAGTAGCTGAAAGAACAGATTGTAAAAACTGCTATTAGCAATTAACTGCATTTCATTTTCAAGAGTGTACCTTTTTTATTGTATTTCAAATGTGAGAAATGGAACTTCTGCTCTGCAACCTAGTTCATGTTTAGATTAAGGGGAAAGCAGTTTTGAAAAAAAAAAAGTTGTTCATCCAAAATAAGTTGTTATCAAACATGCTGATCATCACTGGATGAATAAACTAAAAATGAATGCTATTTCCAAAAGAAAGTGTTTATCTATGTGCTGTCGATTGGGAAGATACAAGTTAGCTATTTCCACCAAAAGGGTGGCTGCTATCATGAAACACCAAGATGGGTGGTTTACACCTAAGCCAGTCAAAGTTACCTATTATAATAGGTTACGTTTCTTGGATAATGGATACCTTATAAAGATACTTTGAGGGTGTGTTTGTGAGTTTAGAGGGGAAGGGGAGGGGAGAATTAAAGAGGGAAGGGAGGGGGAGAAAAGGAAGGAAAGACGTCATAAAATACTTAAATTCCTACACACAAAAGGGGGAAGGATTTCTATTATGTCCTTCGCTTTCCTTCCTTTCCCTTGTAAAATGAACTCACAAACATATCCTGAGAGTATTTGCATTGTTAGGTATAATGGCAAATATACATGTTAATGTGATCTAGTACTAACTTTTGGTATAGCTTATTGACAACCATAACGTTTTGAAGTTATTTGCTGTTTGTTTGCCATTCTTTTTTTGTCTTCCTCTTGTTTGGAGTAGCTGCTTTAGTAATTGACTTTTTGTTGATAGTTGTCTGTTACTAACATTTTGCTTACTTATTACAGGTTGCCTTTTAGTGCTAGTGCGGCAAACAATGAACAAGCTGCAGCCAAAGCAGCTGCTGTCAATGCTGATAGTGGAGCTCCAACAGTGTAAGGGCTTTAAAATTTATCCCACTGTTGTCTTTTTAAAGTCATTGGATGATGCTAATCATTCTGAAATATGTTTGGAACTTCGAAGTTGACTCTTCAAAATCTAATATCACTAACAAACTTCGGAGATACAAAATCAAAGAGCATTGAAAGATTTAAAAGTTAAACGCATGATGTGGATATATATGTTTGTATGCATATTAGTATGATGCCATTATTAAACACACACATATATTAGCATAGAAGTATTATGTCATTATTAAACAACTAAAAGGGAGCATCAATCTAGTGGTGAGGTAGAAATTTTCCAAACTATTGTGTCCTTTTTTTATAGTTGGGTAGAACCGATTTTAGAATCAATTGTGGAAATGAATAATGCATTGACCTACGAATCATGTTGAATGTAAGTGATTAATAATCAATTTCTAACATAATTGATTCTATATTGGTCCAACTCAAACAAAGGGGCCTCCACCAATATCAAAGTTCCCTTTCTCTCTAACACATACTGACACACACATAATGGTTTTATTTTATTTTATTTTACTTTTTGCAGATTTGACAAGATCATAAACAAGGAAATCCCTTCAACCGTTGTATATGAAGATGAAAAGGTCTTGGCATTTCGGGACATCAATCCAGAAGCTCCAGTTCATGTTCTGGTCATTCCAAAATTTAGAGATGGATTAACAGAACTTGGGAAGGTCACTAATCATCCTTTTCTATATGTACACTAGAAAAGGCTTTGTATGCTTAGTGTATTTGCAATCCCAAACATACATTTACAAACACAAAATGCTTGTTTGAGTATGTTTAGTGTTCGGTTGGAAATTACGTTTAAGTATAATTTCCTTTTTAAATTTACGTTTAGACCGACGTAACTCCATGGTATTTTTTGCAAACATAAGTTATGTTTAAACTTACATTTGCAAACTTTAATCCAAATACAATATTATTCTGTTCAGAGATACTCTTTTGCTCCGCCACTCCCCCATCAAATAAAAAACTATTAGTGTGTTTTGTAAAACCAATAAGTTACCTTCCAGCTTATTTAACTAATTTATAAGTTAGTTTGACCAACATAAAGTGTTGAGTAAAACTTAAGTTTATCTTATAAGTTATAAGCTACTTTAGCTTGCTTTAAACTTATAGCTTATTTATTTTTTTTCTATTTTCATTTCTCATATTTTAACACATCTCTCTGTTTGTCTTTAATCTTTTTTTCGTTTTTTTATGTCATTTTACATTTATCAGCCAGTTTTATCAAAACTTCTAATTTAATAAATTAGCTTATAAACAAGAAGCTTATCGTCTACTAATTAGCTTATTAGTCGGCTTATTAGTCGGATTTACCAAATATAGCATATGGGTACTTACAGAAAGAAAAAGATGAAATATTTATATATGGTGGCTCCTAAGAAGGCAAGTAATGGTAATTAAGAACGTAAAGAATTAGATTGGCTTACAATCACTGAGATGTTCATTCATTATTTAGATGTCTCCTTAGATACTAATCCTTTCTCTAGGGATTCATCCAGCAGAGCAAAAGAAAGAAAAAAGCAGGAGCATTTTGATCTGACGTACAAAACTCTCCATTTGCAGGCTGAAGCTAGACATGAGGAGATACTGGGTCAACTTCTCTATGCTGCTAAAATAGTAGCTGAGAAAGAAGGTATCCTTGATGGATTTCGTGTCGTCATCATCAGTGGTCCGGCTGGCTGTAAGTTTGTTTCTTGTGGATATTTTCTCAAAATGTTTTTTACTTGCTGGTAGGTACCTTTTTTACTCAGCCCCACTGGCCACTCATTCATCCCATTATCTTGTTCTAATTAGGTCAAACTGTGTATCATCTGCACTTGCATGTCCTGGGTGGGAGACAGATGACTTGGCCACCTGGCTGAAGGTTGGAAGTTAATCCTTATTGATTCCTGTTGAGTGAATAAATAATTGAACGGGAAGGATGAAATGCTTTCTGTTATCAAGGAAAACTTTAAACTCATCCTTCGAAATAAATACTGCCTTTGTGGCTTTTTGTACCTAAGTTATAAATTATTTATATCATCTGTTCTCACTAGTGCTACTCCTAGGCTTAAATCCCTATATTTGAGTCCAATATCCCTTACCACCAACTTCCCCCTGTCGGTTCCACACAAGCGAGTGCTAGATGTGCAGTTGCTAAGTATACTTCAAGTAACATCAAACTCGCACCATTGTTCCAACAATACCGTTTTCATAAACATGTTTTGTCTACCAAGGCTCCAGGTGCCTTAACCCTCAAGCAAGTTTTTGCATGAGATGTAAAATTCCATAAACACTTTAACTCAGTATTGTGATAGACGACAAATTTAGTTACCAAACTCTTTACAAATTCAGTAAACTAATGCGACATATGCCTAAATAGGAATACTTCGTAACTGATGACCCTTCATCAAGTTGTAACAGTGTGTACACATGGTTTGACATGCCTGACATTATGCCACAAACAAATGGAGTAACAAATAACAGAGCAACTCGTATATATTATACAACAAGAACAAAGTAAGAGAGTGTTAAAGAATTAAAATAAGTATGTCTTTATTTTCTATCATGTACAATTCAATCACGGTACAGTTATATTTTTTTTTTCTTCTTAGCCTCGTCGTAATGCGTAAACTTATATATGGAGCTTATGAAATCTACAACGACTGATAGCGTTAGGTACATTCGAACATGGCAGGTAACAAGCTATGCCCAGCCTCCAGAAATATCACACTTGAGTCAGCCCGCAGTACCAGGAAGAATTAATTAATGGATAATGATAGTTAGGCAACTAATTTCTCTCACATGTGTGACAACTGTTATTGTGGATGAGTTGAGTAAATCGGGATTATCAATAAAAAGTGTCACCCTTGTGTGAAATATGAGAGAAACCATATTTACAACTATCATTATCCCTGATTAAATGTTCTCATCACGTGGAAATGTCCTGACAAAACTTAGCCTCAGAGTTCAAGGAATGCCAAACCGGATTGTGAGAGAAGTGCTATAAGGTTCTAATAGCAGTCTGGTTTGTACATATGCAAGAGCAGTCAGGTTCCTTTCCAAAAAGCAGCCTTTGTTCGCGGTTAATCATCAACTTAATCAAGGGTAGCTTTTTTGAAACTTGGCGCCAAATCTCATTAACTGTCCCATCTGGTTCCTCATATTCAAAGTATCGCTTCACCTGAAACCATATAAATTACGTTTAATACCCTGACACAACGAAAGGAATAAAAATAAATCAAAATAGAAGTAAACTAGAATGCCTTCTTTAACTCTATTCTTTCAAATAGAAATCATTAACTACAAAATGTCAATTAAAAATACACGAGAAAGATTAGATAGTAAAACACAAGTTAACATCTTAGCTATTATAGTTAGAGCTGGTCACTTGGATCTTCTATAATTTCTACTTCAGCAGCTAAAAGGAAGCATAAATGCATGCAACCCAAGTACCCCAGAATGCAAGGACTCAAGGGTGTCCATGATTAATAACATATAACAAGTACTTAAGCTATGCATTTATGAAGCTCATAGGAGGGGAGTGTGGAAAAAGGATTCTTGTTTTACACAAAAGAGATTCGCACTAATCAAACGTCACATATTAAAAGTACATGTAACAGAAAATCAATGAGAAACAAAAACACTCTAACCGATGAAAAACAACAATTAATTATTTCAGTTGAAAGACTATTTCCCACCACTATAACACTATTATGAAAACAAATAAACCTTAAAGAAATAGCGAGAAAAGGAAAAAAGAACACTATTGGCTATAAGTAGGCATGTCAACCAATTTCAACCAAGCATCTCGTTGTATGCATTAACTATCATACCTTCCAAGTGATTAAAATATGCAAGAGGTAGAGTCGAAGACAATAGTAGTAACTAGTAAATAGTAATAACACCCGCAGATTTTATTGCAAAAAATAAATTATGCCAGCACTACTAACCTCTTTTAGTTCTTTCTGATATTCCAAGATTCTATCTGGAGTCATGGCTCTCAAAATTGACACCAAATATCCTGGCTTTATAGCAGAAGCAGTTTCTACAAATACAGCAATCCTTCTATAGTCTATAGTATCTTCAAAAGGCAACTCAATACTATCACTGACAATCACTGGAATGCACAAGCTAACTATAGCATCAAACAGTCGGCAGGCTGATGGAGTATCTCCTGCGGGATGTAAACAAAACTTTGATGTATGCATTCCTTGTGAAGCTGCCCGCCGACTCTCTCTGGATTGTGCTCCGTGCTTTATTATGACATCTTCTTCTTTTTCTAGTATTTGAAAGAGTAAATCACGAATTTTCCCTCCCTGTGAAACAGATAAGGACATAAAGGAATCAATATAACAAGAAGCCACATGTACAAATAAAATGTCTGAATCAAAGACAATGATTTGATTATTTAAGCATATACAAGGAAAACTACACTTGCACAGTATGATGCTCAAATGCTTTAACAAAAATTATTAGGATTTAGGAATATAATTCTGTTAGTAATCTGTTAGTGTTTTGTTAATTTCAGCTTTAGCAATTAGTTAGTAATTTAGTCCTATAAATAGTAGTTGGTTGTATTCATTCTGCATCTTTTCAATATTATCAAATGAGTTTTCTGAATACTCTCTCTAGTTACCTTTGGAATGATCCATGGGAGAATCCACGGTACTCATCTTCAACCTCCCTCTACTATCCCTCTGCACCTCCATCTTATTTTACTAAAATGGTATCAAAGCTCCATCCATGGAGCTCACCTCGCTTCAAGAAGAAAGGTCGATGTTCTCTCAAGAAGACTTTAATATCACTGATTGTTGAGACATGTGCATCTTCTTCTGCTGCTACTATCACTCCCTTGCTCTCATTCGCATCTGCATCTTTTGCACCTTTTGCGCCTTCGATTGCAGGCTTGTCTTCTTCGGCAATTTCGGCTACCTTTGCCGGTGCTGTCATTGCCAAGGTCGTGAACGCAAGAGCCGTTGAACAAGGGCAGATTGAGGAAGGTGAGGGAGCGTGTTGTGGTGGTTCTCCCTCAGGTTTATTCTTCTTGCATCAAATCGGTGAAGATTCCACCACAAAACTAGAGTGGAAATCATCTCTAGATCCTTTCACTTTTGGCGAATTTGGATTCAAATCAAAGAAAACTTCAGAAGGTTTAGTGATGGCTTCATCGAAGAGCGGTAGCGGGGGAAGGATTTCTCTGCACAGTATGAGCATGGAGCAATTGAAGGATGTGAAGGAACAAACAGATCCGGAGGTTAATCTTCTCCAAGATCTCTCTCTCCGCCCTCAATGCGCTGGTGCTTTCTCTTTTCTGGTGTCATCAATGGCCGACTACGTGTTTTCGGTTCAATAATCTCAAAGATTTCATTAATTCTCAAATCCTCGTCTCTTTCGGTTTGGACTTCTTGCAACGGTGGAGGATGCATAGGCGGGTCCAGATCGACGATTCCAGTTCTCAGCCCTTCAAGGGAGCCAAAATCATCACCCAAAATTCTGGATGCACAGAAGGTGCTTGATGAATTGTTGAAGAAGGATGCAGTAGTGCTTGTTGATGATTGCAGACCCTTATACCAAAAGGTGGCTGGGTCTTTCATGAATAAATCTTTCCCATCGGGATATCCATACAGTGTAAACGAAGGATATCTTAGGTACACACAGTTTCGAGCATTGCAACATGTTACTAGCACAACACTATCAGTGCTATCAACTGTGTTGTTTGTTGTAGGGTTGCGGCCCACTCCTACACAAGCAACTGCTGTTAGTTGGATTTTGAAGGATGAGATGCAACATGTAGGGAAGCAAATATGTAGTAATTGGTAATCGATTACCAAAAACTCTGCTCTCAGGTAATCGATTACAGACTGTGTGTAATTGGTTACTAAAAATTCAGCTCTCGGGTAATCGATTACCAACTCCTGGTAATCGATTACCAAAAACTCAGCTCTCGGGTAATCGATTACAGACTGTGAGTAATCGATTACCACAAATACTGCTCTCTGGTAATCGATTACCAGCAGTTTGTAATCGATTACCTGAGAGCAGTATTTGTGGTAATCGATTACTCACAGTCTATAATCGATTACCCGAGAGCTGAATTTTTAGTAACCGATTACACACAGTCTGTAATCGATTACCTGAGAGCAGAGTTTTTGGTAGCAAGAATGGATTCTGAGCCCAAACGTTGGAGACTATTTGCTGATGTGCTCTATGATTTAGGCATGGGCTTGGAAGTGCTTTCCCCATTATGTCCACATCTTTTTCTTGAAATGGCAGGCCTAGGAAATTTTACGAAGGAGATGGCAGTTGTTGGTCTCAATATTCTCAGGAGTTTCGGTTTACCAACTGATGATTACTGGTCTCAATATTCTCAGCTAGAAGGATTAGCACGATGGGGACTAATTCATTCAATGCCAAATACAAAATCCAATGCATGCAAGAGACAATGTTGACCTTCTGGAAGTGAGGCATTGCCTGAAGGAATTGTTGCTAGAACATCTAACTTGGAAATGCGACCCTTATGGGACTTTGGTAATGATAATAGAATTTCAAAGCGCCCATTGAATTTGTTGGCTATGGCAGTAGGAGTTAAACAGAAAGAAATTGTCAATAAATTGTAGAAAAGTTCTCGTCAAGTGATTTTGTTGTGATGCTTTTTCATTATGATGGTTTTATGGATGGATGGAAGAATTTAGCTTGGAGTTGCTTTGATACCAGTTGTAAGAAACTGAATCAATTGAGAAACAAGATGAATGAATACACTGAATAGCATCAGGAATCCGAGAGCCTGATTCTCTCCCACCCAAGTTCCAAACTGTTTTCCTAACTCCACCCCCCCCCCCCCCTTCCCCTATTTATTAGCCTCCTACCATTACATGAAATAGATTCAGTTATTTACAGCTGTCACAACTACTAACTTGCTATTCTAATCCTTTGGGCTCTAGCCCACTTCCTTCTCTTTGCCCTTTCTAACATAAACATTCCTAACTGGGCATAATCATGCCATACATGTGTCTGCTATCAATCAAACAAAATGGTGGTTTGCAAAACAGTTTTTGCATCCAGACATAGTTGCTGACTTGGACTGGTTGGCTTCAACTTTGAAGGAGAAAAGAGTAGTGTTGCTTTCTCATTATTTCTTTGTTGATTTCAATTTCCTTTCATGGTTTCAAGTTGGTATTGGTTGATATTAATTACCAACTTGCAGGAGGGTATTAGGAATATAATTTTGTTAGTAATCTGTTAGTGTTTTGTTAATTTCAGCTTTACCAATTAGTTAGTAATTAGTTAAATAGGTGAGTAGTTTAGTCCTATAAATAGTAGTTGTTTGTATTCATTTTGCATCTTTTCAATATTATCAAATGAGTTTTCCGAATGTTCTCTCTGGTTACCTTTGGGATGATCCATGGGAGAATCCATGGTACTCATCTTCAACCTCCCTCTACTATCCCTCTGCACCTCCATCTTATTTTACTAAGAAAAATATAGTGAGGAAACTGACTGCAGATACTAAGTGGTACACATGACCACGAGAAAGTAGATTGTTACCCAGGTAAAGAATATACATCAGTTTAAAGACTGTATTGTTAATGCAAAGAAAACTTCTAGGAAAAGATATATAAGCGCAATGATGCTATACATCTAATTACAAAATTAATAATTGATACCATGTCCTGCAAGAAGAAAGAAAGGCAGAGAGAGAGACCACAAGCTATGTAAAGATCTATAGAGGGGAGGCTCAATGGTAGTTGCCTAAATTATTAAAGTTGCATTGATGCATCATCCAATTTACTTCTTACAAGTACTTTTATAGGTAATAGACATTTTCAAAGCTTCAGAATATTGGCTAGCATTGACCACAGCTAGATTAAATCTATTAGCCTTTCAGTAGCATTTTCATCGCAGCTAGATTATTTTCTTGCTTAATCCATATATACAGAACAAGAGAATATCAAATTTGGAAGATTAAATGAAACAGAACAATTCATCAATTCAGGATCCATAACAACTACTCTGAACTTCAACTTGAGTCATCTAATTATCAAAATTCACACAACAGACTGATCAGAGTTGCAATTTATATCTAATAGAACACATTACCTCTTTGCGATATCGATTGCCCATGAAAAACAACAAGGTGTTGCGCTTATCAACACCGACGTCACCAGCATAAGTTCTGATGCGGTGCGAGTAGGGCACAACCACGTCCTTCACCAGAGATCCCTGGTCCGGTCGCAACCGCCCAAAATCCGACACAAGCAGCACACAGCTCTTGACCCTATCGATGACCCGATACATCGCATTCGGATCTGATGCCACAATCACGTGGTCCCTCCCCTTGCTCCTCTGCCAATACTCCTGCTTCTCCAGCCACTCCACTAGCGCCTCCTGATTCTCCTCGTCGCTATAAACCGGCTTCTCCGAAACGGGACCCGAACCTGGTGGGCGGACCGGGTTCACGATCAAGCTCAGCGACGAGAAGAACGGCACGAAGAACAAATCCGCTTCTTCGGGATCCATAACACGAACAACCGGCGAACCAGCGCGCTCGGATTCGGGTCGAGAAAGATCCGAGAAGAGGTACCACTCTGACATGTGCTGGTGGCCGGGGTACTTGAGGGAGGACACGTCGTTTTCATCGGCGCGTGAGCCACGCGCTAGTGAATGGTGGTAGATGACTCCGTAGGTGAACCTGCGGGGGAGATCGTAGAGGTAGACCTTGACGGCGGGGGATTTGGAGGCGCCAGCGGCGAGAAGAACGGAAGAGGCGGTGGCGGAGTTGAAGGACAAGGCGGAGGAGGCAGCATCGAAGGCGGAGGAATCAGTAGGGTGGAAGAAAGCATTGAAGAGAGCGTAGAGGACGAAGATGAGGAACAAGGTGGCTAGGGTTTGCTTCAGAACGGGTTTTCTCGTCATCGCTGAAAACAGTGTTTGGGAAGTGACACAAAAACGAGAGAGAAAACTGGGTTTGGGTTTTCTGCTTTTGGCTTTCGTCGCTCCCTCTTCGCTCATGCTTTTGGAGTACGGCATCGCCACTTTCTTCAACTGTCTAAACGTACGCATAAAAAATATATACCGCTACGAGCAACTGGATCTAATGTATACCATTGCAAACTATAGGTGAAAAATCATGCAATATGGAAAAATCTGGTAGTTTATAAACTATGGTGTGATTCTTGTTTTTGTGGAACAATTATCAACCCAATATGAAAAAATAAAAGATATGAGGAATCACTGCTGACTTCGAATTGCATTTTGCGTAATCAAACGGCTATCAGAGTTTGTTATCAGAGGTAAAATAAATGCACGAGAAAAGTAACCTATGAAAACATGGCCCGCATGACGTAATTATACCTACTTACGTGTAGGGATGTCAATAGAGGGATTTGGATTCCAGTGGGCAGAGATTTTCTGCAGTACTGCAGAGTCTGCAGTCGGATCTAACGGCCCCATTTAATGTGCCGATTTTTTAATTTCTTTATTTGATGTTTTAAAAAAATGGACGGCCGAGATGTTATCCAGTTTTAACTGGACTGCAGAGGATCCAGGTCTGGATTCCAGCAGTAGACTCTTAGATAGTCGTAAAATCCAGGCGTTTGATCTTGATCGGACGGCCTAAAAGCTTAGATGTGATTTAAATTTGATTTGGGTAGTAGACCGTTAATTTTGTGATTGTCCAGCAGTCGACTGTTAAAATTCAAATTCGTCAACGGAGCAAGTAGAGAGAAGTAGTACATTATATTATTATACTTACTAAAATTAATGGGTACTCATGTGAGGTAGTGGGTATTTGCGGGTATATTCATTAATATTAAGAAATTATAAAATTATAAAAAAAGTAAAAAACGTTATATAATATATTGTAATATCATCTTGTTATATTAATATTATATAATATTAAATATTATTATATAACTTTATTATGAGTTAATATATTAAAAATATTATTATAAAATAATTTATCTCATTATAAACTAACAAAAAATCCTAAAATATTTAATTAAAAAATATTTTAATGAGTATATAAGTATTCGTAATTCGTGTGGCTGGTAGTTTAATATATGTCCCAACCTATTTTATATGTGTGTGTACCCATCGCGAGTATATTTACACGTATTAACCGGTACGAGTTTTTCTAGGAAAAAATATGTTTTTTGTCCCTATAGTTTCGGTCAATTTTAGTCTCTGTCCCTGTACTTTAAATCCTATGTTTTTTATCCCTAAACTTTCTAAACCCCCAAACCGTGGTCCCTGTTGTTAGTGAGATCTGTTAACATGATGAGCTAGCTAACGAAAGTTACATGTCAGCCTCAATAGTGAGTCCCAAATAACTGACTCATCTAATTAACCTTTTTTTATTAATGTTTAATTATTAAAATAATTCTAAATACTAAATTAGGGCTTTCACGTTAACAATTTTACCCGATAAAAAACCTAATTTAACAATTAGGGTCATTTTAATAATTAAAAAATTAATATAAAAAAATTAATTAGAGTGGTCAGCTATTTGGGGCCCACTATTGAGGCTGACATGTAACTTTTGTTACGAAGCTCATCAGGTTAACAGATCTCACTAACGGTCGGGGACCACAAATTGGGGGTTTAGAAAGTTCATGGACAAAAACAAAGGATTTAAAGTAAAGGGACGAGGATCAAAGTTGACCGAAACTATAGGGACGAAAAACATATTTTCCGTTTTTTTATCATCCCTACTATATGTGTCGGTACAATGGTATTGATTCGGGCTTGATTTTTTAAAACAAAAAATGGTTGATGCGCCTGAAGGGAGGTTCTTATTGCGGTCTTAAAAATAAGATCCCAATAAAGCAACCCATACACCATTAGAGCATAATGACATGGAAACCAGAGTTCTTATTTTTAAGCACCAAATGCTTAAATAACGAACTCATTATTATGGGTTCTTCCGGAAAAAATGAGGGAGAATAATGAATGTATGATAGATTGTGGGGTCTATTCAAGAGTTCTTATAAAGAGTGTGTTTGGTAAGCCATTTCAGCTAGCTGAAGGTTGAAATTAGTAGCTGAAACATTTCAGCTGTGTTTGGTAATGTAGCTTTTTTGGGTAGCTACTAGCTTTTCTTAAAACACTACTTGGGGTAGTTTTTTTAGAAAAGCTCATATTTTCAGCTACTACCTGAAAATAAATTACATGTTTTTCTCTCAACCACCCCAACTTATCATTATTTAATAATTAATAATGTCCTTGTAAGTCTTTTTACCGTTTTCAGCTAGTTTTACCAAACACCTTCAATCAAATCAACTAATTTTTCAGTTTTCAACTTTCAGTTAGTTTTATCAAACACACTCAAAATTACTAGCACTTGAGTAAAGAGTTACTTAGTGTTTGGCTTGCCATTTCAGTTAGCTGAAAGTTGAAAATAGTAGCTGAAATCATTTCAACAGTATTTGAGAAGATAGCTTTTTTGGGTAGCTACAAGTAGGGGTGGAAACAGGCCAGGCCAGGCCAGGCTTTGGCAGGCCTGAGCCTGGCCTGACTCCTAAATCTTAAGCCTGAGCCTGGCCTGTTACCTGTTACAGGTTTTTTTGTAAGGCCTTGGCCTGGCCTGCGAAAAAGTCAGGCCTGGCCTGTAAGCCTGTTTAGAAGCCTGTTTTATAACAAGGCCTACAAACATGCCAACAGGCCTATAAGCCTATGCAGGCCAGCAGGCCTTTTAAGCAGTTTTTTTTATATAATTAATTTAATATATTCTAATTTTTACTATATTATAAATTTTTTAATTATATTTATAGTTATTTATATAATTAATTTAATATATTATGTATTATTATATTAAACAGGCCGGCCTGTTAAGCTTAATAGGCTTTTTCATAGGCCTGAAGCCTGGCCTATTTAACTAAACAGGCCTTTTAACAAGCCTTGGCCTGACCTTTTTAATAAACGAGTCAGGCCAGGCCAGGCCAGGCCATAAACAGGCCAGGCCGTAGGCCCCTGACAGGCCGGCTGGCCTATTCCCACCCCTAGCTACAAGTTTTTCTTAAAAAAGCTACTTGGGGTAGCTTTTTTATAAAAGCTCCAATTTTCAGTTACTAGCTTAAAATTAATTACAAGTTTAGCCCTTAACCACCCCCACTTATCATTATTTAATAATTAATGTTGCCCTTAAATGTCATTTTACCATTTTCAACTAGTTTTACCAAACACATTTAATAGCTTTTCAGCTTTCAACTAGTTTTAAGCTTTCAATAAGCTTTTCAGCTTTTAGCTAGCTTTAAGCTTTAAGCTAACTTTTCACTAGTTTTACCAAACACACTTTGGTTTGTCATTTCAGCTAGCTGAAAGTTGAAAATAGTAGCTGAAACCATTTCAACAATGTTTGAGAATGTAGCTTTTTTGGGTAGCTACAAGTTTTTCTTAAAAGGCTACTTGGGGTAGCTTTTTTAAAAAAGCTCCAATTTTCAGTGACTAGCTAAAAATTAATTACAAGTTTAGCCCTCAACCACCCTCACTTATCATTATTTAATAATTAATGTTGTCCTTAAATGTCATTTTACCATTTTCAGTTAGTTTTACCAAACACATTCAATAGTTTTTCAGCTTTCAGCTAGCGTTAAGTTTTCAGCGAGATTTTCAGCTTTCAGCTACTTTTCAGCTAGTTTTACCAAACACACTTTTAAATTATAAAAAATAAAATAAAGTGATGTATATGAAAAAAAAATATTAAAGTAAATATTAAGCAATTCTTGTGAGTTATTCCCTTCTAAGATATTCTAAAGCATCAATACTGATAAAACTCACTTGAGCTAATCTGATTGATGCGCCCGTGATAAATTGTTATTCTATCTTAATCTGACACGAGATTAAAATAATCAAATGCGTAAAGCATACAAAAAAAGTGAAATAAAAAGTCAAGATTTTTTTACAGTATGAATTCTTTCTATATGATTCAACAATTGTTTTTATTAAAATAATTTAAATTAATTAAATTTAGTTATATTGATTTACTTTAATTCTTTAAAAAATATTTCAATTAATTTAAAGTAAATTAATTCAATTAATGCCGTGTTCATTTAGTTTGAGACATCTAATTAAAATAGAAAATAAATCATTTTTCATGATTTTATTTTCAATATTTTCTTTTTTATTTAGAAATTTTAGTTAATATTAACTTAACTCTTTTTTTGTTTTGGATAAAAGGAGGCTCAAAGCCAGAATTACAAGGAAATTAATCTAGGAACAAAATAACCAGTAAAATCAAAAAATAGACTAGCATGAACATGAGTAGGAGGTAAGGACAAAATATGAACCCCTGCAGTCTCCAAATGAGCAGCGCTAGCAATACTATCTGCAACCAATACTATCTGCAACCGAATTTGCTTCTCGCCAAATATGAGATATAAGCACCCCCCAGTCCTTCTTCAAAATCAATTTAATTCTATTAATTACTGTAGAATAAGGATGGTTGGATTGGACTCCCTCCTTGATCAGTTTGACACCCACAGCAGAATCACTTTTAATGATAAGCTTTCGAACTCCAAAATCCCAAGCCACTTCTAGAGCAGTAAGAATCCCTCTTAATTCAGAATTAAGAACAGTAGATGATCCAAGGTTATGTTTAAAACCCACCTGCCATCTACCTAAACAATCTCTTAAGGCACCACCACAAGCTGCAAGATGCCCATTAGCCTTGACTGAACCATCCGTATTGAATTTATACCACCCATCAGGAGGTGGTTTCCAACCAACAAGGACTTCACGCTTGTGAGGAGGCAACGAAGCTTGATCCGACCCTGGCTTTATAGAGTCACGAAACAGGGCCAAGATTCTGTAGACAGACGTGGCAATTTGAGGAGTAGCTTGCTGGAAGACCACTTCATTTCTACACTTCCATATGTGCCAGCATGTAATCGCAAAAAGGGAAGGCCAATGAGAATCACCTTGCACGCATAAATTTCCCTCAATCCAGCTTTTGTTGTCGGTTAAATTCCAACCCACACGGTTAGGACGCGGCAGCTGGTCCCAAATATTTTTTGCAAAATCACAATCCCTTAAAGCATGAAGAATTGATTCATCACATCTATGACATATGGAACAGAGTGCCGAGTCAGCCATATTACACCTAACACGTTTCTCATTTGTCTTCAATCCATCCTTTAAGACCAGCCAAATGAAACTACAAACTCGATGGGGAGCCTTGATGCGCTAGAGTTTCCTCCAAACTGTTGATGTAGTATCGTGCCTATTAAGATTTTCAATCATATCATAAGCTGTCTTTGTTGAAAAAATATTAACTTAACTCTTGACAAGTGAAGGACTCATAGGGTAAAATGAGTTAGATATAGTCATTGATTTGAAAATCAATGGTAGCTTTTGGTAGTGGAACGGGATAGAACCAAACAGAACGAAATGGAACAGAACAATAATTTATTTATAGCCTTGTTTAGTAATAATAGAACAGAACAGAACCATGTGTTCTATTCTGTGTTTGGTGTTTGTTGAACAGAACAGAACACCATGTTTAATTACATATATATATATATCCTTATCTAGTTTAATGTTTGATTGAGTATAATTAAAAAACTAAACTGAACAAAATAGAACATTTTTTCACATTTGCTATTTTATGACTATTATTATATAATATTCTTAAAAGTTATTAATATATTATTATTTATATTTTATAAAATATTTTATAATTATTTTCTAAATACGTAAATATGAAATATTTGATAAAATATAATTTATAAAATATAATTAACTTAAATATATTGTTATTACTATATAAAAAGCACGAAAATGTTTTATTCAAGGCCTATATTGAAAAATCAAAATAAAATTAGACAACAAATCCAATAGCCACACAAACCAAATTTACTGAAAACGTTGATATATCAACGTGTGTGTATATATCAATGTTGATTTGAATGGTCCAGCATCCTCTTTATTTGAATGGGGAAAAGAACAGTAATTTAAATGATGTAAATAACAAAGCACAATAATTCAAATGATGCAAATAGCAAAACAAAAGAGAAGAAAAAAACATGCTTTGTCCTTGTATGCAGCGGGAGCAACGAACAATACAGGGAGAGTGAAAAAGGAGGAGTGAACAGTGTTGGGCAAAAAAGGATTGCGGCAAGGATTTTGTTTTTCAGTTGGGTGTGCAGTGAAAGAGTTATAAAGATAAGGAGTGTCAATTTTGTCATTAAAAATGTTTAATAAAATGTCATGTTTCGTTCCCGTTGGTTCCACCTTTTTTAAGGGAACAAAAGTGTTCCACTATTTTAATCATGTGTCCAGTTCTGTTCTCCCTTTTAATTTCATCAAACGGGAATAGAACTCATATGTCCCTGTTTGTCCTAGGATTTTGTCCAAACAAATGTATCTCAGAGCAATCTAGGACGAGATACGTGTCCTTAATTGTGTGGGTTCTACCTAGTGTGAAATCTAAGTCAGAAGTAGGGAAGAAGACGGAGCAAGTAGAAAGAGGCCCCTAAACGGGCCTTGATAAGTAACTTGAACAATTACAACATCATAAAACTTAAACTAAAAAGCATGAAAATGAAGAACAAAAGGGTGGTCTGCATGGTCCCTACTTTCTCTTCACGTGTTGGGTGCCTGTGATCTCTGAGATGGATGCTATGGCTTTCAGGGTGCTATGAGTGTTCAGGTTGCGGACCTCTGTTCCTTCTTCTCTTCTCCTATTATATCCCTCTCAGGTAACCAGCTCTGGGTGCTTTAACTGCCCATCAACTCTCCACGTAACTCCCATGAACCCACGTTCTCAACATGCTCTTGTGGGAATTTATCTCTGGTAACTGCTTTTGGTGACGTGGAAACGCCTAAGTTACTCTGAACAAGGGAGAAAGGAACCCCTTCGAACTAACAGGAAAGGCCCTCTTCGAACTACAGTAAAGAAGTCTCTTCGAGCCACAACAAAGGATCATCCTCTTCGAATCGTGACTTGCCTCGAATTCATCTAAATCCTTTCTCGATCCTTTCTTTACATCAAGGGACTTCGATCCTCTTACGGCTTACCCATGCCCTTCGAAGCATGATGCACCTGCCGGCCAACTTGACTTTCTTGACCACCGTCCACCTTGGTCAAAGTGACTAAGACCTTCTCTCACTGGCTCGTTTGAGTGGCGTTCTTAATACCTTCATGACTTTCATCCTTATAAAAGGGTGAAACTTCGTTCTGACTCATCATTCTTTCTCTTAACAATGGAGAGATCTCTGATATTGGTTGCCCTGTATGACCTAATTCTTCCATTACTTTTGAATTTCAGGTCGACAGGGTGTCTAACATTAGTGGTCACTTCAGCATGGACCTTGACTTCTGGTCGAACAATGCAACCAACGTACAAGGCCTTAGCCCCATGCATGGTCTGGTATTACTCCCACCTCCTTGGTGCCAAGATTGAACCTAAGGAAATGGGTAATCTCAAGGCCCAACGCCCAGTCTTCTGATCCTTGGAAGAAGAAGAAGAAGAAGAAGAAGAAGAAGAAGAAGAAGAAGAAGAGGCAGAGGAAGAAGATGAGGGTGAGGGATTCATGTTCTTGGATTATTTGGAAGATCCAAGGCTTCGAACCAATCCCCCCTCGAGGCTTATACTGCAGCAACACTCCTCCTCCGAAGACATGACACTGACTCGAGGGTCAGAAGAACTCTCTCTCGAAGATGTGACACTGGTTCTAAGAACGAACATTCCTGCACGAAAAAAATGTAATAGAAAGGGAAACTTTAGGCTCGAATAGAAACCTCTTGTAATCTGATTCGATCCATTATAACCTTGTTAAAACATTTAATAAATATTTCTTTTCTTTACTGTCAGCATCTTCGAACCATAATTTTAAATTTATGGGTAACAGTCTCGTTCTGTTCCGTTCTGTTCTTCCTTTTAATTTCATCAATAAGTAAGACCCAGTAGTTGCGTCAGTTTTTTGTTTCTAAAAACTCACAGTCACGGAATCACCCCAAACAAGCATTTAGGTACTAATTAATGAACAAAAAATAGAATGTTTTTATTGAACTGTATGTAATGTTATAAAATTAATCAATATTGTGATTTCCAATAAAACTCATTATGTATTGGTTTATTAACTAGTGCTCTTAAGGCATTCGTTAATAGAACCCTTAAATAATTTTACAATTTAACATGCATGTGCATATATATGATCATAATTTTAACGGTTGATCTTTAAATAAGTAGCCATAATTACTTACTTTACACAATAAAATGATTCTTATTTTACAATAGGTAAATTTAAGTTAATATATATAATTTGGTTTTTAAAAGTAGTAACTTGTATTAATTTGAGAGCTATCAAACTCATCACGAGTTATTCAAACAGTGAGCTAAGCCGAATTGGCTCTTTTTTTATGGGTCACAAAATATCAACTTAGCTTGACCCACCACAGTTAATAAGTTAAACGAGTTGACTCACCAAATATATAAAATAAATCATTAAAATGTTTAATTAAAAATGAATTGGGTTGGCTCATTTTTTGACACATTTAATTACTTTGGTAACTAAAAATATCAACATGCACAATTTAGTCTCCTGATATGTCAATTTTTTCGTATCGATCATTTTGTCTAATAAAATCATCTTACTACAAGTATGTCACGTATAACACTTGTGTACATAATTGTCAGTGTAAAGGGCTTTTACACAAACAACCAATAAGGTTTTAGAATTTTACTACGTCAGATTAACCTTTTTAATAATAAATTTAATAAATTAAAAGTTTAAGAAAAGAACTACAAAAGATCCTAATTTCTTCCCACTAATTCTTCCTCTAAACAATTAGGATTCCTCGTAATCTCGTAGACAGCGCTCCCACTGGTCTATGATCTACCTCAATAAATGTAAGGCTCTCTTACTCTTCCTTTATTCATTATTGCTTCTAAGTTCAAGATGAAGTAAACATTCGGAAATTTTAGAATTGCTTCTTTTATGTATACCCATCTTAGTACAGGTTGCAACGTGAGGACGATGCCTTTTATTTTGTTAAAACATTCACATATTTTAAAATTGATTCTAAAGTCACAATGAATATTTGTTTCTTTTTCTTTTGATCCTTTCATTGTCCAGTATGTAAGGTAATTGATTATATATGTAAGATAATTTATGATGAATTTTATTTATTGATAATTTACATAGATATAGCTGTTTATGTAACATCCCGCTAATTAAGATCTTAAATTATAGGAGAAATCATAACTTAAAATAGAATGAAGTAAAGAATAGGCACAGGAAAGCTTAAGGGACAAAAATAAGAGTTTTACACACCAGGAATCTCGCTCAAGCGAGTGAATCTCGCTTGAGAGAATTATGCAGCAAAAACTGCAAAAGTTAGGTCTACAATTCTCGCTTAAGCCAAAAATTCTGGCTTAAGCCAAATGTCAATCTCGCTTAAGTCAAAAATTCTGGCTTAAGCCAAAATGACAGTTTCAGCATTTTTAAAACACGACTGCAGACGGTTTCCACTCAGTTTCTCTTCCATTTTTTCGTCTTTTCAGAGAGAGAAAGAGAGGTTCTAGTGAGAGAATGTGCCAGTGAAAGTCAAGAACGGTTTCTACGCTCCAAGATCAAATCTTCCATCAATCTTTCCTCCTTCAACGCTATCTACTCTCCGTTCTTTCTTCGTTTCTTGACCATCAGGTAGGTGTGATTGTATGTTTCTTTGTTGTTTGAATTTCAGAGCATGTTCCCCTATTCTTTCTTCCCTTCTTTCCTTGAATTATGATGAGAATGTTAACATAAGCCTAGTTGGTATGAATGTGATGGTTGTTGGTGTATGATTTGTGTGAACCATAGGGTAGGAGACTTATATGAATATGTGTAATAATTCTTAAGCATGTTTATATATGACCATAGGCCTTTGGCCACCAAGATTATGCATTATAAGTTAATTATCACAGGGCTTACAGCCAATTCAGAGCCTTCGGGCTAATTCAGGGGTCTTCGGACCATCTCAGGCCTTCGGGCAATCATGCTTAAGTAAGACGAGGTGAACTCATCGACCTCTCGGCCAAGGGGAAGATGGGGGAACCCTAATCATGTTAATAAATCAATTCATGTGTACATCATGTTCAGATAAAACTTAATCTCAGGTTTCCCTGGACGACGGTCCTTGGATTCATGGCCGAGCGCTCAATCACAGTCATGTAACAGTGAAAAGACCCCGGGTGTCGGGTTACAACACTTCACAGACATGCATTTATAAGCTTTATTATTTTGATTGTGTTGTGTTTGATGGATATGAAGTTGTTGTTGATTGTAATGGTTGTTTGAGAAGCATGATAATTGCCTGAATGTTTTCCCTGGAGTGTCTTTGTTCATGCCCACTGGGACGTTGGTCTCACCCCATTCTATGGGAACAATATTTCAGTTGTGCAGGATATTTCCCCGAATGAAGATGACCAGTAGGAGCCATATGATAGGATAATTTAGCACTTTGTTATACTCTACGTATTCAGATAATGTTATGTTTTGTTGGATAATTGTATCGACTGGAGCCTATGTGACGAATATAGATTATGTTTATTTCTTTGTTCATGTATGAAATGTTTGGAGCTTTAGTAAGTGTTGGATTACTTAAGCGAATGATATGTATGCCGATACGCGAAATGAATGAAATGGTTTCACGAATTTGGAAATAGTGCTCCCAACGGGCATTATTTCTGAATTTATAAATTAGGACGTTACAGTTTATTATATTTTGTTTGTTATATAGGAATTATGATGATAGATGTGCAAGAAGATTCCACCGTAATTAGTTGTGATAATAGATTTGAAATTTCTCTTCAAGTGGACCATCTCAATAATGGACTACTATCATAACCTCCCTTACCTTGTGTTTGGATGGAGAATTTAAGAATTCTTAAAATTGTAATAAACAATGTTGAGTGAATTGTTAAAATGAGAGGAATTGACAATGACAATCTAAAAAGTTTAAACATAAAAGAGAAATGTTGAAATTCTCTCTTAATATTTGTCATTTGAAAATCCCTCATTTGTCATAAAAAACCCTCTTATTTATCATTTGAAATTATTTCTTCTACTATTTTAACACATGAATTCTAGTAATTTTAAAATTCTCTATCCAAACATAAGGTTAGAGTCATATGAAGGAAGGGAGTTTGCATCAATTGAAGATGCAAACAACTACTATACAAGGTACGCAAAGAACAAAGGTTTTAGTTTTCGCATGGGTCATGTTACTAAATCAAGAACAAATGGTATGATAATTGGCCAAGAGATCTTTTGTTCAAAAGAAGGGTTTCGAAGAAAAACCATGTGGAAGGAGAAAATGGAAGTCTTGTAGCACATGATGAAATAAGATTGTAATGCAAGGAAATGTTATATATAAAGAAAATTGAAGATGGATGGATTATTTCTGGAACTGTCAGAGACCATAATCATGAATTGTTCTACCCAAGGAGTTCAAATTTTGTTCAAGTGCATAGAAAGAAAACTAAGGTGCAAAAAAAGTTGATTGTTTTGCTTGATTATTCTGGTTTTCGCCCAAGCAAAATAACATCTATCTTGCGTACTCAAATTGGTGGCATTGATAATTTCATTTAGTCAACAAGAAGTTATTAATTACTTGAGTCAATAGAGACAAAAACAATTAAAAAATGAGGTGCTCAGTTGATGTTATCGTATTTTAAGAATTGTCAACTAAAGATTACTGAATTTTTTTATGCATTTCAAATGGATGTAGAAGGACAATTAGCAAATTGCTTTTTGGTTAATTCAAGGTTTAGAATAGCTTACAAATATTTTGGTGATGCGGTGACTTTTGATCCAACATACTTAACAAATAAATACAAAATGCCTTTTGTTCCTTTCAAGGAGTTAATCATCATAAGCAATCCATTCTTTTTGGTTGTGCTTTATTATGGATGAAATTGAAGATAGTTTTCTTTGGTTGTTGAGTATGTAGAGACACGCAGGAAAAACTAGAAGGGAGCTGAATAGTGTTTTTTTTTATAAAAATTTGCAGTTTTTTAGAAACCTTTTCTCAAATTGAGTTCTTAAGTTTTTAGACAGGTTTTCTGAGGCTGTTTGAATTTTATTCTTTATCTAAAATACTTTAGACAATGGATATAAAAATAATTTTCCTAAGGAATTTTCAAAAGTGTTTATAATAACCCAGATTCAGAACCCTGATCTTCTCGTTAGCTTAAACTGAATTTAAATATATAAAAGTTAGAGAAGCACTCAGTCAAGATTTATCATGGTTCACTCACTACCACTGTGAGCTACGTTTAGTCGCAGAGCCAACTAACTTCTGGATTTTCTTCGCTAATCTGAACAGATTACAAGTATTGTTTGCACACCTACCCTTTCCATGCTCTTACAAGTATATTTTTGCTAATGTAGCCTCTTCAGGCTAAAAAACAACAAGTGTTTACAAAGAAAATGAACCTAGAACACAATGTTCTTCGTTCAAAAGTGTATAGAAATAAAACGGTGATTTAACACTGGATATGAAAGTTTTTGTACAACGTAATCAGAGTAAAATCTACAAAGATTTTTGCAGGGTTTTCTTTCAAAGTTTTTGCGCGTAAGTTGCTTCTTATTTGCCTCACAGAGATCACTGGTATTTATAAGCTTTGATGAGCTTGAAAACGTCGTTGAGAAGTCCATTGTGAGATAGCATTTGATGGTCTTTATCCCATTGTGAAACAGCTCTAACAAAGTACAAGGTTACAACGCTGTTCTGACCTCTACAACTCCTGCAACGCAGTATTTCCTTATTTGTGCTTGTATTTCAAATATCAGCCAAAAGTGATATTTTGTCATTCTTGATTTTTGTTCTGAGGTTGCTGAAGGAATGGTACAGATTTGACTTGCCACGTCAGACAGGGTCTTGTCTTCAAACAACACTTCAGTCTTCAGATAAGACTTCAAACTTCGGAAGATTCTTCAGAACCAGTTGCTTCAGAATGCCTTGAGCACTTCAAACAGGGCTTCCTTCAGAACCAAAGAGTACTTCAGACAACCTTTTAAGATCAGTTGTTTAGCATATCTGAAATAACAGAACAATCATCGGTATAACTGTGAAGTCTTAAAAAGTTTATTTTAAGTTTATACTCATCAAAATCTTAGCATAAGGGTGTCTTAGACTTTCAAAGTATTGACACTCAACATTCTCCCCATTTTTTATGATGACAAACTTAAATAAACTTTTAAATCTGACTAAGTTAAAAAGGGTTAAGTAAAGATTGATTTTTCAGAGTCCCCCTGAGTCAGATAACTTCTTTATACTTCAGAACTTGCTCCCCCTGAACTGCACACTTTAGATTTAATGTTAGTAAAATAACTCCCCCTTTTATCATACATCAAAAGGGTGATCAAAGCAAATTGAAGTATCAGAGCATAAATCCTAAATCCAGTAAATCAGATTAAATGCATTGAATGGCAGTTTCAGATAATTTATCAGAGCAAATAATTTTAAAAAAAGTAAGTGTAACAAAATAAACATATAACACGAGTAATGAACTGAAACTCTCATTTTATTTATGTGAAGTGGCTTTTAACATCATAAACAGAATAAGCATTCACTTCTTCAAAATTCCCATGATAGCGTCAAGCAAGGAATCCTTGGTCTTAGCAATTTTAGAGAGCACACCAGATTTGAATACTTCATTATCAGCTCTAATCTGTGCAGTTTGAGTCAGTAACCGATTCTACCTTTGGATGAGATTGACATGAGCAGCTTCCATCTCCAACTGATGCTTTTCCATTTCTGCTTGAGCTTTCTCCATATCTTCTAACTTTCTTCTTAAAGCAACATTCTCTTCCACCAAATCACCCTTAGGCTCATGGAAGACAAGGTAGAGGTAGGGAGAGGAGAATCTGAGGTAGGTTGCATCCTTTGGAAAACCAAAATAGCCTAGTACCTTGATAAGGTAAAAATACTAGTTGTTGGTCTTCTTCAATAGCTCCTAGTCTTCATGTGGATAGTCTACCATAGGGAACTTGCCCATGTGATTCTTGAAATCAATCCATTGTTGAGTAAATGGACCTTTACTCACAGAAGCAGAGTGATCTAGCAGTTTCACAAGTTCAGCACCAGGGACTCCACTCTCTGGATCAGAATAAGAACACTCTCCATCTTTTTCCCTCAACTTCCAGTAGGACTTCCAGACCCAATTGATCTCTATGTGGTCCAACCCTTCTTTCTGCATTATCAGCTTCCATTGCTTGGGAGTGAGAGGCTTCAGAGGCCCAAGCTTGACAAAACCAGTATAAAACTTCTTCTCCTTCATAAGGTACGGAAAATCCAAGGGGATCCTTGGGATCAGCTTATAAGGGAGCATTAACAAGGTGGTGCTATTATTTATGTTACAAGGCAGTGGAGGCTTGAAAAATCTGCTTCCAAAGCATTGTTGAGTCTAAAAAATATTATTAAGTAATTAATAATGTTTTAAGTCTCATGATCCTAAGTTTTAATGAATAACAAATTTGGTTAAAGTATCCTGAAAGATAGTGCAAATTCTCTTAAAGGTATTTTCTGTGTTTCAGCAACCCTCTGAAAGAGCAACCCTCCGAAGCAAAGCAACCTTCTGAGGTGGTGCAACCTTCTGAAGGAGAGGAACCCTCTCAAGAGTCAGGACCTACTGAAGAGATGTGTTATCTGAATTATGAAGACCTGCTGAAGACATCCAACGTGGCATATTGACTGAAGTCAGAAGGCTTTCTGCTCAAGACCTAAAAGCATTCTCAACGCCTTCTGCAACATGTCTTCTTAAGGAAAGAATTACAGAATCCTTTTGCACGTATTTGAATAATCGTACCAGAAAAGGAAACCTCTGTATCATAGTACCTGCAGTGTGTCAGAACTGAATCATCTTTGCTCACCTGCACTGTTCAAAGTCAGAAGCTATCAGAAGATTGTCTCACAGCGGACTCTATAGCATTTAATGATATCTCTCAACAGTGAATTCAACAATCTTACGAACTTAAAATTCATCCCTATGTATAGCTTCGTAAAAGACTTCAACAAGAAGAGAGAAGAAAATATATCAAGCCAATACTCTGCAAAATTTACGCTGCATACTCTCTGATTATTGTACACAAAATTTCATTTATCCTGAGTTAAACTCAGTTATCATGTACAAGTTTATTCCAGTTTAAGTTAGGAACTTTGTTTAGTTTAGTAACTTAAAAAAATCTCTTTGTAAACACTTTTAAGTTTCTGAGAGCCTGGAGAGGCTTGGTGGAAGAAAGAATACTCGGTGTTGAGCCTGGAGAAGCTTGTTGTCTAAAGAATACTTGCTGTAGAGCATGGAGAGGCTTGGTAGGAAAGAATACTTGTTGTTGTAGAGCCTGAAGAGGCTTGATAGAAAAGAATACTTGTAATCTCTGAGTTTAGTGGAAATCCTTAGCTGGTTGGCTTTGGGACTGGACGTAGCTCACAGTGGTGGTGGGTGAACCAGTATAAATCTTTGGCTAAGTCTTCTCTTACCCTTAACTCATTTAAATTTGGTTTATATCTGAGTTTGTTGTTTTATGACTTTAAGCTGAAAAACTATCTAAATAAATTGAAAAACAAGTTTCATAAATTGTTTTATTGAACCTGATGAAGTTACTTCAGCAAGTATAAAACTTCTAGTTTCAGCAAGTTATAAAAACCTCTTTGTGAAATGTGCTGCTTGCGAAAGGTTTTCCAAAATTAGTTTAAGATTTATAAAACACTATTCAACTCCCTTCTAGAGTTTCCTGTGGTTTCTACAAGCATCTCTTCCTATGTTGTGTAACAACATCTCCTTCAGCTTCTAGTGAATTCAACATGTACCACCCACTTTCAGACACAATGTCATTGTTCATGCCAGGTGCATAAGGATATATTGTTTGTAGCTTGTGGTTTGGAATAGGAGGACCATATCTTATCTTTTGCAATTCAAAGTGAGTGTGGGACTGCTTCTCAGACCACTGACCAAATCATTTCTCATAAGTCCTAGTTGTTGGCTTTAAATCCATTCTCTGCTTCAGATCTATCAAGTGTTTTTCCATTCTGAGGTAGGCTAGTTCATCCCTTAGGCATTTGAACTTAGGATTCTTGGCCTGTCCTCCAATGGAATAGGATAGGGCCTGTGAGGTACTTCTTGTGAAATCTTTAGGGTACTCTTGTCTGAAGTAGGTTGAAGTGCAAAGTCTTATGTGGTTCTAGCAAACTCCAAAGGCACTATTTAAGACACAAACTCCATCCTTGTCCTGGTCCCTCCAACTATACAGGGGATATTCTCCAAGATATCAGAATCATTGTCATCTTTAGAAGGAAGCTTTTCAGATTCTTTCAAGATTTCAGATTCCTTCATTGTTATTGGTAATGGAGGTTCTTCATCTGAAGAACTCACATTGCCCAAAACCAGTTTAGGTCTCTTAGTCAAATTGGTTTCCTCAAGATCCTTCTTTAGAAGATTTTATTTTCTTTCCTCCATGTTTTTCTTCTTAAGTTCAGCCAAGGTAGCGGTTTGAACTATAGCAATATGAACTTGGGCAGCTTCAGCACTAGCCCTTCTAGTTAATCTATTCTCAATAGGGGCATCAGCAGGAACAATGAATCTAGGTCTCTTTTTCATAGCAGACCTCTTCTGTTTTCTTTTCCTTTTTCTCATGGAAGCTTTTTCGTGTTCTTGTCTTAAGTCTTCAGCATAGGCCTCTTGAGCAGCCTTTGCTACTGTGAAGTCAAGGTCTTCTTCTTCTTCTTCTTCTCTTCTTCTTCTTCTTCTTCTTCTTCTTCTTCTTCTTCTTCTTCTTCTTCTTCTTCTTCTTCTTCTTCTTCTTCTTCTTCTTCTTCTTAGTTAATCTATTCTCAATAGGGGCATCAGCAGGAACAATGAATCTAGGTCTCTTTTTCATAGTAGACCTCTTCTGTTTTCTTTCCTTTTTCTCATGGAAGCTTTTTCGTGTTCTTGTCTTAATTTAGCATAGGCCTCTTGAGCAGCCTTGCTAATGTGAAGTCAAGGTCTTCTTCTTCATGCTCTTGTCTAAAGTCTTCAGCATAGGCCTCTTGAGCAGCCTTGCTACTATGAAGTCAAGGTCTTCTTCTTCTTCTTCTTCTTCTTCTTCCTCCTCCTCCTCCTCCTCCTCCTTTTGTTCTTTCTACTCCAAGGCATTGACAAGAGCATCCACCTGCTGCATTTATGGGTCAGAATAACTCTCAGCCAATTGTTCAACTATCAGAATCACTTCTGGGACAGCAGTAGGTGTTACACCCTCTATAACTGAACCTGTTTGAGAACTTGCCTGTCCTTTTGAGTGTGAGGTAGGCAAGGTTTCAGTAGGAACAGTTCCCACAAAGGTCATCTGAAGTCTTTCAGAATGCCTTAGGGCCTCTGTCTGAACTTCTTCAGACGCTTCTGGTTGTGTAACTGAGACTTCAATCTGAAGGTCCAAACCTTCTGTGTTCTTCAGTTGGGCCTTCACAACAACTTCAGCTTCTTACGATGAACTACTTTAGAAGCATCCTTAGTCTTCTCAAACTCACCCCTTTCAGGGTCTCCATCCAACTCATTTTCTAAAATGTTGAGTGCACTTCTCCCAATAGTTTGAGCCTTTATATCAACCAGCTTTTCTCTAATAGAGGGTTCAGGAGGAGGAGCAATAATGTGAACCAAAATGTGTCAATTCGCTACAACTTGAAATTGAAGTCAGAGAAAACCGCAGGCAACCTGTGGATTTTTCCGTTCCTGTGAAAAGTTGCAGAGTAATCGAAGTCAGAGAGAACCACAGGCAGCTTGTGGAAATTTCCGTGCCCATGGAAACGCTACAGAAGTGTAATTTTTCCTTTTTTTAGTTTATTTTTCGTGTCTATTTTTAAGGGTCAATTTGCTAGTGACTTTTCGTTTCCCTAAGTCATGTTTATGGTTCTTTGTAACTCCCCAAGGCATCATAATTACTTGTGGGAGCACTTTCTGAATTTTAATTGCTTTTATAGGAAATTAGTGTAACATGCATCACCACTTTGGTAATGGCATTATAGTAGAGTCCTTTTAATTTCTTAAGAGTTGTTTTTTCTTGGAAGTCCTCTTAGCTTATAAAGAGGGGGCAATTGTAACTCAGATTGAACAAGTTGATTTTGAATCAGAAATTGGGTTTTTCCCTTGTGAGAGAATTTGCTTCTCTTGGGTTCTTGAAAGAACCACCCTAGAACTTATCAAGGATTATTCCTTGTGGCATTCATCTCTTGGATTATCAACCTCGTTCTAGGTTGTGGCTCCTCATCGTTTCTATTTACCATCTCTTATCTCAATCCATTTTATCTTTTGGTTACTATTCCTACTTCTCATGTTAATTTTTCCAACCTAGATAGATTCATAAAACGAATCCACCCCTCTGGATTCACATCAAGCAACTACCTTAATCCCTATAGACTTCACATTCTTAGCACTGTAAAACTGAGGTGCCTTGTTCAGCTTGGTCTAATGGATTGCAACTTTAAAGTGATAAAGGATTTTTTGAATGAGTATGGTGTGAGGAAGACTTGATGCAAATTCATTGATCCCCTTCACCATATGAGATACTATCATATTGGGGAGGTCAATCTTTTCTTTCTTTAGGAGGTTTATCATACAGAACCTCTCCATCTCAGACACATGATCCTTACTCCTAGACTTGGGTAAGATCAGACATCTAAGTATAGCATGAATAATCCTAGGCTTGTCAAGCATAGCCTAGGACTTAGTGCTAGTGGGTTCAACTTCTCCATACACTAGGGGATTAAACTTCTTGTAACCTCCGTTGCTCGTCTCCCACCCAGTGTAGAAGATAGTTCCAACATATTCTACCATAGTGATGGTAGAAATGATATTATCATCCACAAAGATATCAATTCCCATTACCTTGCTAATTACAGAACGATAAATGGGATTGTCCTTGTTGAAATGAGCTTTGGCATTCTCTCAAAACTCTACCACTCCAGCTTCTGACCATTCTCGATCAAATTTGTTGAAGTAGGGAATCCACCCAACAGCTTCAAACTCAGCGACCAAATCAACACATTCATCCCTTAGAGAAAACATTAACGACTTTACTCTTCATAATGGTTCCTCATGTTTGGTTCTGGTTCTTCTTGGTTGCCATTGCAAATAGAGAGAAATGTAGAGAGTGGAAAGCTTGATTTACAGAGAAGAAATCAAGGTTCGCAGAAAGTAGGTGGAAGCAATTCCCTAGCCAGTTTCTCTTTCCAAATATATAGGGTACAAACCCTCTGACATTATGACATGATTGTGTAGACCTTAGAGAACGTTCAAAGGTCCACTTTTTGAAAAAGGTGAATATTAACTGTCTCAGACAGCCACGTCACTCAGATGAGATTTTAGATCATTACTAAGAGTTCAGACATACACATTCAAACAATTATGCAACTTCAGATAGGTAATGCAATTTCAGACAGTCATGCAATTTTAGATAAGTCATTTTTCGAATAATGCATAGATGTTTAGATGGCTTCTGATGAACTTAAACCTTTCTTCAGTTAATGGAGATCTTTGAAATTTTGAGCTTCTCTAAAGTGAGCTCTTTGACCTTCTTCTAAAGTTTTGAAATTACTTCAGACTGGCCTTCAGAACCACCCCTCTTGTAGTTCTCAAGCTCCTCCTTGAGTATAAGGTTTTCTTTCTCAAGAGCCTCACTCTTATTAACACCTATGTGTATGCTCTTGAAAGATCCTTATATTCTTGGAACAATTCCTTTGAACTATCTAGCAAATCTTCATATCTCTCTTGTAAATCAGGATCAGATTGAGGTCTTACCTCAGAGTCTGAGATGTCTAAAGAGGGCCTGCTTGCTGTTAGACATAGATTTGCTTCCTCAGTTGACTCTTCCTCCTCTTATGAAGTTGAGTCATCAAGATCTTCCCATTTTGCCATTAGCCCCTTCTTCTTGAAGGTAGGCTTCTTCAACGTGGGACAGTCAACCTTCAAGTGACCTGGTTGTTTACATTCATAGCAAATGATTTTATCAGTATTAGGAGAATCTTTACCTAACTTACCATTTTTACTTCTGAAGGGTTGGTCCTTTCTGAACTTCCTTTTTTTCTGAAGCATCCTTTTGACCTTCTTGCTCAGCAAGGAAAGATCATCATCTTCAGAGCTTTCTTCAAATTCTTCATCAGCTTATGAAGTTTTTTCAGCTTTCATGGCTTCATGTCTGGTCTGTTTTGGCCTTGGTTTTTAGTGCCAATGACTTTTTCTTGGATACATCTTCACCAAGTTCTAACTCATGCACCTTGAGAGATCCCAACAGTTCCTCTATTCTCAAGGTATTAAGGTTTTTAGCCTCCTGGATAGCAGTGACCTTGGGTCTCCAAGCCTTGGGTAAGCTTTTTAGAATCTTTCGATTATTATCTCCAGATTCATATGTTCTACCCAGAGACTTCAGTCCATTTGTTATAGTCTGAAACCTACCAAACATATGGTCAATGGTTTCTGACTCTTGCATCTTGAACATCTCATATTGATGAATAAGCATGCTAATCTTTGACTGTATGACATTTTCAATACCTTCATAGGCTGAAGCCAATGTGTCCCGTATTTCCTTGGCAGTGTTGCATCCATGAACTTTCTCATACTCAGGTTTATTCAAGGAACAAACCAAGTAGAGTTTAGCCTGGCATTAAGCTGCACTCGAGCTTTCTGATCACCTGTCCATTCAGACTTTGGTATGGGTACTCCACTATGCATGGGAATATAATAACCATCAGGGACTATGTCGCATGGATCTATGTTGTTGCGCTCAATGAATAGTTTCATATGATCCCTCCTTAAATGTTGGAGGCCTTGTCACAGAGGCTCCTACTGTGATATAATGGCTTGTGTTTGTAGAGGTTTCCATCTGGATCTTTTCCTTAAAACGATCAAGTGCTCAACTCGAGGCTGAGCTCTGATAGCAACTGTAGAAACACACAGGAAAACACTAGACAGAGGGTTGAATAGTAATTTTATAAAACTTTGCAGTTTTTCAGAAACCTTTTCTCAAACTGAGTTTTTAAGTTTTCAGACAGGTTTTCAGAGGTTATCTGAATTTTATCCTTTGTCTGAAATACTTCGGACAATGGATATAAAAAAATTCTAAGAAATTTTCACAAGTGTTTATAATAACTCAAATTCAGAACCCTCTTCTCGTTAGCTTAAACTGAATTTAAATATATATGAGTTAGAGAAGCACTCAGCCAAGATTTTTCTTGGTTCACTCACTACCACGGTGAGCTACATCCAGTCTCAGAGCCAGCTAGCTTTTGGATTTTCTCCACTAATCTGAACAGATTACAAGTATTATTTTTCACCTAAACCTCTTCAGGCTCTAAACAACAAGTATTGTTTGCACACCTAGCCTCTCCATACTCTTACAAGTATTGTTTTTTAACCTAGCCTCTTCAGGCTAAAAAATAACTGTTTACAAAGAAAATGAAGTTAGAACACAATTTTCTTCATTCATAAGTGTGTACAAATAAAACAATGATTTAACACTGGGTATGAAAGTTTTTGTACAAAGTAATCAGAGTAAAATCTACAAAGATTTTTGCAGCATTTTCTTTAAAAGTTTTTGTGCGTAAGTTGCTTCTTATTTGCTTCATAGATATCGCTGGTATTTATAGGTTTTGATGAGCTTGAAAACGTCGTTGAGAAGTCCGTTGTGAGATAGCATTTAATGCTCTTCATCCCGTTGTGAAACAGCTCTGACAAAGTATAAGGTTGCAGCGCTGTTCTGACCTCTGCAACTCCTGCAACACAACATTTCCTTATTTGTGTTTGTATTTCAAATATTAGCCAAAAGTAATCATTTTTCTTTCCTAATTTGTGTTATGAGGTTGTGTGAAGGAATGGTACAAACTTTGACTTGCCACGTCAGACATGGTCTTGGCTTTAGACAACACTTGAGTCTTCAGATCAGACTTTAGACTTCAGACTTCGGAAGATTCTTCAGAACTAGTTGGTTCAGAATGCCTTGAGCACTTCAGATAAGGCTTCCTTCAGAACCAAAGAGTACTCCAGACAACCTTTTAAGTTCAATTGTTATCCTATCTGAAATAACAGAATAATCATCAGTCTAAATTTGAAGTATTAAAGAGTTTATTTTAAGTTTATACTCATCAAAATCTTATCATAGGGGTGTCTTATACTTTCAAAGTCTTGAGACTCAACAGAGTGCTTAGCTAGAAGCAATGTCTAATTTTTGCCCTAAAACTATCATCACAGACCAATACATTATTATTAATAACATGGTTGAAGGGTGTTTTCAAAGGTCAATCATGGTTATTGTATGAGGCACATTGAGAAAAGGTTCCAAAGTACTTAAACCATGTTTATCGTGAACATGGTGAGTTTAAAAATCATTTTTACAAGTGCATCCATCAATCTATCACTATTGAAGAAAGATTCCTGCTTATATACTCTATTCATTGGCTAGAGAAGATATACTCTATTCAAGAAAAATGATTCCTGCTTATGTGCGTCATAATTTTTGTGCTTGAATGCCGACCACCCAAAGGAGTGAAAGTATGAATATGTTATTTAATGACTTTTTGAATTCAAACACTCCATTAAGCAAATTTATGACACAACAAGGCTCTTGATACACGCTATAACAAGGAAAGAGAGAAGACTTTCAAGACAATAAACTCAAAACCATTTATGCGAACCTTATATCACATGGAAGAAGAAGCTTTGAAAAATTATACAAGAAAGCTGTTTGGGATATTCCAGGATGAGTTGGCTGGCTCTCAAATGTTTGCTGCGGAGAAAGTTGAGTTTTCCAATGAAGTGTCCACTTACAAGGATCATGAAATTCAAAAAGAGAAGCCTAACTATTATGTGACTTTTTATGTAGACATGTGTTAGTTGTCACAAGTTTGAATTTGGGTATTCTATGTAGACATGTGTTAGTTGTATTCCTAAAGAAAAGGGTCTATTCTCTCCCTTCACAGTATATTCTACATCAATGGACCAATAATGCCAAGAAGGATAAAATTAATGAATTGACTGTAACGTCCCAATTTCTTAATCAAGGAAAAATGCCCGTTGAGAACACTTTTCCCCATTATTGAAACAGATTCGTGACATTATAACATTGATGAGATTCTGGCAAGCGTACCACAATTTCAGCAGTATAATAGTAAGTATGAGTTTATCGTATCCACAGGGAACGGTTCACTTCGTATTATTAGTGATCAGACTATCAAATAGAAACGGTATTTTGATGATTGTTGTGCTAAAAGTAAATTGCATAAAGTAAATGAGATAATAGAGATGAGGTAAGATAGCGTTACTTGGATCAGCATTGAACTTCGTATCATCGCACCCCTTATGCATGTGATTCCCAATATTATTTATGAATATATTTTTATAACATCCTAGCCAAACTATATTATTTTACCCCGAGTTACCAGATAGTAAAATACTCGAAGATAATCCATGCGGATTCTCCCAGGCGACAAATTATCCCTGCTTGATTGCTCTATTTTTCCGTTCGTTAACACTGTCAATTCACCTTATATTCCTATAGGGACTACTATGAAGATGTTGTCACATTCCAATTCTTCAATCATCGATTCCCCCTATATTCCTATAGCGATTACTATGAGTACTTTTACCAATCAGAATTCAAGTGTCCTATGTCTAGGCTTTCCCAAACTCATTGTTGTATTTACAAAACCATTTACCAATGCATCTTATAAAAACAACCTATAACTCCGGCACACAGGCGGAAGCTACGCATTAAGAAAAGTATAAAAGTACCGATATTATAGAATAGGGATTCATAAATAATAAAGAGAATTCACATACACTTGGGGATTGAATCAACTACATTCAACCCTATTGGAGAGTTTAGCTATGCATGGTAGCCATACAAACCAATGCAGAAACTGTCACGCGTTTTTGCCGTCTCTCTAAAACTCTCCTCTATCTTAGACTCTCTACCAAAAGCTCCCTATGATCTGTACAAAGGGTCCTATTTATAGATGAAGGAAAGCTATCTGAAATCTGGAAGGAATCTATTTTGAAATCAGATTAGAAACTTATCGCGTTCCTGCGCTTCACCTGCGCTCAGCGCATCTGCAGCGCGGGATCCAGAGAGGAATCCTGATGGTTACGCTTCACCTGCACTGAGCGCAGGTGGAGCGTATTTCTCGTTCCAAGCTCTCTTGATTCTCTCTATTTTTAACTTCATCTCTTCTTGATCTTATCCTTGTTTGCTTGGCTTTCCTTGTTTCCCTCTTTTGATCTGATTCTGTGTTTATCTTGACTTTGAATTTAAATTGGGAAGTTATCCGCAGAATCCTTGTTTAAATGGCTGCTGATCTTATCTTTATTTGCTCTCATTTAAACTTCAAATCTGCAGATCCTATCATCAAATGATGCTATCTTCTTTCCTCATTCAAATCTTTCTCATAAATCTGCAAAATCAACAGATTTTATATTAAAATAGCATCAAATTCAAATTAAATAAACACAATTATTAAAATTATTAATAAAAAGGGATTATTTTGGGGCATAAATTACTATTTTACCCTTGATAAGTGTAGTAAAAATACAAGAATATATCATATAATTGGCACTTATCAAACATCGTTTCAAATCATTTATATAAAAAATAATACTTCAGCTAAGTTTACATAATAAACGTTTTACATAAGTCATAACCAAAAATACATAATTCAATAAAATTCCTAAAAACTAGTTAGCGGAAGTCTAAGTTGAAGCAACATGATAAAACTGAACTTGGTCAAAAGTACAAGCGTTCCATAAAGTTTCAATAACTAAAAATCTAATGATAATAATATAGGCTACTAGAATCATCTCTTGGCCTAGAAAGATCTCTCAATCCACAATCGTACTAGGCATCCTTCATATCTAAAAATCATAATTTTTGTAATGAGACTAATGTCCCAATGAGTATAACCAAGCTGCAGATGTAGGAATAATATATAAATGACATGCAATAATTATGATACAATTTCAACGGCAAACCACATGATAATCACAATAAAAACATGAAACATGAAGTAAAACATGAATCTTAGGCGGGACTTGAGCTTAGAGTCACAACAAGGAGCATCCCCCTGCACTCATATAAACCTCGTCTTTTAACTATGATCGATTTTTATCAAACAACATGACAAGAGGTTATTTTTATCTTTCACATGATGGTCCAAGACCCGTGAGGCCAAATCCGAACATGAATACAACGTGATAGTCCAAGACCCTTGAGGCCGAAGCCGAACATGAATATAAGTTATCAATGACATGGAGTAGGAATATGACATGGAAATACTTAGTTAACATTTGTATGAAATTCAAATAACAGTGATCAACATGTATCATAACATATAATCATACCGTCACAATCATGCACACTTGAAATTCCTTTAACTAAACCCTAAGGTTTTAGCATCCAAGTAACATCACAATTATAATTAATTTCTACATCAAAAGCATGATCAATCACATCCATCAATCAAGAAAATGGTTAAAGAATAGGGATCATGAAATGGAATTTCAAACCCGATGTCGGTGAGTGTAGATTACACTCACCTCTAAAGTGACTCTTCAATGCCTTTGGGGTTTATTGAGCCTTCACCTTACATTCTTCCTCTCATAGAAAACGGTAACCCGAAGCTCCACTCTTCTCCTTCTCTCTAGGGCGGCTAAGGTTTTGAGTGAAAAAGTGAGGGTTTAGGTCCAAAAGTGTTTTTAAAAGATTCCCCGGTTTAAAATACAAAATTTTTAAAAAATAGGTCGTGCAATTTTTTGTTAAGCGACAGGAGCAAAAATTAGGCAGCAAGTCTGCTTGAAATTCACTTAAGCGAATTTTCCCTTGCTTGAGCAAAAAATTAAGCATCAAACCTGCCTAAAATTCACTTGAGCAAAACTCCATTCGCTTGAGCAAATTTCTCAGACTAATTTTCCACAAAATGACTGACATTTTCATTCAAGCGATGTAAACATTGGATTAAAGCATTTATGTGTTGTATGTTCGATAGCAGTAATGTTAAGAAAAATAATTTCATAAATTTGGGAATGTTCCTCCAACAGGCATTATTCCTTAGTTTACAAAATTAGGACGTTACAAGCTTTGCAATGTGTAAATATCAAAAGTCTTATTTCTATTTTTATGATGGGTTAAATTAGACACTGATGGGTTTCTGGCAAGCGAACCAAAAATCCAGTAGTATAATAGTAAGAAGAGTTATCGTATCCACAGAGAACGGTCAATTCACGTAAACTTGTGATCTAATTATCAAGGAAACAACGGTTTTGAGAATATTATTGCAGAATTGTAAATAGCAAATTAATAATCAATGGAATTAGGAAGGAAGAGTTAGAGACACTTTACTTGGATTAGGATTGAACTTCATATCATCACACCCTTTGTGCATGTAAAAACTATCTATTATTTTAGGTTACTCTATAATACTGTAGACAAACTATATTGCTAAGACCCCTAGTTACCAGCGGCCTCACACACTCAAAGGTAATCTATGTGGGCTCTCCCAGGCGACAGACTTACCCTCGACTTATTTTGCTCTCTTTTATTCCGTTTGTAAAAGAACTAATTGATAAACGCGGCCTACTCCTCTGGATGCACCTTGTCTAGAGTACTGTCACTACCCATCACTCATTAGAATACACCCACGTTATCGCTTCCGGGATTGACAATCAACTAATTCTTTGCTATCGGTAATTTAATAACCATGCCTATTCTTTAGACGGCCCTTTATTAGAGTACTCACACTACCCATCAATCACTAGCAACGCCCATGTTTCAGTCACTGGCTACTGAGTCCTCTTATTCACTCAGAGAATGAGTTTCTTCAGAATCTGCTCCCTCACTCTCAATCCTAGTCGAAACTAGCCTATAACTCCGGCACAAGCGCGAAAGTTAGGAATTAAGTACAGAATAAGATTACCAATATTATAGAAAGAGAGCACATGAAATAATAATATAGAGTTTACATACACTTGGGGATAGAATCAATTACATCCAATCCTAAGGAGAGTTAACTACACAAGGTAGCCATACAAACCACCGAAGATGCTGTCACCATCTTCAATCCTTGTGAAGCGTTCCTCCTCTCCTTCTCTAAACTTAGCTCTGGTGCATTCTCACTGAAATATGACTGTATTACAATAATCGTGCACACTGGATTTGGCACAAGAGGTTCCTATTTATAGACTAAGGAAAGACAAAGCAAATTGGGGAGAAATCTATCTAAATATGGCAACAGGGAGTAAATCAGCGTGACCTGCGCTCCAAGCTGCGCTACAGCGCAGGCTGGAGCGCAAGATCCAGAGAGTCTGCGCTTCACCCTGCGCTGTAGCGCAGGTAGCGTCCTGCAGCTCCAACTTTCTCTTTTTAATCTTGATCTCTCCCCGAGACTGGTTTTGGCAGATTTGTCTTTCCTTGTTTCCCTTTTCTTGATAAAATCCCTGCATTTACTGAGCAAACTTTAATTTATTTGGGAAGCTTGTCTGCAAAATCCTTGATTGATTGGCAGTGATCTCCTCATTAATGGCTTCAAATCTTCTTCAAATCTTTATTAAATGTCTTCAATCAATCCTCAAATCTTGCAGATATCTCCCTCATTTAATGTTATCTTTCTTCCAAATCAAATCTTTGTAATATCCTGCAAAAATCAGCAATATTTCTATCAAAATAGCATCAAATTCAAATCTCATATTAATAAATACAATTCTAATATTTAATAAAAGGGATTAAACTGGGGCAAAATTACCATTTTATCCTTGATAAGTGAACTAAAAAGTGCTCTAATTTATCAACTAATTTTCACTTATCAAAATACCCCCCAACTTAACTTCTTGCTTGTCCTCAAGCAAGAGACCTCTTTGCAATCAAAATCAATTCTATTCCCAGTGTATTTCAAATAATTAAAAACAAATTCAAGGAACTATTCATCAACTCCTTCCAAAGTAGCAGTCACTTTCCAAACATAAGAAAAACTTAGGATCAAGGGATGTTACCAATCATCAATCAGAATAGAAATACAAACATCAATTAAACTTCTCAAAATAGCAATTAAAGCAGTAAGTGATAAATCAAGGAAATCTCTCATTCTCACGGGTAAGTGTTTCCCTAAATCTTTTTCGCCACTGTTGAACAACTAGAATTGATAGTCGTTTCCAAGATCTGAACCGGCAAGCAGTTAATATGGATCAAAAGGTCTTTCTTAGGTTGTAATGAGGCTGGGCTATCAAGAAATCATGGGTTTTATGGATATTCAAGGAACACTTTAAATACAGAGCATCTTGTGATTGTGCTTGGGACTTCTCTCAATTCACCTGGTCATTCTTGAATGGTCACCCTTTTTCAGCTTGGCCTCATTGTTTGAAGAAATACTCCCCCCAACTTATTCAATTCCACACTTTTGTGCAGATTTTTTTTTACATAAAGAATAACATAGAAACTTTATTTGTGGGGGAGGATCCTTCTTTGTGATTTCTTGTGCCTTTTCTTGAATCTCTGTGACCAACCTCTTGTCCCATGTTGTTGTGGTGCACCTTGATCTCTATCCCAAGTGTTAAGGGACGGGGGTACATTCAATGAATATGGTTAGGGTGCATCAAAGGAAATATTCAAGCTCAAAAGGGCAATCAGTAAATGGAAACATTTAATCATGGTTGGCTATTTGGCACTGAGCACAATATTAGAATCACAAAATATGGCTTTGTCACTTCTATATCTTCTTCAAGCAAGCAAAAATTCAGAAACTCAAGCAATAACAGTTGACAAGCAGCGGTGAAAAGCTCTCAATTTCAGTGTTTGGGCTCTCAGCTCACCGATTATTGGCTAAAATTTCCTTGATAAAGCACTTAATGGATTTAATTAACTATCCTGATAGATTCTCTTGAGAAGTACCCTAATCCTAACTGATTATGGAATTAATCACAAGACCCTATCATCTTTCCTAGTCTGGTTAGTTGAACTACCTAATTACAGAGAATTTAAAAAAGTTACCTTGATTCCTAATTTCCTAAGGTCCTAAAATAATTAAAAATCCTAAAAATTTAAAAAATTTAACAGAAAAACAAAAAATAACTGAAAGAGTACTGCATAATAGATAATGTATCAGTGGAGAATCATATACAATACATATCAAAAGAAAAAGAAAAATAAGAAAATAAGAGGAAAAAATAAGAAAATAAGAAAATAAAAAGGAAAAGGAAAAGAAGGAAAAGCACCAAATAGGAAAGAAAAAGAATCAGTCCTCTTGGTCCTGATCCATGTGAGCTGCTCCATCCTCAGCTCCGGCTACTCCATCCCCCCTGGGAAAATAGGCATGTCCCCAGGCCACTGTAAATAATCATGAAAGAATGCAGGGAGCATGGGGTCCACACCAGCCTGATAGTGACTACTCTGAAAGTGAATAGTGGCTCGGTGGAGAGTGGACATCTGAGCCATCATGTGCGTGTTCTGGGCCTCAAGTCGCTAGGGAGCATGGGGTCCACACCATGCAGGGAGCATGGGGTCCACACCAGCTTGATAGTGACTACTCTGAAAGTGAATAGTGGCTCCGTGGAGAGTGGACATATGAGCCATCTGAAGTAAATCACAGAGTCACAAGAAGGGGGGTTGAATTGTGACCCTTGAAAGCTTTTGGTCCAACCTGCAAGTACTTTGAACAACTTACTGATCTTTGCTCAAGGAATGTCTTGGCTATCAGAAGTTCCTTATAGAAGATAGTGGTTAGTGTATAATGCCAACTAAGTAGATTAAAACTATCTTCTTAAAGGCAAGCCAAATCATAAGGACTGATCTCATTAAAATTTATTCTTCCATATATGTTTTTAATGTAGTTACAACTTAGAATAAGGTTCAGAAGAATAATATAATGTTTATGCAGTTATGCAGAAGCAAAACAATGAATCTGTCACTTTAAACCAATCTTCTGAAGAGTCAAATGATTTTGTATTTTAATAAAACTTTCCAGAATAGTTATTTAACCAATAACTAATAATATTATGTGAGAAAAACTATTCAGAAGCATAGTATAAAGTTTCTGCAGTTATGCAGAATCAAAACATTGAATCTGTCACTTTAAACCTATCTTCTGAAGGGTCAAATGAACTTGAAACTTTATGAAACTTTCTAGATCATATATTTAAGTAGTAATCAATTAGAATATCAAGTTAGATTGAATTAAAATCATGTTTATAAAGATCTGGTAGTTTGAACCCCAAGTTCAATATTGAACAATGGACAGATTTCAAGAATTGTGCTTCTGAAGCACCTAACAGTTTCATAATTTAATGAAACTTCCATATCAGTATTTTAACTGATATGGATGTAATTTATGTGAAAATATTAGTTCAAAAATAGGTTTATCAAAATTTAGTAGTTTGAACCTCAAGTTCCAATGTTGAACAATGAACATCATTTAAGAAATGTGCTTCTGGAGCACCAAACAGTTTCATAATGTAATGAAACTTTCCAGATCAGTATTTTAACTGATATGGATGTGTTTTATATGAAAATATCAGTTTAAAAATAAGTTTATCAAAATATGGTTTGTAGCTTGCTAAATATTCAAAGTATGAACAATAACTAACCAAGCAATAGATGTATGTGCAGAAAATTAAAGAGAGTAAGGGTAAGAGATATTGCACACATTATTTTTATACTGGTTCACCTCTCAACCTTGAGGCTACGTCCAGTCCCTACTCCCTGTAGGATTTTCCACTATATCAACCTTGATACAATGACTTCTTGGGTGCTCCTCACCACTAGTATTCTTTTTCCACAGCCTCTTCAGGCTTTCTACATAATCAACAAACTCACGGAAATAGACCATGACTTACTGCAAAAGCACAGGTCCAGAAATCTGCAGAACTTCCTTCTGCAGAAGCACAGGTCCAGAAATCTGCAGAACTTCCTTCTGCAAACTCCAAACACACCACAGGCTCACACCAGAGCCTTTACAACCTCTCCAATAACTTTACCTAATGTGCCACACGAGATTTTATAACAGACCAATCTCTCTGACCTTACAAAAGCACAGAAACAGCAAGGTAAAGTGCAAAAAGCTCACTAGATTACTAGTAGTAGAATATCCTAGTGAGCAAAACTCCCCCTCAACAACTTGCATAAGCAGATTAGAAAGAATTTGAGGAGAGAGAAAAGGTTCCAGAAGCTGGCAGTGAAAGCTCAGAGATTATTTTATGCTTCTGGAGTGAGAGGTGTGTCTCAATGTGAAGAGAGCACCTCCTTTTATAGGTGAGGAGCCTTGTAGCCGTTGGAATGCAGTCAAAATGATCCAGCTGTGATGCTTTGACAAGTCCCTTTCAGGTACAGCTGCAAAAGCTGACTGGTACAGCTGTCTTGTTGACTGGTCTTCATGCTTCTGCAGAACTTGCTTCTGCAGACAGCAAAACTGGCTCATTTCTTCACCAATGCTTCTGTGAATTTGCTGAGGATGATTTCTGGATTATTTCAAGTGTATTTCAACTTGTGTTACTCAGCTAAATCAGCAGGAGATTCATTTTAGACTTTCTGGTTTAATTTGCTGCTTCTGCAGACTCTGTACTTGCACATTCCTTCTGCAGAATTGTTTCTGATCAACTGCAGATGATTCTTATGCTTCTGTGACATGTTTCATGTTCTGTAGTTGATATATCTTAAGAATGAAATTTTGTTTATGCTTTCTACTTAGAATTTCCTCCTAAAATGAATCTTCCTTCTAAAACAATTTCATTTGGAGTTCTTGAGATGCTTCTTCTTGCTTCTGGAAGTGTGCAGAAATTCTGTTTCTTCTGCAGAAGCAAACTGCATCTTCTGGAAATGTGCAGAAATTTTGTTTCTTCTTCAAATATGCTTGTAAAGCTTCCAATCTTTTGTCCTTGCGTTATTTGCATTGTGAGAGAAATAATTATGCTTATGGAAGCTCCTTTTAGTGTTCTTCAACTTGAAATATTCAAGGATAATATCTTGAGGAGTGTGGGAACTTGTTCAATGCTTCTAGAGATACTTTGATCATGTTTGCAATTTGAAATAAGAATTTGATGCTTCTGCAGAAACTGTAAGTTTTGCTTTTAAGGACAAAACTGTGTTTCTAGTGATATTGATCTTCTCTAATTGCTTTGTTTGCATTAGCAACACTTGGAATGAATATGCTTGAATTGCTTAAGTGATCTTTCACATTCAGAAGGTGTCCAATTTCATGAAAAGCTATTTCTCATGCTTCTAGTGGTCTTGAATGATCCTTCCAAAGCTTCAACTTTGCTTCTGAAGCTTGATACAACTCAGTTTAATGTTCATGGGATCTTAGATGAACTATCTTGACCTTCTTGAAGCTAAGAAGCTACTTCTTGAACTCGTTTCATCACTTTTGACATGAAAGCTCTATGTAGCATGCTTCTGGACACATGTTCTGATGTTAAATGATGTTTTGATCTTTACACCTTCCTTCTGTAACTTTTCCTGTATTCTTTCAAGCATTCTCAAGTGAAAGCATTAGTACCAAAGTATACAGAACACTTAGAATATTGATGTGAAAGTTTGTTGTCATTAAAACCTTTGCTCAAAGGGTCTTGGACCTTACACCATCATGTGCGTGTTCTGGGCCTCAAGTCGCTAGGCCCAGACTGGAGCATCCATGTCTGCTGGTGGTGGTGGTGGTGGTTTTTGCTGCTGCTCATCCTCAACCTGTAATTCCGCAGCTGCTATACAGTTGGCTTCAATATAAGCTCTGGTCATAGGTAGTGTAATACGAACCCTAGGGTTCACCTCTACACCCCTAGATCTGCAAAGGGATGTAATAAGAAAGGGAAGTCGAGTCTGATCTTGGAGTTGGGTGTCCGACGCTCCAAAGCAGTAGCATAGTCTGTTATCTTCTGAGTGATGATCTGTGAGACGTCAATAACAACGTTGGTGAGGATGGAGTAGATGAGGTGGGCTATGGGCATAACCACATCTGAAACATTCCCAGTAGGATAAATGTTGGCCAATATCAGTACTGTCCACATCTGTGAAATGCTCCTCATGTCCTTCCTATAAATTCGAGCAGCATGCCGATATGCGTTCCTTTCAAAGGAACGCCCCAGTAAACAGAGTAGCTGAGCGGTTCTCGATGTCGAGGGGATCATTGTCGTTAAGACCCACGGTCTCCATCCTATCCTGGTATTGGCACTCCACCAGGTCTCTGTCCCCCTCTATGGGATATGTTAGAAGTGCGTTGATTGCATCGCAATCAAACCTGATCACCTGTCCCCTCACATAGGACTCATTTCTAATGTTAACGCCTTGGTCTCCAATGGCGTTAGCATAGAATTCCTTGACGATATCCGGGTCAAAGTAGTTGTCAGAGCGACTGAGGCGGCCCCATTGCCTCCTGTGGATCTCAGCTGAAAACTCCTCGTACTCATCCTCCTCAAGGATGACTGGTCGCTCCTTAATGAACTTGCAGTCTGAAATGTCAGTGTAAGCTTCAAAGGACTTGAGGTCCTTGAAGCGGTGAGGGTCAAACTCAGGTTCCCTCTGGGGGGCCTTCCTCTTGGCACCCCTTGTGCCCTTCCTAGAGGAACTAGGAGCACTGACGTTCTTTGTGCGAACCATCTGCAAAACAGAAGCAAATCAAAATTATTTATGCATCATAATATTTAATTACTCATAATTATGAAATAAATGGCCAATTAATTTAAAAAATTAGAGCAATCAATTAATCAAACAATTGTGCATAAAAATTTTGATTTTAATTATTACCCAATAAATGCCAATTAATTAATTAAGACATGCTAAAGTGATCAGTTTAAAGCGGTCCTAAACAATCCTAACAGGCAACAGTGAGAATTAAACTCATGCTCAAAAATCATGTCATCAGTAACATGCAATAAGGCATAATTATTTATGTAAGGGCATGCAAAATATCAGAGCAATTAATCAATCATACATGCACTAACAAAACAATTTGCAGAAATTATTGAGCACTTTAAAGACTACCACCTAAGCAAACAGGAATAACTCACAAAGGATCCTAACCACGTGCAAACTAATTTAAACATTTATGAATAATTATTTCTTTCCTAAAGGTCCCTAGAATCCTAAATTTCCTATCCTAAGGTTATAGAATAAAAAATCAAAATTTCAATCGGTTAAAAAGAAAGAAAACTATAAAAACATACCTGGTATAAGCTCAGAAACTGAAAATGAGGGCTATATGAGTGAGAAAAGGCAAAGCAAAGGTTAGGAATATCAGAGAAAAGGCAAGGGAGAAAATGAGAGGAAGTTCGAAATGAACTTCCTCGTTCAAATTTCGAAATTTAAAGCCGCGCTCCCTGCACTACACCCTGCGCTACAACGCAGGGTGGAGCGCGCACTGCTTCAGAAGGTGAAGCGTGCCGCTGCGCTCACCCTGCGCTGCAGCGCAGGGTGAAGCGCAAAAGTCAGAGAGTTTGGATTTCCAGTTTAATTCTGCGCTTCACCTGCGCTGTAGCGCAGGCTGAAGCGCAGATGTGCAGTATTCTCTCTACTTCTGCTGCTCCTAATTGATTCCATGCATTCCTTTTAAATTTATATTCCCATTTTAACAATTTCTTAATTATACAGGTAAATCCTAAAACTAAAAATTACCAAAAAGAAAAATAAAATGAAATTTAAAAACTCACAAACACTGGGTTGCCTCCCAGGAAGCGTTTGTTTAACGTCTTTTAGCTCGACGCCTGGTTATGCAACCTCTTTATGGGGGCCTCAGGTGGAGGATGATGTTTGACTCCATACCAGTTCTTCCTTTGAGCTCCCATCCTCCATGCCAATTTGTGACTCTTCCTTCACTGTCACTGTCTTCCTCAGTATCAGATGTTGATCTTTTTCTTCTCTTGAATTTGAATTCCCAAGTTGACTCTGGGTGCTTTACCCTCATCCTAGGTTTCCTCAGAAATTCAGAGCCTGGAAGCTTTGAAGAATTTTTGGAAATAGCATCAGTTTCTTGTAATTTGGGTATACCCCTGTCAAAATGAAACACAATGGTTTCATCTTTTGAGCTCAATGCATATTTCCCTCGATCAACATCAATTATCATCTTAGCATCCTTCATGAAGGGTCTTCCTAAAATTAGGGGGACTTCAGTATCCTCCTTCTCTGTCTCTGCAATGTAGAAATCTACGACATATGCAAATTTATCTACTCTAATTTGAATATCCTCTATTATCCCATGTAGGCTTTGAGCAGATTTATTTGCAAGAAGTAATCTCACATTTGCAGGCTTGACCTTCACATTACTCAACTTGTTAAAATACGATAGCAGCATCAAATTAATGCTCGCTCCAAGATCTAATAAAGCATGAGTAGAGGGTAGATTACCAATAGAGATGGGTATAGTAAACCTACCTGGGTCAAGTGACTTACTTGTAACTAGGACCTTTTCTTCAAGATGTTCCTCTTTTTGTTGGGCCGCTTTTTCTTCATTTTGATGAACAGCTTCCTCTTGAAGCAATTGTTCTTCAAAGATGATTTCTTCTTCCTCATCAAGTTCCTCCTCCTCTAACTTGTTGCCATCAGTAGCAACCAAATTGCATTGTTCCTTTGGATTGGTTTGGGTCACAGCTGAGAAGTGCTGTTGTCTGTGCTCTGTCATCTCATTGGCTAACTGACCCACTTGATTTTCTAGAGCCTTGATTGATGCCTCTGTAGTTTTCTTGAATCCACTAAATCCTTGAACTAAGTCATCAATATTACTTTCCAAAGTATTTAATTTATCCTATGTTGAAGGCTGCTGTTGGTAAGGTGGTTGTTTTCCTCCATTCTGATTCCAACCTGAGTTGGTTTGGTTATTTCTCCAACCTTGAGAGTATTGGTTGTTGTTGTTGTTGGAGAAATTACCTTGCCTTCCCTGGTTACCCATGTAATTGACTTGCTCTGGGTGTATTCCTTGGTTAGCACATTGACCATTTAGATGGCCACCTACACAGAAATCACAAATCAATGGTTGGGCTTGGATGGGTTGTGAGTGGACAGCTTTGAGTTGTTGAGGGAGTGCCTTTAACATCTCAGTGAGTGCTTCTATTTGACGTTTAATGAGCTTGTTTTCAGCTAACAAGGCATCATTCTGATTGAGTTCCAACATCCCTTTCCTTGGTACTTGCGCAAGATGCCTTCCACTTTGAGCTTGTTGATCGTTCTGAGCGAAGTTGTTAATGATTTCTAGTGCCTGATCAACTTCTGCGGATAAGATTGTTCCTCCTGCTGCAGCATCTATAAATGACTTTGAATCTGAACGCAGTCCCTTGCAGAATATATTGAGTTGGGCTATGTCTTCATAGCCATGATTGGGACACTTGCACAGAATATATTTGAATATTTCCCAAGCTTCACAAAGTGGCTCATCAATCCCTTGTCTGAATGTGGAAATATCTGCTTTGGCTTCAATCTACTTCCCAGGTGGGAAGAAACTTGTCAAGAATTTCTCCTCAACCACACCCCAATTGGTTAGACTTTGATTTGGGTGTGATTGCAGCCATTCCTTAGCTTTACCTATCAAAGAGAAAGGAAACAAGCGTAAGTAAACAGATTCTAAATTGCCCTCCTCGAATCCCATAGTACCAATCAATTCATAAAAGTTAGAGAGATGAGTATTTGGATTTTCATGCTCCAATCCAGCGAATTGATGTGTACTAATGAGGTTGAGGTGTGCAGTCTTCAATTCCAGAGTTCTGGCATTTGGTGGTAACACAATGCTTGAAAAGTGACGTGGTCCTTGATGGGAGATGTAATCTCCAAGTCTCCTTTTTGGAGCTTCCTCTGCCATGTTTTTGGGTTCTTCAACAATTATTCTCCTTCTTCTCCTTCTCGAGTTCCTACCGCTGTTCCTTCGCGACGTCCTTTCTATTTCCGGGTCGAACTATAATTGATTGGGAGACGCCTGACCTCTCAGAAGCATAAACAAGAAACTTGAAAAAGGTAAGTGTTGAAGAGATTTTTATAATAATAGAAAAACAATAAAATTCCTAATATAATAAGTCCTAAAATTAAATAAATAGAAATCCTAATAAAACAAAAAAATTAATTTCTAAGATAATTAAAAGAAAACTTGATAACTAGACCTCCAAGGTCTATGCGAATTGGAAATCGTTCCCCGGCAACAGCGCCAAAAATACTTAATGGGTTTCTGTCAAGCGAACCAAAAATCCAGTAGTATAATAGTAAGAAGAGTTATCGTATCCACAGGGAACGGTCAATTCACGTAAACTTGTGATCTAATTATCAAGGAAACAACGGTTTTGAGAATATTGTTGCGGAATTGTAAATAGAAAATTAATAATCAATGGAATTAGGAAGGAAGAGTTAGAGACACTTTACTTGGATTAGGATTGAACTTCATATCATCACACCCTTTGTGCATGTAAAAACTATCTATTATTTTAGGTTTACTCTATATTACTGTAGACAAACTATATTGCTAAGACCCCGAGTTACCAGCGGCCTCACACACTCAAAGGTAATCTATGCGGGCTCTCCCAGGCGACAGACTTACCCTCGGCTTATTTTGCTCTCTTTTATTCCGTTTGTAAAAGAACTAATTGATAAACGCGGCCTACTCCTCTGGATGCACCTTCGCTAGAGTACCGTCACTACCCATCACTCATTAGAATACACCCACGTTATCGCTACTGGGATTGACAATCAACTAATTCTTTGCTATCGGTAATTTAATAACCATGCCTATCCTTTAGACGCCCTTAATTAGAGTACTCACACTGGCTACCGAGTCCTCTTATTCACTCAGAGAATGAGTTTCTTCAGAATCTGCTCCCCCACTCTCAATCCTAGTCGAAACTAGCCTATAACTCCGGCGCAAGCGCTAAAGTTAGGAATTAAGTACAGAATAAGATTACCAATATTATAGACAGAGAGCTCATGAAATAATAATATAGAGTTTACATACACTTGGGGATAGAATCAATTACATCCAATCCTAATGGAGTGTTAACTACACAAGGTAGCCATACAAACCACCGAAGATGCTGTCACCATCTTCAATCCTTGTGAAGCGCTCCTCCTCTCCTTCTCTAAACTTAGCTTTGGTGCATTCTCACTGAAATATGACTGTATTACAATAATCGTGCACACTGGATTTGGCACAAGAGGTTCTTATTTATAGACTAAGGAAAGACAAAGCAAATTGGGGAGAAATCTATCTAAAAACGGCAACAGGGAGTAAATCAGCGTGACCTGCGCTCCAAGTTGCGCTACAGCACAGGCTGGAGCGCAAGATCCAGAGAGTCTGCGCTTCACCCTGCGCTGTAGCGCAGGTGAAGCGTAGGTAGCGTCCTGCAGCTCCAACTTTCTCTTTTTAATCTTGATCTCTCCCCAAGACTGGTTTTGGCAGATTTGTCTTTCCTTGTTTCCCTTTTCTTGATAAAATCCCTGCATTTATTGAGCAATCTTTGATTTATTTGGGAAGCTTGTCTGCAGAATCCTTGATTGATTGACAGTGATCTCCTCATTAATGGCTTCAAATCTTCTTCAAATCTTTATTAATTGTCTTCAATCAATCTCAAATCTTGCAGATATCTCCCTCATTTAATGTTATCTTTCTTCCAAATCAAATCTTTGCAATATCCTGTAAAAATCAGAATTATTTCTATCAAAATAGCATCAAATTCAAATCTCAGATTAATAAATACAATTTCTCTAATATTTAATAAAAAGGGATTAAACTGGGGCAAAATTACCATTTTATCCTTGATAAGTGAACTAAAAAGTGCTCTAATTTATCAACTAATTTTCACTTATCAGACACCAACAAGCATGTAGATCAGTTAGTATGGAGTTGTTTCAACTTAACTCGTGGTCTTGCACAAAATAAAAACATAACTCTTCATAAAAGAGTATGTCTTTATTATATAAGCTTATGGCTTTCAAATTACATGTATGGTTTTCTTTTCTAATATTTCATTGTTAAAAGAGAATAAACTCTTATTCTAAGAGGAATTACATGCGTAGAATTGTGGTGGAGCTGGTGGTGACGGTGATGGCAGTGGCAGTGGCAGCGGCGTCGGATGTGGTGGCGATGACGGTGGTGGTGTAGGGTTCCCAATGAAAATGGTGGTGGTAAAAGGTGTTAGGTGGTGGCGGAAGCCACTACAAAGGTGGTGGTGGTGGTGGTGGTGGCGACAATGGTGATAGTGTAGGATGCCAGGCGACAATCATGGTGGTAAAATGTGTTAAGTGGCAGTGGATGAATTATAATTTTGGGAAGAAAATTAGGAGAGTCGATGGTAGTCTTGTCAATAAAAAATTAATAATGAGATGTTCCATTCCTTTCTCTTTGGTTCCACCTTTTCTTATAGAATCAAAGTGTTCAACTTTTTTAATGAAGTCATAATCTATTCTACTTTTAAAACACACCAAACATAGAATAGAGCCTATATGTCTCATTATGTTCCATTCCGAAGTGTCTACCAAACGCTACCAAAATTGTGTTTGGAAAATTGTTTGCTTGTTTGCCTTAGAATGTGCAAAGTAAGTTTATACACGGCTAAGCAAAGACACACTAAAATTTTAGCCTTGTTAAAAAAAAGACATACAAAACCTCAAGGTTTCTTCATCAATTTTATTACATTTTATGCATTGGGTACGCTTTCTCTCTATTAATATTTATTTATTCGATTTAACATAAAAGTTCTTTGTTTGACTATAGTTATTATCCTTATGTATCTCTCATTAAGTTTCTAACAAGATCTATATCTATATATTAATGCATAGAAGCATGGTAAAGTGATTGATTTCATAGTTAAAATTTTGTAAGACACTGCTCAACTTACCAATGCTAAACAGAACTTATCTGTTCAGTTCTCAAAGTAGACACAAACCTTACAAAATAAGCTTATTATATAAGTTTATGGCCCTCAAATTACATGTATGGTTTTCTTTTTTAATATTTCATCGTTAAAAGAGAATAAAGTCTTACTCTAAGAGGAATTGCATACGTAGAATGATGGTGGAGGTGGAGGTGGTGGTGACGGCAATGGCAGTGGTAGCGACGGAGGTGGTGGAGATGACAGTAGGAGTGTAGGGTGCCCAATGACAATGGTGGTGGTAAAAGGTGTTAAGTGGTGGCGACAGCGACGACAAAGGTGGTCGTGGTGGTGGCGACAATGGTGACGGTGTAGAGTGTCGGACGACAATGATGGTGATAAATGTGTTAGGTGACAGTGGAAGAATTATAATTTTGGGAAGGAGGTTAGGAGAGTCGGCGGTTTAGTTTTTTCAATAAAAAATTAATAGAGATATTATGTTCCGTTTTCTTTGGTTCCACTTTTTTTATAGAACCAAAGTGTTCCACTTTTTTAATGATGTCATGTTTTGTTCTACTTTTAAAATACACCAAATATAGAATAGAACCTATATGTCCCATTCTTGTTCCGTTCCGAAGTGTCTACCAAACGCTTCCAAATTTGTGTTTGAAAAATTGTTTGCTTGTTTGCCTTAGAATGTGTAAATGAAAGTTTGTACACGGCTAAGCAGAGACCCTATAATTTTAGCATTGTCACAAAAAAAAGACACACTAAACCTCAAGGTTTAGTGTGCTTTTTTTGTGACAATGCTAAAATACATTTTTGTTGTAGAGATAATATTTTTGCTAAAAAAATAGTATTTATATATGAGATAATATATTTATACAATAAAAAATATATAATAATGTTGAAACTGCCTTTGAAACATCTAACTGTTTTCAGGATGGTAGTTATTTCAGTTTAATCAGTTTTTGTAGTTAACAACTATCTTTTTTTGTTCCTGGCTTCCTATAAAAGGGGTTTTGTATCATCTTGTCATACTTGGTACTTCTGAATAAAAAATTTCCGATCTGTTGCCCCCATGGATGTAGCCCAAATTTCTCAAAGGGTGAACCATAGTAATCCTGTTTGTGTGATTCTCTTCTCTCCTTTTACTCTTCTCTTTCAATTGTGTTTGCATTCTGTTTTCTTGTTTCTGTTTTTCTGTTCTTGTGTTCTTCACAGTTATAACAAACTGGCACCAGAGCTCAGGCTGCGATCAAGGGAACTCAATTCTCCTATACCGTGGTTCTGTTCTGAACATCTGGTCTTCTGTTGCATCTGTGAAAGAACTTTCAAGAAAGATGTCAAACACCATCAGGATCGAGAAGTTTAACGAGAAGAACAGTTTCAATCTCTGGCGCATCAAGATGCGAGCTCTGCTGAAGGAATAAGGAATTTGGGGTCCTCTAGCTTCTGTTTCTGCGAAGAAGAAGGTCATCGCAAAATCGGAGGAGAACCAAATCTCTACGGAAAAGGAGAACTTTACAGAACGAGAAGAGGAGAAAGCTCATTCACTAATCTTGCTTTCCCTATTTGATGAAGTTCTTTACGAGGTAGCTGATCAAGAAACGACCAGTGGTTTATGGTTGAAGCTTGAAAAACTCTACATGACAAAGTCAATATGCAGCAAGCTGTTGTTGAAGCGCCGTCTATTTGGTCTTCATATGAAGGAAGGCACGCCTCTGAAGGATCATTTGGACGAACTAAATTCAATCTAGATGGAGCTTAGAGATATAGATGTCAAGATTGAAGATGAGAATGCAACTATAATTCTGTTGGCCTCACTCCCACCCTCCTATGAGAGTTTTGTAAATTCTCTTAGTGTTGGGAAGGAGTGCATCACGATGGAAGAGGTAAAATCAAGTCTGCACTCAAGAGAGCTCCGGTTCAAGGCATCTGCTAGCACTGAGGAGAAAAATGGAGCAGGGCTGTTTGTCTCCAATTCTGCCAAGAATGGCAAGAAGAATAAAGATAAAGGTAAGAAGAAAATTACAGTCAATCCAAAAGATATTTGTAACTACTGCAAAGAACCGGGTCATTGCAAGAAAGACTGTCCAAAGAAAAAGAATCAGAAACCGGTTGCTGCTGTCCAAGAAGGTTCCTCATCTGAAAACGAGCTCATACTGGTTGTTGTTGACAATCATCAACATTCTGCCGAACAATGGGTTCTTGACTCGGGTTGTTCTTATCATATGTGTCCTAATAGGAGTTGGTTCCTGACATATGAGAAGAAATCTGGAGGAAATGTCTTCATGGGAAATGATATGGCATGCAAAACAATTGGTATTGGATCAATTCAGATTAAGATGCATGATGGTGTGATAAGAACCCTTACAGAAGTCATACATGTACCAGATTTGAAGAAAAATCTGATATCTGTTGGAGTCCTTGATTCAAAAATTTTCAAATGCAATGCTGAAGGTGGAGGGATGGAAATCAGGAAGGGTACAACCCTTGTTATGAGAGGTGTCAAGAAAGGTAACCTATACATGCTTCAAGGATCAACCAATTCAATCACAGAATCAGTATCAGTGGTTGATAAGAATATACCAGATTTGACACAACTGTGGCATATGCGTCTTGGTCACATGAGTGAGAGAGGAATGATGGTTCTAAGCAAGCAACAACTCGTGGGAGATGATGCAGTAAAAGAACTCAAGTTCTATGAACATTGTGTCTTTGGGAAACAACACAAGATTAAATTTCCAAAGGCTCAACACATTACCAAGTCCACTTTGGATTATGTTCATTCAGATTGTTGGGGGCCCTCTCGAGTAGCTTCTCTTGGAGGAGGCAGGTATTTTCTCTCTATCATAGATGACTACTCAAGGATGACTTAGGTGTACATTATGAAAGAACCTAGCATTCAAATACTTCAAAGAATGGAAGACTTTGGTTGAAAACCAGACTGGTAAAAGAATAAAGAGGCTCAGAACTGACAATGGTTTGGAGTTTTGTTCTGCTGAGTTTAACAACTATTGCAAGAGTGAGGGCATTGTAAGGCAATACACTGTCAGAAATACCCCTCAACAGAATGGAGTGGCTGAACGTATGAACAAAACATTGCAAGAAAAATCAAGATGTATGTTGTCCAATGCTGGTTTAACCAAAAGTTTTTGGGATGAGGCTGTGAGCACATCATGCTACCTGGTAAACAGATCACCCTCCACTTCTATAGGTTGTAAGACACCTATTGAGGTATGGTCTACTAAACCTGCAGACTATTCAATTCTTAGAATCTTTGGTTGTCATGCATACTATCATGTAAATGAAGGGAAGCTTGAACCTAGATTTAGGAAGGGTTTGTTTATGGGTTATGGAGATGGGGTGAAAGGGTATAGAATTTGGTCACCTTCTGAAAGGAGGATTATTCTTAGTAGGGATGTTGTTTTTGATGAATCCCACATGTTTCACCCGAGATTGGAGTTTTCTGTTTCAAGAAACAAAGAGGATGCTCTCAAACAGGTGGAGATTGAAACCATCCCAACTACAACTCAGGACAAGGAGTTGATTGATGAAGGTTCTGAAAACCTCAAGAAGAACAAGTTGAAGATGATGATTCCAATCTGTCTCATCAGCAAGAGACTCAATCTAAAACTGGAGCTAGTCAAAGACCTCGGAGACAGATTAAGCCCCCTCTTAGATATGGTTTTGAAGACATGGTTGCCTATGCTCTACATATAGCATAAGAAGTGGACTCTCCTGAACCTACCACTTACAAGGAAGCTCTCAATCATGAAGAATCAGATAAGTGGATCCTTGCCATGCGTGAGGAAATGGAATCACTCCAGAAAAATCAAACCCGAAAACTTGTCAAGCTACCTAAGGGAAGACATGTTGTTGGATGCAAATGGATATTCAAAAGGAAACCTGGAATTTCTGGTATTGAAGCAGTCAGGTACAAAGCACGTCTAGTAGCTAAAGGTGTCAGTCAGAAGGAAGGTGTGGATTTCAATGAAATCTTCTCACCAGTTGTAAGACACACCTCAGTAAGAGTCTTGTTGGCTCTTGTTGCTTTCCAGGACCTGGAACTTGATCAATTGGATGTGAAGACAGCCTTCTTACATGGAAAGTTAGAAGAAGATATTTTAATGGAACAGCCAGAGGGTTTTGTTACTCAAGGAAAAGAAGACTATGTCTGCCAACTACAAAAGTCTCTCTATGGGTTAAAACAATCTCCAAGACAATGGTACAAGAGGTTTGATAGTTTTATGGTCATCCAAGGTTTCAAAAGAAGCCCCTATGACTGTTGCGTCTACCACAACAAGGTGAATGATGATTCTCTGATATATCTCCTACTCTATGTAGATGATATGCTTATAGCTGCCCGGGACATGAATGTTATTCAAAATCTGAAGACTCTCCTAAATGGAGAATTTGATATGAAGGACTTAGGAGCTGCCAAGAAGATCTTAGGAATGGAAATCTATCGAGATAGGACTCAGAAGAAGCTTTTCTTGTCACAAAAGGAATACATTCAGAAGATCTTATTTCGTTTTGGGATGAGCAATGACAAATCCTTAAGCACTCCCTTGTCAACCAGAGAGAAATTATCAGCTACTGTTCAGGCCCAATCTCAATCTGATTTGGAATATATGTCACGAGTACCTTATGCAAGTGTTGTAGGAAGTCTCATGTATGCCATGGTATGCACAAGATCTGACCTTGCCTATGCTGTCAGTGTTGTGAGTAGGTATCTACATCAACCTCAGATAGAACATTGGAAAGCTGTCAAGAGAATATTTCGCTATTTGAAAGGAACATATGTTGGACTCATTTATGGAACCAATCAGACTGCTATCTGGCTGGATACTCAGATGCATATTATGCTGCTAATCTAGACGGAAGGAAATCAATCACATGTTATGCATTCACTCTTGGAAGTTGTTTGGTTAGTTGGAAAGCCACATTACAACCTTCTGTTGCTCTATCTACAACAGAAGTAGAGTATATGGCCCTGACAGAAGCTGCCAAGGAGGGAATATGGCTGAAAGGTCTGGTAACTGATTTAGGAATCACTCAAGAGTATGCCCTGATTTTCTGCGATAGTTTAAGTGCTATATGTCTAGCTAAGGAACAAGTTCATCATGAAAGGACCAAACACATAGATGTGTGGTACCATTTTATTCGGACTGAGAAAAGGATTTTAAGGTTCAGAAGATTGACACTATGCACAACCTTCCTGACATGTTTACAAAACCTGTTCCTAAAAGCAAGTTCATGCACTGCCTTGACTTGCTTAATGTTGATTGTTGGAAGTAGCTCTTTGTGGCAGGTGGCAACAGATTCTCATCTCTAAAGTCATGAAGTCTTCAGTCAGAAGATGGTTCAAATGCAAGGTGGAGATTTGTTGAAACTGCCTTTGAAACATCTAATTGTTTTCAGGATGGTAGTTATTTCAGTTTAATCAGTTTTGGTAGTTAACAGCTATCTTTTTCTGTTCCTGGCTTCCTATAAAAGGGGTCTTGTATCATACTGTAATACTTGGTACTGCTGAATAAAAAATTTCTGATCCGTTGCCCCCGTGGATGTAGCCCAAATTTCTCAAAGGGTGAACCACGTTAATCCTGTTTGTGTGATTCTCTTCTCTCCTTTTACTCTTCTCTTTCAATTGTGTTTGCATTCTGTTTTCTTGTTTCTGTTTTTCTGTTCTTGTGTTCTTCACAGTTATAACAAATAATTTATACAACACATTTTTTTTCTCAATTTCTCTCTATTACATCACCCATCACATCTCATATTTCTTTCTCTTTTTCCTCTTTTATCTCTACATCTTTTATGTTGTACATGTTATTGTACACAAACAACATTTCTCTTTATAAATTGGGTATAAATTGGGTACGCTTTCTCTCCATTAATATTTATTTATTCGATTTAATATAAAAGTTCTTGACTGTAGTTATTATTTTAAGTATCTCTCTTTAAGTTTCTAACATGATCTTATATCTATATACTAATGCATAGAAGCATGGTAAAGTGATTGATTTCATAGTGAAAACCTTGTAAGAAACTGCTCAACTTACCAATGCTAAACAAACAGAACTAAACAGTTCAGTTCTCAAAGTAGACACAAATCTATGGACAATCTTTCCCTGTGGAGACTTGCCATTGCCAAGCAAAGTTCAATCTTGGCAATGTTTTTCATAAAGTCGAACATACATAAAAATATGCCATTGCCATTTGCCAAGCAACATATCATCTACAGATAGTTCATTGGATAATGAGATGGACATATAGGCTAAATCCTAGGAGAAAGATGAACCTGCAATGGATTTTTCATCACCATAGTAAATTCCTGTATTTCAGACAAATCAACATCCCCTCCTTCTGGAACCTTCCAATCAAAATTCCAAACTAAATTGGCCACAAAGTATTCCAAATGGAGCAAAGCTAAATTATAGCCAGGACAAATCCTCCTCCCTGCTCCAAACGGCATCATCCTTATCTCTTTACTCCCAGTAATGTCAAACGCCTCAACCTCCTTCTCCCCATCTTTCAAGAACCTCTCCGGCTTGAACTCCATGGGATCCTCCCACACCTGAGGGTCCCACCCCATCTCCGCCACCATAAAATTCACACTCTCATTTTTAGGCACTAAGTAACCATCCAAAACGACATCCTCAGTCACAGCATGTGGCAACACAAAATGCCCTGGCGGGTGACGTCTTAAACCTTCCAAAACGACAGCCTTCAGATAACGCAGCTTCTGCAAATCTTCCTCCTTCACTTCCTTCTCTTCTCCAACCACCTCCCTAATCTCCTCCACAACCCTCTGTTGCACGTGCGGGTACTTCACCAAATTCGCCATGATCCATTCCAACGCGGTGGAAGTTGTGTCCGTGCCGGCGTTCAGAAACTCCGAACACAAACTAACCACTTCCTTTTCGTTCAGTTTGCGTTTCTCCTCTGGCAACTCCAATTCCAACAGAGTATCCACATAGCACACAACAGAGTCTTTATTCAATCTACCTTCTTCCTTGACTTGCTTCCTTCTCCTTTCTCTTATCAACGGAACCAGCACATCCTCTTGCTCCTTCACAAGCCTCAACAACTCCTCCCAGCGATTCCGGAACAAAATTCGAGTGAGTTTGGGCCACAAATTCAGGATGTTGAATCTCCTGAATCCCAAAAGGACGTTCCTCTGGACACGCTCAACGTCTTTCACTTTCTCGTCGCTGACTCTTTCCCCGAAAGACATGAAAACGAGCAAACAGAACATGGCGTAACGAAGGTGGTTGATGATTCTAACAGAATGAGTCGATTGAGATTCGGAATTTGATTTCAAGCGCGTGAGGAGGGTGTCGAGCACCCACTTGCGGGTTTCGGAGAAGGACTTCACGCGCGAGGGGTGAAGCATCTCGGTTGCGAGGTTACGACGGAAGGCACGCCACGTGGCACCGTAGTAGGCAGTGTTGATGCTGTGTTGGTTACAGGAGAGGAGATTGCTGGTTGGAAGAGGTTTAGGGCGATCAGAAAACAGAGAACCGTTTTGGATGAGTGCTTGATGGGCGAGTGAACGGTCAGCGATGAAGATGGCGGGACGTGAGCCGATGCGGAGGGTGATGATAGGACCGTGTTTGGCGTGGAGGCTTTTGATAATGGGTTCCAGTTGAGAGGCTGATTTTCTGAGCCATGTGATGCTTGTGATGATGGGGATGTGGGGAGGACCAGGAGGGATGGTGATGCTGTTGTTGTCTTTGTTTTTGTTGGATGAGGGATTGGAGAAGATGGCTCTGATGAGGAAGCCTATGCAGAGAGAGACCAGCACGACGAACCAAGTCTCCATATGTGGTAATCTATAGCTTTACTCTTTTGCACTGAGATTGTTGCTGATAGGAGTAAAGCAAAAAGGATATGATGTTACAACGTCAATAACACAGACCTCAGTTTCCTATAAATAATCCCCAAATTTTAGTACACCTTGGCGGATCAGTTTTCTCATATTTATCCATAGGAAAAGGAAAATAAAAAAGTCAAAATAAATATAAAATAAAGGTGTAAACTATTAGAATTGTAAATAAAGTAGGTATTTATGAAATGTTATATTTCTCTTTAAAGAAATAAATCTCCACCACTAAAATAAAAATATCCGTTAAGGAAAAAAAATATATTTATAGATGGTAGATTGATATAGTAATAGTTAAAATATAAATAATTGCAAAATTATTATATATGTAATTATATTTTTAACTATTATTTTTTAGTTCACAAACACAACTCTTTATCTTTTTCTATATACAGGAACATATCTAGACATTTCGGGGCCTTAGGTAAAAATTAAAGCAGGAGCTCATGTTAATATAGACTGATAATTTTTATGTTATTTTTCTGGCTTTTTGACCTGCAAAATTATTTATTAAAGTTTTATAATCAAGTAATTCTAACATCCCACTCTCAATAGATAATATAGCTAACGCATTCAGTCTATCTTGTAGCATTGTTGATCTTAAATATAATTTAATCAATTTTAATTTTGAAAAACTTCTTTCAGCGGTCGCGACAGTTACATGTAATGTTAATAATATTCTATAAGCAATGTATGTATTTGGAAAAGAACCTAATCTTTTTATATAGTTCAATATTTTTAATGGTGTGTTAACTTCATTTGTTAGAATTTCTTTCAATAACTTTAATTCTGAAAACAAATCAAGACCATCAATATCAGAATGATCCTCAAAACTCAAAATCTTTTCAAGATTGATACGATATTTTTTTCATTTCATCTTCCCCTAAAGTTTTAAATTAATTTGAATCAAATAAAAAACAAAACATGTTTTCATATTCTAAAAATTGATCAAATTGACTCTCAATAGAAGAAATAGATTGATCTAATATATACAAAAAATAATCAATACGAAAAGAATCTTCGGCAAAATGAGTTATCTTATCACTATCAATGTCATCAAAATGTTTTTTTCTTATGAATCTTACGTTTTTCATTGAACTTGGGCTCTATATCCATTTCAATAGTCATTTCTTTGGTGGATTCTAATGCAGATACAAAACCATTTTCCCTAAAAATTTTTAAGTAAGTTATAAGGCCTCTTAAGTGATCTATAGCAACATCTATATTTTTTGTCAAAAAAAGTAAGTAAAGTAGTGACTTTTTTTTGTCAAAGAAAAGTAAATTGCATTAATGTGGAAACCGTAGAAGTAGCCAATAGATCATATGCTCAACAATACTATTGATACAAGGAAACTCACGGTTGAGTGTTGAGTGACTTTTCATTTACAAAAACTAATAAATGAATTGTGTACTTTTAAGTAGTTTAAATGATAAGAAAAAAAGAGATTTAAAAATGTAAGATATGTGCCTTATAAAATATTGGGCCTTATCTCAAATATTATTAATTTTTTAAAAAATAACTAATATCAATAATACTACTATTAAAAAAAATTGGGGGGCTTTATAAATTTGGGGCTCTAGGTTGTGGCCTTATTTGCCTTATTGAATGTCCGCCCTGTCTATATAAAGTGAAAAATAATGTTATTTGTATAATTATATTGGACGACAACTTACACCAATGAAAAAGAAAGAGAGAAGAGTGAAATATGAAATGTGATAAAGAGGGATAAAAAAAATATATTATATAAAATGTTATATAAATTGATTGTACAAATAATAAAATTCTAAAGTGAATTAACTTAATAAGATGACCCAATGGAATGTCTGTCGATTTTTATTAACAATAACGTGAAATAATATTGACCTCTGACTCTGAGTCTCATATAAATAAATTGATATATGATGAAGTGTTATTTTTCTCTTTAAATAAAGAGATTTACATAAAGGTGAATTCACTCAATTAGATGATCAAGAAAATGTGAATTTTTTTTAATACTATGTTAATAGATTCTATTTTCATTATAATATTAACACTTAAGTATGTATAGTTAGTTTTTCATTTTAATATTTTTTAATTAAAATAAAAAATTTAATCATAAATAAAGTATTTTTATTTATTTTTTACACCTTAAATATCATATCTCCTTTATATTCCTTTTCATAAAATTCTAGTGAGAATTTTGTTTTGGTCACTTTTATAATTTTTTTTACCAAATTTTAGAAGTATTTATTAACTTTTTATTTTTTATCTTTTATAATTAATGAATTTTATAATTTTTAAGATTTGATTAATATGAGAAATTAAATAAAATTTATATTAAATAGAGATAAAATTGATAATTGAATAAAATCAGAGGTAATTTGTTTTATCACATTATCTTATCATAGTTTGCGATTCTTTTCTCTCTCAAGGTGTACAAAGAAAATTTGGGATTCATTATTCAATTAATAGAAGAAGGATTAATTATGGCTCTTCCACTTCGAGTAATAACTAATAACACTCGACAAATGGCGGAGGGATTGATTGGGGACAACGAAAGGTCAAATTGACGTCACCCCATACGTTTGATTTTGTTTTTGGCTAATTGGCTTAAGCTGTGCCTATGTGGACTTGTTGTGTTGGGAACTTGTGGCATTAGATTGAGACTTATTACGTAGAAGAAATTATTAGGTGGTAGAGACCGCCACATTATCTATGATTTTTTAACTGATTAGTATTTGATAAAAATAAATAAATTTATTAAAAATAATTTCATTTAATATTTTTTTATGTGTCAAAGTGGTAGGATCATAAATAACGTAATAGTGCGAAACCATCTAATAATTTCTTACGAAGAGTGTAGACTTTAGAGACACGGTACGAACAAAATATGATGGCGGTGTTGACAATTTGAGTCCGCCTTCTTTCTTGTTACTTGGCCCCTACGGCACCACAACTTATCTTTGTTGGTAGTCTCAGGATGCACCGAGAATCTGCCCCCATGGTTGTTCCCCTAAATTATGTTGCCTAAGGCTACTTGTAACATCCCAAAAATTGAAATTGTTTTCATAAGTGAAATTAGGAGTATAAAAGGTATTCATAAAATGAAGTAGGTGAAAGGGGGTTAAAAACTGAATTTTAGGGGATAACTCTTGAGCATTTTCGCTCAAGCGAGATGGTCCTTACTTGAGCGAATATATCAGTAAAAATGTAAAATTTAGTTACTGATATTTTCGTTTAAGCGAAAATGGTCCAGAGAGTTAGGGTGCTCTTTGTCTGATTTTCACTCAAGCAAGGAGAGATTCGCTTAAGCGAAAATCAGCTCCTCGCTCAAGCGAGAACTCTCACTTGAGCGAGAACGCGACAGAGAGCTACTGTCCAATTCTCGCTCAAGCGAGGGAAGTCTCGCTTGAGCGAGAACGCGCGGAGTAGTTTTTTAAAAACACTTTAAGGGTCATTAGACCCACATTCTAAACACTTTCTCCCACCATCTTCGTTCTCTAACTGAGTAAGAAGAGAAGAGAGGAAGAGAAGAGAGCTTGAAGGGACTCAACAAGGAAGAAGAAGTTGTCACCCACACCTCCTCAAGATCATTCCCTATTGCTCTAGAGGTGAGTGTGATTCACCCACTCACTCTCATTATGTGTAAACCCTACATGATCCCTCTCCTCTATTCCTATTTCCTTATGCTTGTGCATTCTTGTCTATGATTATGAATGATTATTGTGCATTGATTGACTTAGATGTATTATAGGGTTTGGGAATTGTTAGGGTTTGAGGAAAAACCATATTCTACAATAAATCATGTTCATCTTCATGGATCAGTTTGATGTAAATATTGAGGAATCATTTATGAATTTTAAGTTGCTCTAACATCATGAGATCATTACATACTTATGGATGAGAGGAAAATTATGGGTCTTTGACCTATAGAAAATTATGTAAGAGTAAAATGAAATGTTGATTGATAATTAAGATAGGGGTAAACAATAAGCCTAGATGGGCAACAAATAAAACGTTCCTTGTACACTGAGCTCGGGTCTGGCCAGAGGTTAAGTGATAAGACCTCAGGGGTGCTGGGTAAAATACCAGAGGTTGATTGTTACATTACTTATATTGTTAATTGTAAATTTATATCTCTATATTCCGTCGTGCATAGAATTTGCTTGTACGCCTACACTGCCTGCATGATCACATTCACTGGGAATTAATTTGGTCTCACCACACGTTTGTTGCTTATTTTAGATGTGCAGAGCTCTCAATCGTGCACTTGACCGAAGGACTTGGGAGTTGATTAGTGGATCCCCATTATTTCCATTCTTTTGCATTTACTACACTTTGATTTATATTCATACTTTGGATTTTTGTTATTGGTTATGTATTTTGGTGCCCTTGAGGCCTTTCTCAATATTGATGGTATTGTAATTATTTTGAGGATATTATTGTACATGTGCAACCCTTATTAGGCATTTCTATTTTGTTGAGAACACATGTATTGTATTATCCAAAATTATGCTTATGTATTTCATTGGCATACCTAAGCGCTTTATTTGTGAATTGTATTTTGATATCGATAATATCATGAAAAATAATTTGGTAAATTTAGGAATATGCTTCCAACGAGCATTATTTCTAGATTCACAGAATTAGGACGTTACACTACCATTTTAAGGCACAAACCCTGTAACATCCCAAAAATTTAGAAATCTAAAATTATAACAAAAATAATAATCATAATAAAATTAAAATACTTATATTGTATTTCGATAATATTGGTGATGAAAAGGGAATCTTTATAATAATAACAATAACTATTAATAAAATAATATTATAATATTAATGATATAATAATGGCACGATAATATGAATACCAAAAGAGAGATATAGAACTTGATATTAGAAGATATAATAATTGTTATTAATATAACAAGATAATAATAAAATTATTAGAAGATAAATTATATTATTAATGTTTCAATCAACCTTAATTGTTATAAATGTAGTAGTTATTCAATTATTAATATTAATATATAATAATATCAGAACCGATGAGGACATCCTGAGGAAAGAGATATGCGTTAGCATTCTAATTTAAAGATCATATTTCAAAATAGGAATGATAACATCACAAGAAATAGAGATAAGAGAGTAATATCAAGTTTAGGATAATGTTTAAATATAAGATTCGAATTGGAATTTGAATGTAGATGGATAAGGAAAAGCTTAAGAGGCAAAAACTAAGGTTGCTGCTTAATTTTGGGAATTAGGCCTAATGACCTTGGTGTACTAATTCGCAAATATCTAGAGTTGTAGATGTCCGATTGAGGTGATTCCACTCTCATTAGAAAGCTTATTTCCGGGGCTTCAGTTTGATAGGTTATATGATAGGGTTTGGATGAAAACCCGACCTTCAAACAGACTCATTTTCGCTCAAGCGCAGCCTAAGCAAGGATATCAGCAAGAAGGGAAAACTGCAATCTGGTTTTCTCGCTCGAGTTGAGCTCGAGCGCAGCCTGAGCGCAGAAAAACAGAGAGAAATTTGAGAAATTCAGCTCGAGCTGAGCTCAAGCGCAGCCTGAGCGAGAACTCGCGCTTGAGCTGCGCTCAAGCGAGGCTTGAGCGCAGGTCCAATTTCTGCACTTTAAAACACGTTCGTGGACGGTTTCAGTCAGTTCCTTCTTCCGTTTTTTCGTATTTTCAGAGAGAGATAGAGGTTCTAGTGAGAGAAAGTCCCAGCAAAGGCCAAGAACGATTTCTACTCATCAAGATCGAGTCTTGCATCAATCTTTCCCCCATCAAGGCCCTCCGTTTTCTCGACTAACAGGTGGGTGGACTCTCACTTGTTTGTTCTGGATGATTGCCATTGCATGTTCCCTATTCTTTTTCCCCTTTCCTTCTATGAATTAGTGATATATGTATAGTATGAACATAAGAATTGTGAATATATTGACTATTGTATGTATGGAATTGCCAAAACCTTAGGGTAGATGACTGGATGATTCTGTATGATGGTTCTTGACTATGTTTGATGATTCTTGATTATATTATTCTTGAATTCATGGGCCTTTGGCCATCATAGTCATGGAATTATGAATTTAAGAAATCACAGAGCCTCCGGGCTATCACAAGGTCATTGACCGTCACAGGCCTTCGGGCAATCATGTTTAAGAAAGACGAGGTGATCTCATCTAACCCTCGGCCAAGGGGAAGATGGGGGATCCTCAATTATTAAAAATAATCAAGTAATGTGTCATTCATGTTCAAATAAGACTTAATCTCAGGTTTCCCTGGACGACGGTCATTGGATTCTCAGGCCGAGCGCTCATCACAGTCAAGTAACAGAGAAAAGACCCCGGGTGTCGGGAATAACACCTCACAGCCATGCATTGCATCTTGGTGATAGATTTTCTTTATGTTGAATTCTGTATCATTATCTCTTTTATGTCTCTAAATTTATATGTATGCCATGATGGTCCTTGGTTGCTTTCCCCCACACTGCACACACTGTTACACTCACTGGGACGTTGGTCTCACCCCATTCCATGGGAACAATATTTTCAGTGGTGCAGGATACTGATCAAAGCTATGACGAGTAGTAGATGGCATGTGAAGACCATTAGTCTTATTGTTTATTTTACTTGATGTTTTTCATGTTGTTTAGAACCACTAGTGTTATTTGTTAAAGCTACTTTAGGAATCATTATGTTAGTTTAATATTTTTGTATTGGAGCCTTGATGGCAACAGTATGTTATTATTTCATTGAGTTATATATGTATTGTTGGAGCTTTAGTAATTGTTGGGTTACTCAAGCGATGGTATTGTATGTCGATACGCGAAATGAATGAAATAATTTCACGAATTTGGAAATAGTGCTTCCAACAGGCATTATTTCTGAATTTAGAAATTAGGACGTTACATTTTGGTATCAGAGCAGTTCAATCCAATTGGACTGTGGTTAAGTTAGTTGCCCGTGACTCACTATTATCCCACTGTACCCCGTAACTAATATAGGGACTGATCACCCCTCTACTGGGTGCGTTGTACACGGGATTATGGTTAGTGACATGAATAGGATACCTCGTTAATGGAATTGGGGCACTTCCCTAACGAGGTTAGAGCCACCCATTTGTTAGATGAAGGGAGGATAATGTTGGTTGCTTGTGGTTACACCTTGAGTGTGTGACTTGTTTGATTAATCATGATGCTTGTTTTGCTTGAATAATTGACTGATATGTCTGCTTGTTTGCGTTGTTTGAATGTCTTGCATGTGGAGATGATGGTAAATTTCTAGGATTGGAGTTTTTCCATGACAGGTAGAGGTTAGAAGAGAAGTGTGGGACTCATGGGAGGTTAGAGGAACCTAATACTATTAGTGAAGGGGGAGTAACACTAGCTCTTGGTTAAGCGTTTACCGTCGAGTTGGTATAATCTTAAAGATAATTCGAGGAATTGAATTAGGGTCTTTAATCTCATATTCTTTCCTTCTTTCCTTTTTTCCCTACTGGTGTGTGTTGGTGTTGAGTTGCTATTTCGATTCTAATCTCATTCTTAGTTGCCTAGTCATTATATGGATCAAATTAGATATCTAATTTGGCGGTCAGTGATTTTAATTTGATGGTGATTAGATTATTTAAGCCTTATGATCAGTAATTTGGTTTTAATATGCAAGAAGCAAGTGTAATCATTTGTTCCCTAAAGTATTAAACTAGTACTCCTAGAATCCCTAATGGGTCATTAGATGTAATTATAGTACCTTTATACCATATTCTTGCTCCCTTTCTATAAATCCCTGTTAGTGTAGGTTGACCCTGATGTTGATGGTTATCGGTAGTTGCACCTTGGTGACGTAATTTACTTGAGTAGGATGGATTGTTTGATTTACTTGACTGAATTTGAGTTTCTTGGATTTAGAATTTATCTAAATTAGGATAATTCAGATTCCCAGATAAGTTCTTATTTCCATTTGAAATAAAATGTTTTCAAGGATAGGATTTGTTATATATATATATATATATATAGATATAAAACAAAATTGTTAGGATCAAATTAGATGTAAATTGGAGGATTTTGAGAGTAGATTATCTTATGAGTTTAATTTTTAGAGGTAGCTAGAAATTTATGAAGTATAACTAAGATTCCAATAAAGGTAGTGATAATAGCAACTAATAAGCTACTTTATAACACTAGAGGATTCAGATGAAATAGATGTTGTAGGATAAATAAAAATGTTTGAAAAATACGATAAGGTTTGTTGGAAGTAGATAAAGTCGGGAAGGAAATAGTATCTATTATTTTATATATAATTTTAGGAATTGTTAGCAGAAAATAGGAATTTCAGAATAACACAGGGTAGATAATTATCAGAGAGACGTCATAGTATTTTAAAATATATCGTACCCCATCAAATATTGTAAAGATAAATAAATATTGTTAAAAAGTAAGAATAATGAAAATATGAAACAAAAAAAAAATATTAAGGATAGATTTTATAAAGTCATATAATTAAATAATAGGAATTTACTATCATAATCCCTTTATTAATTAAAATTATTTGAAATGATAACATTATCTAAATTTAGATTAAAAACTATATATATTTGGTTGAGATTAGTTTTCTGAAAGTATTAGAATGAGTAAAAAAAAATAATAATAAAATAAAAGAGAGAAACCCTTAGAAATAAAAACAGTTTAAGTGTACAAATCTTCACATCTAATTAAAAACTGGGAAATAGGTGAAAGGAGAACGGTAAATGGATCTTTAGATCTTAGGATAAGATTATAATGGTTTGGAGTTGTTTTCAATTGATGAAGGATATGAGGAAAATATTATATAAGAGATAAAATTACTTTCGAATATAAAAATCTTTCTAGGGTGATGATAAATTATTAGAACCTAGGAAGATGGATAACGTTTTGCACAAAGTTTAAGTGATCGTTTATTTGAGGAAAACTGTGAAGCTTGTTTTTGTAGGTTAGATATGGAGATTTGACTAATAATTAATAGTTTTAAGAATAAAGATTTGGTATTGTATGATTTAAGAGGTAGAGATTTAATCTTTTTAGAGATAGAGGTTTCTTTATTTTGATGGTTTTGGGTGATAGGGATTGAAATTGAGTAATTATGTATATATGGTTAAGAATTATTGATTTCATCATTGGATCTAGGAGGATCTCGATAAGGACATTTTACAGTTTAGATAGTTTTATAATTAGGATATGATCACGAGTCAATGGCTCACACATTTATCGTTATTTAGGCCATGATCTTTGAAAGTGTCGAAATTAATTATTTAATAGTTACACAGGTTTTTGATCATAAGAAAAATATTCAGAAATTACAGTTGAAGACATAGAGCTTAAGTTTAGGAAGGAAACTTGAACTTTTAGGTTATGGTAAATGTGGTGAATGATTCAATGAATTTGGTTTAGGAATATAATTTATTCTAGACTTCGAATAGTTAGTCACAATTATTATTAATGGAGACATGATATCCAACCCGAAGCTATAGGTTACCAATATGCAGTGTCATAGACTTAAGTTTAAGAGAATAATAAGACAAATTTTGAGGACAAAATTTATTTAAGGGGGGGTAGAATTGTAACATCCCAAAAATTTAGAAATCTAAAATTATAACAAAAATAATAATCATAATAAAATTAAAATACTTATATTGTATTTCGATAATATTGGTGATGAAAAGAGAATCTTTATAATAATAACAATAACTATTAATAAAATAATATTATAATATTAATGATATAATAATGGCACGATAATATAAATACCAAAAGAGAGATATAGAATTTGATATTAGAAGATATAATAATTGTTATTAATATAACAAGATAATAATAAAATTATTAGAAGATAAATTATATTATTAATGTTTCAATCAACCTTAATTGTTATAAATGTAGTAGTTATTCAATTATTAATATTAATATATATAATAATATCAGAATCGATTGGGACATCCTGAGGAAAGAGATATGTGTTAGCATTCTAATTTAAAGATCATATTTCAAAATAGGAATGATAACATCACAAGAAATAGAGATAAGAGAGTAATATCAAGTTTAGGATAATGTTTAAATATAAGATTCGAATTGGAATTTGAATGTAGATGGATAAGGAAAAGCTTAAGAGGCAAAAACTAAGGTTGCTGCTTAATTTTGGGAATTAGGCCTAATGACCTTGGTGTACTAATTCGCAAATATCTAGAGTTGAAGATGTCCGATTGAGGTTATTCCACTCTCATTAGAAAGCTTATTTCCGGGGCTTCAGTTTGATAGGTTATATGATAGGGTTTGGATGAAAACTGCACCTTTAAACAGACTCATTTTCGCTCAAGCGCAGCCTGAGCGAGGATATCAGCAAGAAGGGAAAACTGCAATCTGGTTTTCTCGCTCGAGCTGAGCTCGAGCGCAGCCTGAGCGCAGAAAAACAGAGAGAAATTTGAGAAATTCAGCTCGAGCTGAGCTCAAGCGCAGCCTGAGCGAGAACTCGCGCTTGAGCTATGCTCAAGCGAGGCTTGAGCGCAGGTCCGATTTCTGCACTTTAAACACGTTCGTGGACGGTTTCAGTCAGTTCCTTCTTCCGTTTTTTCGTATTTTCAGAGAGAGAGAGAGGTTCTAGTGAGAGAAAGTCCCAGCAAAGGCCAAGAACGATTTCTACTCATCAAGATCGAGTCTTGCATCAATCTTTCCCCCATCAAGGCCCTCCGTTCTTCGTTCTTTCTCCGTTTTCTCGACTCACAGGTGGGTGGACTCTCACTTGTTTGTTCTGGATGATTGCCATTGCATGTTCCCTATTCTTTTTCCCCTTTCCTTCTATGAAATAGTGATATATGTATAGTATGAACATAAGAATCGTTAATATACTGACTATTGTATGTATGGAATTGCCAAAACCTTAGGGTAGATGACTGGATGATTCTGTATGATGGTTCTTGACTATGTTTGATGATTCTTGATTATATTATTCTGGAATTCATGGGCCTTTGGCCATCAGTCATGGAATTATGAATTTAAGAAATCACAGAGACTCCGGGCTATCACAGGGTCATTGACCGTCACAGGCCTTCGGGCAATCATGTTTAAGAAAGACGAGGTGATCTCATCTAACCCTCGGCCAAGGGGAAGATGGGGGATCCTCAATTATTAAAAATAATCAAGTAATGTGTCATTCATTTTCAAATAAGACTTAATCTCAGGTTTCCCTAGACGACAGTCCTTGGATTCTCAGGCCGAGCGCTCATCACAGTCAAGTAACAGAGAAAAGACCCCGGGTGTCGGGAACAACACCTCACAGCCATGCATTGCATCTTGGTGATAGATTTTCTTTATGTTGAATTCTGTATCATTATCTCTTTTATGTCTCTAAATTTATATGTATGCCATGATGGTCCTTGGTTGCTTTCCCCCACACTGCACACACTGTTACACTCACTGGGACGTTGGTCTCACCCCATTCCATGGGAACAATATTTTCAGTGATGCAGGATACTGATCAAAGCTATGACGAGTAGTAGATGGCATGTGAAGACCATTAGTCTTATTGTTTATTTTACTTGATGTTTTTCATGTTGTTTAGAACCACTAGTGTTATTTGTTAAAGCTACTTTAGGAATCATTATGTTAGTTTAATATTTTTGTATTGGAGCCTTGATGGCAACAGTATGTTATTATTTCATTGAGTTATATATGTATTGTTGGAGCTTTAGTAATTGTTGGGTTACTCAAGCGATGGTATTGTATGTCGATACGCGAAATGAGTGAAATAATTTCACGAATTTGGAAATAGTGCTTCCAACAGGCATTATTTCTGAATTTAGAAATTAGGACGTTACAAACCCTCTATTGGGTAAAGAGTCATCCCGGAAGAATCCTAGTTGTAACAATCATCAATCTACACCTCAACTTCACCCAAATATACTTCCAAGCCCTCTCACTTAGCAAACAATACCAATTCCTATAATCAATTTTACCTAGGTTCTATTGCTAAAGTGTGAGTGTCCTTGATTTCACAAGGATCACAATGTTGTATAAGACTAGCAGAGAAGACACAAGTTCTCTCCCTTTGTCTTCATCAACCATTCGATCCTTTACCATTTCCCATGATGATCTTGAGATAGATCTGGCATTGATACCTATCAACAAAATATCAAACCATTATGACTGAAAATAAAAAAACTGAAAAAAAATATTGGCATACTGATCATTGGTTTATATGTTATCAAAGAATGAAAATTACAATAAAATATATGATTATTTACCGGGCCTGTCTATGGTGGACCACGATCCACGTGGTCCAGGATGTAAAAATATAGTAATTTAAATTCCTAATCATTAAATCCAATACTCATTTTATTAATGATTGATTATATTAAATCGATTTTCAGTTACTTTTGTGAAATACTGGTTTAAAATCATAAAAATCCTAATAGATAGTATTGTGTAACTTGAAATTAATATATTCTCAACGAAACTAGCATAAGTTGTATTATAAATCTATATTTTTCCTTAAATTAAACTCAAATAATCATATAAGGATTATTTAATAAAAAAATAAAATTATTTATTCACCTTTTATAACCAATAAAATATAAGTTGGACTGCAGACCAAATTTTATTTGGTCCACCCTAGAATCATCCTTATTTACCACTATTCAATTTCAGGCATTATTAGACACACTCTTGTGTATAACTAGTGTTCGACCCATGCGATGCATGAGTATTATTATTCAAAAAGATTGTTTATATTGAATATTATAATATATTTAATTTTAATTAATATAAATATGTAAACTTTAGAAAATGATAACAATTATTTTTTTTTTCATATTAAAATTTATACTTGTTTATATAGAAAGAATTAAAAAATTTAAAAATAGAAAAATTATTTGAAACAACAAATTTCAAACATTAATAATTATAAATATAAAATATATCATATCATTTATATTTTTTGAAATATCTCTTTATACACAATATTTTTCATCAAATTATAACTTTTAAAAATATAATCACATATAAGAATCCTAAGTCCTTATCGAGACTTCACCCTAAATATAGCACAATATAATTGACCATGAGAGAAAACGGTTTTTTGGTAAATAAACACCAACGTGTGACAATGTCTAACTTTGACTTTTATTAATGGTTACAACAAAAAAAAAAAGAAAAATGAAAATTGTCTTCGTTGAAATATTTTAATGGAGTGAGATAATCAAATAGAATTAAATTCATTCGAGGTGTTCCCAAACAGTGGCGGAACTTGACCAAATAATTTGGGGGTGCCAAAATAATATTTTGAGGTGTAAATAAATATATAATATTATTGATTTAATTTTATTATCAAGAATTTAATAACTATACATTGTCAATGTAAAAATGTTTTACACAGATGATGTGTTGCCACATCATTTAATGAATTTAATAGTATATGATGTGTCATATTCATTAAATGATGTGGCAACACACTGTTGGATGTTTGTATAAAATTTCTTTACACTGACAGTGCATAGTAATTAAAATCTACTTTTAGTCTCTCTTGTTAAAATTGTAAGGTCCAAGAATCCTCTTAATTGGTTTTAATAATAACAACCAATCAAAATTTACTTGGAATAATTCTGATTTTAAAGGACTAATTACTTTACTTAAGTGTATGTCAAGAAGATACAGACAGGTTTCTACAGAAGATATAATTCAAGTCCAGAAGAAAGAAACAAATCCTAATTATTTTGAGAAAGATGACTCCAATGAATTGAGAAGAATTACTTAATGAAGGAAAGCAAGAAAGTCGTTGAGAAATTTAATAAAAAGGATTCTCTGTAAGTAAAATCAATAAAGACAAAGATTGTAGAAGAAGCAGAAGATGGATCCTCTATAACAGAAACTTCAAGAAGCAACTCAAAGTACAAGAAAAGGAAGTCTGGACATAAAGATAATTGGAATAAAATAAATTTATCCCTTAGAACCAAAATTCCAGACTCAGATCAAGTTATGACATATTAGAAGGAAGATTCACTTTTATAAAGTGAAGAAGAAGCTCTTTGCTGGAAAATCATGTCTTCCTAAGCTTCCAAAAAGTTGCAGTCAAGAGAAAACAAACTCTGAAGTCTCCTAAAATGATCACATGTCATTGACAAGTCTTTGCAGAAGAAGAAGGGAAATTTGCAGAAGGGTTAACTGTCATAAATACTTCAGAAAAAGCAGAATACAGGAAACAATATGTTTTTCATTTCTGGGGTTACAGCTGAAGCAAATACAGCTAAAATAATTTATATCAATCAATTTAAGTATCCCAGAATGCTCAAGGAAGAAATGACCACAGCACCCACAAGCTTTTCTCTCAACAGAAGAAACATATTGTCAGATTGCTGAAGAAGATACAGAATTCATTGAAATCTGGTTTTATCATTTTGGATATACTGCTTGGGCCAAAAATTCTTGGAATAATTTATGTTGAGTCAATAATGTCCTATGGAATGTACTCAGAAGAAATGCCTGCAAAATTCACAAGAATTTCGTTCTGCAGAAGATATGTCTTCAGAAGATGCACTTGGTCAAAGATGACAACTGTACATGTAAGTGACAGCTGCAACTTGAAAGGGACAGCTCCAAGATTAAAGTTGTGAGTCTCCAACGGCTATTTTCCTTCAGCCTCTATAAAAGGAGACATTCCCCTCAAACTGAGGACACACCTCTCTAGAAGAAGCATCAGTTCTTCAGATTTACAACATATATCTTCTGGAAAATTTCTCTCTCTTCCCATTTCTGAGTATAAGCTTTAAAAAGTTATTTGAGAGAGAGTTGGCTCATTATTCATTCAGCTGCAACTTTATTGCATACATTTTGAGCCTTGTAATTTTCTTTTCACTACTTATTTCTTTGTAATTTCTTAAGGAGGCTTAAGATTGTATTTGCCTCTTGAGAAAGTGTGTTGGACCTGTTAAGTTGAAAAGTTACAGAACTGTAGTGGAGAAGAAAGCCTGCAGTAGGTGTTCTGCAGTGTTTTCAGTGGCTGTTTCTTCTGCAGAAGCATCTGCAGTAAGCTTACAGCCTTGAGAAGGTGAAACTGTTTCTACTTTAGGAGACTGAAGAAGCTGCAGAAGAATACTAGTGGTAAAGTGTACCCCCAAAGTAATTGTAAAGAGAAAGTTGAGTAAGAAAATCCTACTTGGTGTAGGGACTGGACGTAGCCTCAGGTTGGAAGAGGTGAACCGGTATAAAATCTGTGTGTGCAATCTTCTCTTCCCTACTCTCTTTACTTGATAATTTATTACATGTGCATCAACTATTTTGAAAACTATCTAATACCTAAGTGTTGCTAACTAAAAGTTTCAATATAGGAACTGTATCTTCTGCATACTACATAGTATATAACCTTTATCGTTTGGTATAAAAACTTTTAATATAAACCCAAGTTTATCTTGAACAGATTAAGTATTAAAAGAAAATATTGCAGAAAATTTTAAGCAATCACAATTCAACCCCCCTTCTTGTGATTGGAATTTCAACTTCAAAAATTATATGCAATTTCGGTCTTTCAATTTTTTGAGCAAAATAAGCTCCTTAATTTTTTAAAACTAAGTAAATTTGGTTCCATTATCAATTGTCTTTCACATAAAACTCTCAAATTCTCATTTTCAATTTAAATATTTGGTAGTTTATTAGGGGTGTAATCGGGTTGGGTTGGATCGGGTTTGGAGTGACATCAAGTCCGAATCGATAGAATGGTGGTGAGTTAGGTTGTTTCGGGTTTTTTTAGTAACCCGACCCTAACCAACCCGAATATGTTCGGGTTGAGTTGGGTTGGGTCATCAGGTCATGAGCATTTTTCCTTTTTTTTTAAAAAAAATGTGAAAGATGAAATGAAATTAAAATATAAAATGAAAAAAAAGAAAATAAATAGAGAAAAATAAATTGAGAGGAGCAGATGAAATAGGATTTGGAGAACCACATCTGCTTGTGCTACCGCTGCACTTATTTTTGTTCTTTGCTTGCAGGAAAATGAAATAAGATTATGGCTTCTTTTTTTGGATTGGTTTGGTTCGGGTCTATCGGGTCCATCATAGGCAAACCCGAGACTCGAACCGAACCGAACCAGATTAGGTTCAAAAGAAAATGTTTGAACCGAACTGAATACCCGAACCGAACCATTAAATATCTTCGGGTTGGGTTCGATTCGTTGGGTTTGCAGGTTGGATCGGACCCGCTTACACCCTTGTAGTTTATGATGATTTAAAGTATGAAATAATTTTAAGAGAATAATTATTCATACAACAAAAAACATACAACAACCTATACAACACCATTTTTCTCTCTATCTCTCTCCATCACATCACCTATCACCTATCACATTCCACATTTCTCTCTCTATTTTCTCCTTTATTTCTTTCTCTTTCTTGGTTGTACATGTTGTTTGTTGTACAAACAACATTTCTCTAATTTTAAAGGTTCACAAGTAAATATTTTAATGGGGAAAATATGTTTTTCATCTCTATAGTTTCGGACAACTTTGGTCTTCGTTCCTATACTTTAAATCCTTTGTTTTTGTCCCTAAACTTTTTAAACCTCCATTCCATGGTCCCTGGCCGTTAGTGAGATCTGTTAACCTGATGAGTTGAGTAATAAAAGTTACATGTTAGCCTCATCAGGTTAACAGATCTCACTGACGCGCAGGGACCATGATTTGGGGTTTAGAAAGTTTAGGGACAAAAAACACATGATTAAAGTACAGGGACAGAGACTAAAGTTGAGCGAAACTATAGGGACGAAAAACATATTTATCCCTATTTTAATAGAATTTAATAAAATTTGAAGGATTTTGCAGGAATGATATTAGTGTTTAAATAAGACAAAAATTTGAGATTTTTTCGATTTTAGGTAAAAATTTTTTATTTTGATTGGTGAGATTTTGAACTTAATAAGATTCACAATGATTTAACTAATTTAATTTGTGGAGATGTTAAGTAGAAAGTGATAATTTGAAAGTTTTATATATAAGACAATTGATAGGGGACTAAATTTATTTAATTTTGAAAATATAGAAACTTAATTTGCTCATAAAAACTTGAGGGCATGATATGACACATTCTCTAAATAATATGTCATATTATGTATTGCCACATCATTTAATATGTTTTGCATTTCTTATTTTTTGGAAAAATGAAAATCTAGTTTATATACATTTAAATGTAAACAAATATAATATACTCCCTCCGTTCCTTTTTATAAGACACACTATATTGAATCACAAAGACCAATAAAAGTAATTAAAGCTAGTTAATTATTTTATTTGAGTTTTAAAAAATAGTTTAACTTTCTACTTTTATCCTTATTTAATATTATTAACTAACTCCACTATCATTTGATAGTTGGAAAGATATTAATTAAAGTTAATAAGGGCAAATAAGGAAAATTATAATAAATGTTTTCTTCAAATTGTAAAGTGACTTATGAAAAGAAATACAAAAAATTCTAAAAGATGCCTTATAAGCCAAAAAGGAATTGAGGGAGTATGTATTTAGGTGATTTCAATTCCTATTATATTCATTTCAAAATATTTAGTGTTGTCTTGTCATTTATGTTTACTTAAATTCCCATTATTTATATATATTTTCGATTGCAACATGTAATGTATTAATATGTATTTAATAGTTTAAGTTTAAAATATATAAGATTTTTTCACGCCTAATTTTATTCTTTTTCTCTCTCTTTCTTTCCTATGATCACATCAATTGTCATTTATTTTACACTCTCTCTTGATTTGTTTCTTTTTATCTCTTTCTTTTTTCTATTTTCAACACCCAAAAATTAACTATTAAAGTTTTAATACTTTTAAAAAAGAATAATAATTTTTTCACATTTTTGTTTTGCACTTCCTTTAACACCTAAATTTTCTTTTCATTTTTCTCTTTATTTCATATCACATTTTTCACATTCTTTCTCTTTATTATTTTCTTTCTATTTTTCTCCTCCCTAAACTTTCCATATTTATCTACATATTTTCTATGTATCTTATAGGTTAGGCTAGATTTAGAACTCTTACCTTTATTACTTATAACAATTAAAAAATTAACCCCCCAATTAACAGTGATAAAAAATCTAACCAATTGTAATAGTATAGATAGATATAATAAATGATAAATAGAAAAGGTGTTGGTTTAAACCATTATAAAGAATTATCCTTCGGGTCACTTTCCTTCTTCCATTTTAGTTACAATCCTTATTTCCTTCTCCCAATCTCGGTACAAAGAGATAGAAGATTAAAACAGAAATTAAAACAATTAGGATTTTTCTGTATGAATAATAATTTCAGGGAGCCATTTTACATTTACAAAGTTCATGCTTGAAAACAATGTAATAGGGGTATCTGGTTATAGCATATGAGTCGATAAAGTAACCTCCTGTAATGTTTCCCTTTCATCTGTGACAGATAGAAATGCAGTAAAATATATGGCTAATGAGATAAATAAATCTAGACTACACATGGCAGACCTTGAGGATACTGTGTTGCTGCATCTGATGTACTAATATAATTACACTACAATATGCATTTAACACATTACAAGCACATGTACTAATATGATTACACTACAATATGCATTTAACACGTTTGTTTCTCCTATGACCATGTTAATTGAATCAAATTAACCCCTAAAAATAAAAAATCCAATCAAAATAAGTCAATTAAATTTAAAATTTTATCTAGAAACACTAGCCTAACTTATACAGCAACAGCAAGCATGTGATCTCATCCGGGCTTCCCAAAATGAGAGATCAACAACAAGTCTAACTCCCAATTTAGCCATACAATCAGTAATGATATTAGCTATATATTTACAATTACAATAACAGTAGCTATCTAGTTTCCCAATGAGTAAACCAATTCACCTTAGGCGCAAGACGGAGTCGGACAGGGAAAGCAACGAGCTTCAAACGGACAACGACGCGAGATGGACCAGGGAATCCACCTTCCTTCTTTCTCTTTCTTTTTTTCTAACTTATTCTAAAAAAATGAAATAAAGAAGAGGGGGTTAATCACAAATATTTGATCCCCAATCTTCTTCACCCCTTTTCGTCCCAATAACTATAATGAAAAAAAAAAGGGAATATCAATGCTCCCGGGAAGAAATGATTTTATCTCTATCAAGATACCCGCTAAAGCCCCTAACCATAGAGTACTTACCACTGGTACCACGGAGAGATATGTTTTTAGATCATATCATGTCTCTCTTATCATGTGCACCGAACGGGCCCTAATGGTATCACACATGAATCTACTATAAAATCTATATTATCCTACATAAACTATTCATTTTTTGTTATATATGTTGTGAGTAATATTTTTATGTTTAAAATACAAGTTCGTACAATTTAAATGCCATGACTTTAATAATAATAATAAATGATTCAGATAACAATACACTTATATATCATTTTGTTTTCTTATACATTTCATATATGTTTCCTTACTTTCTCTTTTCAATAAAAAAAATTAATCAATTGACTTTTGTTTTATATCTTCAACTTACAATATTTTTCTATATTTTTAGGAGTTTCAAGAACATATTGTATTTATAACTTTATTTATTATTTATTCATTTTCTTATTTTATAGTTTTATTTTGTAATATTTTATAGTATAACAATTACATATAGTTCTTATACAATTAAATTATTTATGATGTGGGATATCAATTTTTTTCTCAAATTAATTATATTGTTAATAGGTATGTTAATACATAAATATTAATTAATTTATTACATTGTATAATATTTATTTATTAAAATAAATATATTAAATTATTAAAAAATTAAAACTCATTATTTTTGTATCGTTATATTCCCGTGCATCTCACGGGTTCACGCACTAGTTATTTAGAAGAGGAAAGGATCACAGGGGTCTAAAAATTACTTAGGGAAAAATGGGAGAATGTCTAAAAGAGGAATTTTGCTAAGAAATTGAGGTTCTATATAGAAGTGTACATATTTGATACTTCCACATTACAACAGTATACATATATTAAATTCATATAAAATTAGCTAAACTTATTTTTTATTTGAAGTATAATATAAAATATTATGTGGAGGATAATATTATATTAAAATTTATAACAAAGACTTTAAATTTTCAAAATTATAAAGACATTCTTAAATAGTTTATAATTTTAAACTATAAAAAAAACTAAGTTTAAAGTTAAATGTAGAATGAAATAGTTAATTGAATCTAAAATTAATATAATTAATGAGAATTTGAAATTTAAAATTTAAGGAATTGTAATAAATATTTCTCATAACATTTAATATTTAATATCTTACCTTATAAATGTAAAATTTAACAAAAACGACAACAATAATAATACTTATCACATTTTTTTCTGTTACATTGTGAAAGAAAGAAACAAACAGAGCACTAGCCTAACAAATGATCTAAAAGGAGATTAGAAATAGTCAAAGGAAGAGTTGTCGGTAGGTAGTTGTAAAACAAGCCCATCTTTGCAAGCCCATCAGCCAAAATATTGGCTTCACGCATGATATGAGAAAATTGAACCACAACCACCCAGTCCCTTTGCAAAAAGGCACTGATACAACTCACAAGGTCCTTAATAATTGTTCTTTTAATTGCAGCTTCACCAGTAATGAGATGGATCACTTCCAAGGAGTCTGTTTCACTATGTAATGAGATGGATTTTTTATGTTAGAGATAAATCATTCATAGAATGACAATTCACTTGAGTGACTAGATGTTGGCATGAAAAAGGTTTTCAGCAAAAATGATTGGAGAAGTTACATTTTTGTAATTAGTAGTTGAGTAGCACTACAATTCACCACCAAAGATCAATTTTCACTGACATTAAGAACTTAAAAATCTTGCTTGTCTTTCTTTGAAGCAATCTATAAGTATTTGCTTATTTCCAATGCATTATTTAGAAGAGGAATGTACTTAGGGAAAAGTGGAAAATGTCTAAAAGAGGAATTTTACTACAAAATTAACGTTTTATATATTGTCTTTAATGGAAGTGTACATATTTGATATTTCTGGTTCTAATTTTACACACTTAATTAAAAAGAGCTGAACAAAGAAATGAAGGCTTTGGAAGGGTAGCCTTGACACAAAAAAGAAAACAGAACAGTCTCAAGGGTGACATATATATATATATATATATATATATATTTGGATACCTATATGATTTTTTCTTGTGACCTCCTCAATGTGACTTCTTGTAAGTGGTAATTATTGGCATTAATTAAGCTTGCTGATATGTTCTACTTGAGAAAGCAGTAAGTTGACATATATCAGTGGTTTAGTCAATCTAGTCAGCATATGTTTTGCTACTCTTCTGTAAGTGCCGTGTATATGGAAACATAGGCTAAGCATATTCATTTTATAACATTACATCACACAATTAGTTAACTATATACAACATATCATTCTCTAGAAAATCAGGAACTCAACATTTAAATCACTGTTCTTCAATCTTCGCTCAAGGTTAGCTCTACTTCAAGGGTCAACTTTGTTCCTCATATAATTTTTGCAACATTAATCATAGTAAAGGTCAATTGAATGGTTCCTATATATACATGAATAAATTATAACAAAGTTGCTTCAGCCAAGTTCAACTCCATAGTTCTTGTCATTGGTCATTCTCATATATCAAATTTGGCTTCAGCAGGAATATCAAGACAAAATTTACTACTTATCATATTGATAGCAGGAAAGATCTCTCATCTTCCTCATTGAACTGCACTACCTTATCTTCTTTCAATTGCTTAGATATTATTTTTTCACTGCACAAATTGGTATTCCACATTGGTAACTCTTCCCTTGGTTATTATGGAACTTAACATTGGTAGTTAAATTTTTCCTTAAATATCATGTATGCTTGATTGCAATAGCAGTTGACTGATTGAGTGGATTTACACCTAAACATGCTTGTTCACTATACAACTTAAAGAGGTTTTATTGTATATATTACAACTGGTTCTATCTTGCTTGATTAGATACGTACGGAAACTAACCAAAGGCTATATATGATAGGATGTTAATTAACATTGGAAACAGGATACAATATTTCTTTTTCTTGCAGCCTTCTTAATTTAGTTGTGACTTTTTATGTAATTATTTGGTTATCAGTCCCCATAAATTATGCTTGACATGCATTTATAAATTAATTTGTTCCATATCAGAGTTGATTCATGTTTTGCTAGAGAAAGCTGAGTTATCATATCTCTGATTTTTTTTTGTGCTATGCAAAGAGAAATTGAATTAATGAGAGAACAAGGGTACTTCAACACAAACAGAACAAGTTGAGCACCTAAACCAATACCGACCCCCAGAAATACACACACTAACTAAACTACAAAGAAAAGCACCCACAAACTTGCAACTAACTACAAATTAATCAGCAGAAGGAATTTTCTACACCAGTAAGACATTCATCCAAAATGCAGCTAGCAAACTAAACTACAAAAACTAGAAGGTCGATCAAGCTGTCCTTCAAATGATCGATAGATCATCATAACTAACTAGGGATCCTTATTGCTCAATATAAAATATAGTTTATGATTGACCCTAAAAGACCAAATGTGGAATTCTTGGTTTACTTGCAAATTATTCTGTGATAAAATAAGTTTCCAGTTTTTAACTAGATTGTAAATACTTGTAGTCTTCATGTCCCACTTCTTCAAGGTTATATCAAACTCTCTATAGTTAAAATGTTTATAATTTTAAACTATAAAGAAACTAAATTATAGTTAAAATGTAGAACAAAAAAATATAATATAGTTATAATATATTGAGGCTGGGTAAAATAATATAACCTTACTTTAAAGAAGCCGTGTCAATTTATTTCAAATATAAACAAATAGTTATATACTAGAAATATCACTCGTGAGTTGCACGGGTTTATTTAGAATTGATAATTATGTTATATGAGTAAATTTTAAATACACACGCATATATGTGTGTGTATTAATTAATTAGTTTCTCTGTCATATGTTGAGTATCCTATATTCATGAAATTTGTGTTTCATTTTCCAATCATATCTTGTGAAAGATTCATCATCATTAGTGGACATCCTCCTAAAAAATATCAGTAATATGTAAGTTTATAAAAGTAATTTTTTTATACATGATTTTGTCAAACTATTTTTTTCCCTCAATTATAAAGGTTTGAGTATGAGTGTTCTTTATATATACACAGAGTAATAAGGAAGTGAAAGGACATGATGGAAGGTGTAATGTCGTAACTGACGATGCTTGTTTTAGTAGATTAATTAATAAATAACATTTAAATATGCTAATTTTTTTTTTATTGTTTGTGTTATCTATTAAATATTTTAAACAATTAGCATAGTTTAATAGGTACCATAACATATTAATTAGTTGTCCAATATATATGAAATAATTGTAATTATGTATAGATAAGTTGTTATATATACACACACACTTACATATTGCATAAATATAAGTCTTATGAATATGAAAGAAAATAACCCTCCTCATCATCATCATCTCTTTAATGCAATATCATCTCTTTAATGTAATATGTTATTAACAGAAATAAATTACTATAATCTTTATTCCATAAAATTAAAAAAAGGATACTTTTGGTACGATGAGGCATTAAAGACCTTTTCAACTTATGTTTTTCTTGCTATTTTATCTATTCAATACATAAAGCAAGATAAAAATGGTTTGAACATCTAAATTTGTGATGGAGTGTCTTTTGCCATTATTTGTGAATATAGTTATTAATAACTAATATAAATGTTCTTATACATAAAATTTAAATATTAAAATTACTTAAACAATTATTATTATTATTTAAATTTAGATGTATGGTTATGTATACACATACTTACATTGCACAAATATAGGTTTTAATTGTAATAGGTAGTATATAATATGCATTAAGTAACAATTATCTATTTATCTATATCTATATCAATGTGTAAAATGAACTTGAAACCAAAAATTAACTTCATCTCATTAAGTTTAACATTTTCAAATTAAAGTCCATTATATCAATAATTAAGAAAACGTTATCAAAGTTACATGCATGTCATTTCACCTGTCATTAATTTTCATTACTCATCGCCCCATTTTCAATATTTGCATTTTATTAAAAAAACATTACAATTCGTTCTTCATGTTGTACACTTATCACTATTCCCGTGATAAAGAGCTAGCCCCACCATGATGTGGATGTTCCCGGCTCGAACAGAATTGCCTCTCGTGGAGGATACTTGTAGTTAAACAAAAAAAAACTATATATAATTTTAATGTAAAATTATTATTATTTGCGTCGTATTAAAAAAAGCATTGCAATTTGTTCATCAAGTTATTTGCAATAAACACTTAACACTACTTCACAAAACAAAAATATATATATATATATATATATAATTTTCATGCAAAATTATTTTTTTTTTTTGAAATAATGGAGGCCAAAAGCCCAAGAAACAAAAACTAAATAACTATCCTATGGGGGAAAGTAAATATATAATTTTTATACAAATGATACTTTATATCTAAAAAATGAAATGTCACACATTAGACAATGAAATTAATAATAATAATTACAAAGAAAAGGAGAATTCTTTCATATTCATAACCGTTAATAGTTTAGAAGTAATAAATTTTAGAATTGAATTTAAAATAATTTGGCATAACAAATCCCCACTAAACACATTCTTCGGGAGGGGTGAGGAGCCTAATTATGACTAAGCCCCGAATAGGATTGTCCCTGATAATAGGGGATACCTGTGATTTAAACAAAAAAACCATGTGGCCTAATTAATTTAAAAACGTTAAGAAAGCTGTCAGGAAATTTATTATTCTGCAGTAGATCAAGTGCAAACAACGAAAAGTAGCAAAAAACGTTAATAGTTTCGTAACACCTTTTCAAGTTATTATTCATTGGCTTTGTCTCTTCCATTGTGTTATTTTGTGAAGATGATTCTTGGCAAACTTTCGTGGAGTTCCTCTATTTGATTCAAGTCTTCTTTGGTATAAAACTGTGGTGCAAGCTGTCACACTATTCTAGTCAAACCAAAACCATTGTAAGGGTACATCAAAAACATCTTCCCCTGTTGCATCTTCATCTTGCAATGCATATCTGCTATATCTTCCAACAAAAATTTCTTCTTGCTCATGCTTTATGATTGATTAGAGAACTACTTGCAATTCTTCACAAAATAGGAGGTTCGATGACCGCTTTATATAAGCAGTAAAGTAAATGGTTTACATGAATGGATGAGACTAAAGATAAATATATTGAGTTATCTTAAAAATTAATCATGAGATAATTAATATTCGATTGAATTTTAAATTAAAGAGAGTTATTATATTCTATTGGTGTAACAAACACAAGATAAATAATGATAGAATAGGATAAATTATCACATCTCTCTTATATATCTCCTGCACCCCTTTTAAAGAACCGAGTAATTGACACAGTATCAAATCCTATGTAAGACCAAGTAGTTATCATCTAAAGCTTAATATTAAAAATAAGATATCATTTTTTTATCGTAAGTAACGAAATTTTATCAATGAAATTAAAGATATGTAGTTATTTTAATTGAAAATCAAATCACATTAATCAAATTCAATAATTAAGATATTTTGAACCATCTATTAATTAATAGTATTAATAAATCAAAAGTATATTTATTTGTTATCATTAATTAACAGAATTTTAAAAAATCGTGTAATTGACACAGTATCAAATCCTACCTAAGATCAAGTAGTTATCATCTAAAGCTTAATATTTAAAATAAGATATCATATTTTTTTTGTTATCGTTAAGTAATGGAATTTTTTCAATGAAATTAAAGATATATAGTTATTTTAATTGAAAATCAAATCACATTATTCAAATTCAATAATTAAGATATTTTGAACCATCTATTAATTATTTAATAGTATTAATTAATCAAAAGTATATTTATTTGTTATCATTAATTAACGGAATTTTGTGAATGAAATTAAAAATACGGTGCAACTATTTTTATTGAAAATTAAATCAGTTTATTCAAATTCAATAATTAGGATATTTTGAACCAACTATTAATCACTATTAACTAATCAATTAATAATATACAAACTAGATTAATTACACCAACATGATATTTTTTCAATTGTGGTTGGTTTATGTGATACATACTCCCTTTAGCAACGTTTGAAATTTGAGTTTTATGGATGAAAAAAATCCATGCTGACCCACCATGATATGGATGTTCCCAATTCAAGTAGGATTATCTCTCATAGAGCATGTGGTAGTTTAAATAAAAAAAAAACAATCATGATATTTTGAAGATCACCCGTATGTGACAACACACATGAGTAAATTTTTACTTTTTACTCAAAGTTACTACATTTATCTCTATATATTAATTTATCTCTATATATTAATTTTGTGGTCTTATCACACTTTCTTTATATACTATCTTAACTAGAAAGTCACGTGTCATTTTAAATTTAACATATACTTTATATTTTGGTGTATTTATTTATGTATAAAAGGATATATATATACATATATATATTTCGTACATTGAGATGAAATACTTGTTTTATATACCTTAAAACATGTTCGAGATCATTATCTAACACATTAAGGTTTATTTCCATAAAATCTTTTATAGAAGCGAGTCATTGATATATTATTAAATCCTACGTATGATCAAGTGGTTATCATCTAAAGCTAGCTTAATATTAAAAATAAGATATTATATTTTTATTTATTATAATTAATTAACGGAATTTTATGAATAAAATTAAAGATAAGGTATGTACTTATTTTATTGAAAATCAAATCAACTACATTATTCACACTACTAGAAATTTGTTTATTTCCTACAATTTTTTCTTACAAATTTTTTTTGCAGGAATTTCTTACAGATTTTTTTACAAATTTGAAAAATTTTCTACAATTATAAAATTTGTTACAAAAATTGCAAGAAACGACGAATTTTGTTGAAAACTTTCCTATGAAAATAATCTGTAGAAAATTTTTGTAGGAAAATTTCTAAAGAATATTTCGTACAAAATGAAATGGTATGAAAATTTGTAGGAAATTACACCTATAAATTACTTGTGAATTTTTCCTACAGATTTTCCTATAAGCTATTTTCTTGTGAATTTTCCTACAATTTATTACCTATGAATTTTCTTATAAATTCTTCTTACGGAAATTTCTACAAATTTATTTCCTGCGAATTTTCCTATAACATTTTGCTTAGGATTTTCTTGCGAATTAACTTCATACAAATTTTCCTACCAATTTTTTTTAAAAGATATCCTAGTCAGTTTTAATTGCATGAAAATCTATAAAAAAGTTTACTGTAACATCCCGCAAATTAGGAACTTTAATAATCTATTAGGTTACAAACAAGAGAATTAGGTATTAGTAAATCAAGAAAAGTAAATTGTGAAATTATAGGTTAAAAACCAAGTTTATGTTTTAACTTAGTAAAAATTGAGAAAAATTGGGTTCTGGTAATCGATTACTCACATGGTGTAATCGATTATCAAAGAGTTAGTTTTAGATAATCGATTACCAGAGAGTTAGTTTTAGGTAATCGATTACTCAATGTCGTAATCGATTACCAACTCTCCAGAATCGTTCTCTAGTGTGATTTTTGCCTTTGGTAATCGATTACAGCATTACTGTAATCGATTACCAGCAGTCCAGTATATATACCAGGACGTGGAAAAAATCAGATTTTCCATTCTCCTTCTTCCCCTTTCGCGAACCCTAGAGAGAGAGTGACTATTTTTAGAGAGAGAAACATTAATTGAAGGCTTTGGAAGGGAATTGAAGCTAGGATTCCAAAGGGGTCACTCAATTCATCAATTCCTCTTGAGAACTTCAAGAAATTGGTGAGTATAACTCACACACTTTCACTTTTCTTTGATTTTGATTTCTCCCCATTGTATGAACCCTATTCTCTTGATTTCCTTTTCCATTTGCATATTGTAGTTGGATTGTTGATAGATGTGCAAGATTGATTAGTTTAATCGGTGATTTTGTTGAAAAACTACGAAATAACGAAATTGTCGAAATGCTCAATTTATGAACCCTACCCCTTGAATCCCTTTCTATATAGCTAAATTGCATGGAATTATGTTGATTGCATTAGAATTGAGTATATTATGTTTGAATCGATCGTAAAACTATTGAATTTCGAAATTACGAAAGTTACGAAACTTGCGAAAGTCTCGAAACACTCAAAAGGTTCGAAATTCTAGTTTTTACTATCGAATCATGATTTCCGGTTTAGACCGTGAGTTAATTCAAGCCGTCCTTTGCGCTGTGAGTTAAGAAAACTAAATAATTATGTGAAAACTTGACTTCGATCCAGTAATGGGTGGGATACGTCCCCGGGAAAGACGTTTCCCGTAGCCTGAGCTCAGTTCTAACTCCAGTTTAAGTGAAAACATCATGCCTGCTAAGTATAGCAGTGAGTTGCATTTTATTGTTTATGATTAAGTTAATTATGTTATGAATTATGAATATACAATGAAGTTGAATGTTTATTAGTCTGAAATATATTGTTTGGTACTTGTTCCCTGTACACTTGGTATGTTTAGTTATATTTCACTGAGGCATTAGTCTCACCACGCGTTTTGTGGATATAATCTAGGTATGCAGGTACCTCCAGGAGACAATAAGTGATTTAGAGCTGGAACTGTTGGATCTAGACTTTTATCTTTTTGGATTGTATATATATATATATATATATAAAAGTTGTATCTATTAGCATTTTGTTAAAGTTTGTTCAGTTTGTAGCCTTCGGGCCTGATGTATATAGATATGTTAGAGAGCTGGTTTACGTATATAGTTTTGTTGATGTTAGTTTATGATATTTGGACCAGATGTATTTATGGACTTTAATTATGAATTTAAGGTTTTAGTTATTCACATTTATATGAGTTTTGTTGGGAATTTATGTAATGTGAGGTTGGATAACCAAAATTGTATGTTTTAATTTCGAATTTTCAGAATTTGGTTTCCAACAGACTAAGTTCTGAATTTAGAAATTAGGGGCGTTACATTTACCTACAAACTATTTTCTTGTGGATTTTTAGAAGATATCGTTAAGTTACGAAATTTTATCAATGAAATTAAAGATATGTAGTTATTTTAATTGAAAATCAAATCACATTATTCAAATTCAATAATTAAGATATTTTGAACCATCTATTAATTAATTAATAGTATTAATTAATCAAAAGTATATTTATTTGTTATTATTAATTAACGGAATTTTGTGAATGAAATTAAAAATACGGTGTAGCTATTTTTATTGAAAATTAAATCAGTGTATTCAAATTCAATAATTAGGATACCACCGAGCACGTGGATCAACTGGTAAGGGGCTGTTCCAGCTTAACCAGTGATCTCGAGTTCGAGCTCTGGGTATGCAGTTGTGTTCATTAATTACATCATCTTGATATTTTAACCAATTGAGGTTGGTTCATGTGATACATACTCCCCTTTAGTAATGTTGAAGTTTGAGTTCTATGGATGAAAAAAAGCCATGACCCACCATGATATGGATGTTCCCAATTCAAATAGGATTATCTCTCATAGAACATGTGGTAATTTAAACAAAAAAAAAAAACAATCATGATATTTTAATTTGAAGATCACCCGTATGTGACAAGGAAACACATGAGAAAATTTTTACTTTTTACTCAAAGTTACTACATTTATCTCTATATATTAATTTTGAGGTCTTATCACAATAGACACCCTTTCTTTATATACTATCTTAATTAGAAAGTCACATGTGATTTTAAATTTAACATATACTTTATATTTTGGTATATTTATTTATCTATAAAAGGATATATATTTAAAATATATTTAAATGTTATATATATATATATATTTCGTGCACTGAGATGAATACTTGTTTTATATACCTTAAAACATGTTCGAAATCATTATCTAACACATTAAGGTTTTATTTTATTTTAATTTTTTATGTATATCTTACCGTTATAATTTATAATATTTTAATTTATTTATAAAGTTAATTGATATGTATGTGCTACTTTTCATCGAAATAAGAGAATAATATGTGTATGTTTTTGACAATTTTCTTATATAAATTTGATTATCAATTCGGTGAAGGTATACCTATATATAATAATATTTTTGAAAATAGATTTTTTTTGTAAATATGATAATATATTAAAAATTCATCGATTGAATTCAATTTATATGCACTTCGCTATTCATTTAAGCAGAGCGTACTTTTGATATTTTGTGTGTTTAAAACAACAATGTGACTTTAACAAATATGCCTTTTCATTTATAGAATTGGGAAGTAAATGAATTATTGATAAAAAATAGTTACTTTAATTAATTTTCTATGCAAAAAAATACTAATATAAAATATTTTACACATGATATTATTTTCTTATTTTATTTGTAAATTATGATTACATATATTCATCATCCTACTCAAATATTTTAAATAAAAAAGAAGTCAAAGAACACATTTCAATACTTTCATAAATAAACTCAAACAAAGAATTGTATATTATGTATGTGAAAGAATGTTATAAACATTAATATTAGAGTAGGATGATGATTATTAAGCATAGGGGTGGAAGTAGGCCGAGCCGAGCTAGGCTTTGTAGGGCACAAGCCTGGCCTGCATTATATTTTTGTGGCCCAAGTCTGGCCTGTTACTTATCATAGGCCATTTTTTTAGGTCTGCCTTGCCTGTTTCAAAGTCTGGTTTGGCCTATTAGCCTGTTTAAAAGCTCATTTCATATTATGACCTTTAAAACGGGTCAATAAATCTATCTCTAAATAGGTCAGTGCGCTTACAAACTAATACTTATTTTTTTATAATGTAAATATGCCACTAACATATACCTTTAGATAGGAAAATGAGCTTATCTCTAAATAGGCCACAGAAGAATTTAAAAAATTATATATTATTATATTATTTATTATATATAAAATATTTTATGTTTATTAAAAAATAATATTATTTATAATAGGCTAGCCTGTCAAGCCAAATAGGCTTTTAAAAAGCCTGAGCCTGACCTATTTAATTAAAAAGGTTTTTTCAAAAGCCTAGACCTGACCTTTTTATTAAACGAGAGCCGAGTCAAATTAGGCCTTAAGTAGGCTGGGTCATAGGCCCCTATCGAGCAGCCTAGCCCATTTCCACCCCTAAATTTAAGCATTATGATAAAGAAATTGAAAAAATGGCAAATTGTTTAGACTCAATTATAATGTACAAGATTTTTGAAAAATTAACTTAGTTAATGTTGAGAATTGCAATTTTTTTACATTTTTTAATGAAAAATATAAAAAAAAATAAAGTCACATTGTAGTGGGTTATTTAAAGTCACATTGTAATGGGCCATTTAACATCACTTCTTAGCATCTCATATGTTGTGAATGTAATAGTCTAACCTTTGATATTTAAAGCACAAACACAATAAAATTGCTTGCATCTAATAAAATAAGGTTTCTTAGATTTTAAATGCACACTTCAATTAATACTAAACAATAATATAGTGTTAGGCTAAATGAAATACTCAATCAGGACATTTTACTGTCTAAATATATCATTTTGTTTTCTTATACATTTCATATATGTTTCCTTACATTCTCTTTTCAATAAAAAAAAATTAATCAATTGACTTTTGTTTTATATCTTCACTTACAATATTTTTCTACATTTTAGGAGTTTCAAGAACATATTGTATTTATAACTTTATTTATTATTTATTCATTTGCTTATTTTATAGTTTTATTTTGTAATATTTTATAGTATAACAATTACATATAGTTCTTATACAGTTAAATTATTTATGATGTGAGATATCAATTTTTTCTCAAATTAATTCTATTGTCAATAGGTATGTTAATACATAAATATTAATTAATTTATTACATTGTATAATATTTATTTATTGAAATAAATATATTAAATTATAAAAAAATAAAACTCATTATTTTGTAGCGTTATATTCCCGTGCATCGCACAGGTTCACACACTAGTTATTTACGAGAGGAAAGGATCACATGGGTCTAAAAATTACTTAGGGAAAAATGGGAGAATGTCTGAAAGAGGAATTTTGCTAAGAAATTGAGGTTCTATATAGAAGTGTACATATTTGATACTTCTATACTACAACAGTATACATATATTAAATTCATGTAAATTAGCTAAACTTATTTTTTATTTGAAGTATAATATAAAATATTATGTGGAGGATAATTTTATATTAAAATTTATAACAAAGACTTTAAATTTTCAAATTTTAAAGACATTCTTAAATAGTTTATAATTTTAAACTATAAAAAAAACTAAGTTTAAAGTTAAAATGTAGAATGAAATAGTTAATTGAATCTAAATTAATATAATTAATGAGAATTTGAAATTTAAAATTTAAGGAATTGTAATAAATATTTCTCATAACATTTAATCTTTTATATCTTACCTTATAAATGTAAAATTTAACAAAACGACAACAATAATAATACATATCACATTTTTTTCTGTTACATTGTGAAAGAAAGAAACAAACAGAGCACTAGCCTAACAAATGATCTAAAAGGAGATTAGAAATAGTCAAAGGAAGAGTTGCCAGTAGGTAGTTGTAAAACAAGCCCATCTTTGCAAGCCCATCAGCCAAAATATTGGCTTCACGCATGATATGAGAAAATTGAACCACCCAGTCCCTTTGCAAAAAGGCACTGATACAACTCACAAGGTCCTTAATAATTGTTTCTTTAATTGCAGCTTCACCAATACTGAGATGGATCACTTCCAAGGAGTCTGTTTCACTGTGTAATGAGATGGATTTTTATGTTAGAGATAAATCATTCATAGAATGACAATTCACTTGAGTGACTAGATGTTGGCATGAAAAAGGTTTTCAGCAAAAATGATTGGAGAAGTTACATTTTGTAATTAGTAGTTGAGTAGTACTACAATTCACCACCAAAGATCAATTTTCACTGACATTAAGAACTTAAAAATCTTGCTTGTCTTTCTTTGAAGCAATCTATAAGTATTTGCTTATTTCCAATGCATTATTTAGAAGAGGAATGTACTTAGGGAAAAGTGGGAAATGTCTAAAAGAGGAATTTTACTACAAAATTGAGGTTTATATATTGTCTTTAATGGAAGTGTACATATTTGATATTTCCGGTTCTAATTTTACACATTTAATTTAAAAGAGCTGAACAAAGAAATGAAGGCTTTGGAAGGGTAGCCTTGACACAAAAGAAAACAGAATAGTCTCAGGGTGACATATATATATATATTAACTTTGGATACCTATATGATTTTTTCTTGTGACCTCCTCAATGTGACTTCTTGTAGTGGTAATTATTGGCATTCAATAAGCTTCTGATATGTTCTACTAGAGAAAGTAGTAAGTTGACATATATCAGTGGTTTAGTCAGTCTAGTCAGCATATGTTTTGCTACTTTCTGTAAGTACCATGTATATGGAAACATAGGCTAAGCATATTCATTTTATAACATTACATCACACAATTAGTTAACTATATACAAAATTCATTCTCTAGAAAATCAGCAACTCAACATTTAGATCACTGTTCTTCAATCTTAGCTCTACTTCAAGGGTCAACTTTGTCCCTCATATAATTTTTGCAACATTAATCATAGTAAAGGTCAAATTGAATGGTTCCTTTATGTACATGAATAAATTATAACAAAGTTGCTTCAGCCAAGTTCAACTCCATAGTTTCTTGTCATTGGGTCATTCTCTTTTCTCAAAATTGGCTTCAGCAGGAATATCAAGACAAATTTACTACTTTATCATATTGATAGCAGGAAAAGATCTTCATCTTCCTCATTGAACTGCACTACCTTATCTTCTTTCATTTGCTTAGGTATTATTATTTCATTGTGAAACATCCTAAATTCTATTAGGATAATTATTAATTAAATTAAATAGATTAATTAAGGAGATAATTAATTAATGAGAAAATAAATAATAGGAGTATTATTATTATTATTATTAGTTTTATTTCGTAAAAGTAAGATTTAATTGAAAATAGAAATAAGGGGGTGAGAGTGGGCCTAAGCCCAATTAGACATTTCAGTAGGGAGGGGTTAACAGAGCACCCTAATCCTTATTCGTATCATTCGTCAGAAAACGAAACGCTAAGGAGGGGAGAAACGGAATCTCAAGAGAGAGCTGTTGTAGAGTGAAAGCCAAGAATCCAAGAAAGGACTTGCTTGCTGTGATCAAAGCTTCGCTTAAGGTACGGTGGGGGGAGAGGGTATTGCCTGTATATGCATGTAGGGATATTGGGTAGTGAGGGCAACCATAAGACCCTCCAAAGGCTCTAAAATTCGTATGGTCTATGTGGTGAATAAGTATGATGTATAATATGTTGATTTATGATTGATTGTATGTAAATTGATGAGTATTGGATGAGATTAATGGTGGTATTGAGAATAATGAAAGAGGGATGATTAGGGATTGAGAAATTGGGGATTTTGATGAATTGATGATAGAATCTGCAATTGATTGTTGATTTACTGAGTATTGGATGTTATTAATGAGTATGAATGATGTTTAGGACGAAACAAGATTGATTAGGGATTGATTGGATGAGTTTAGAGATGTTTTGAAATCGTGAAATCTGCGATCTGCGTCGCGGGTAATCGATTACCCAGGTGTGGTAATCGATTACCAGAGTGTTCTGGGCACCCAGAACGTACCTTTATGGCTGGTAATCGATTACAGGGGTCCTGTAATCTATTACCAGAGAGTCTGTCTATGAGTAATCGATTACAGAGGTGCTGTAATCGATTACCAGAGTTTTTCTGTGGGTAATCGATTACCAGAGGTTGGTAATTGATTACCAGAGTGGATTTTGAGGTCGTGAGTGTTTGATGTTGATGAATAATGATGTTTAATGATGTTTGTGAGGATTATGATGATGTATAATGATGATGATTGATGTTAATAGTGTATATCACTTTATTATGATGATGTTTAATGATGAGTGTATTGATGCATGATGATGATAATGATGTCGGTGTATATCACCTTATTATGATGATGTTTAATGATGAGTGTATTGATGCATGATGATGATGATGAGTGTATATCACTTAATGATGATGGTGTTTATTGATGAGCATGATGATGCATAATGATGTTGATGATATGACGATGGTGTATATCACCTTTTTGATGATGATGTTGATGATATTGATGATGGTGTATATTACCTTTTGATGATGATGTTACCTAAGTTGTGCGGGCCCATAGAGGGGGTACAACTTAGAAGAGATTCCTTGAGCATGTGTGATGAGACCTGAATTGTGCGGGCCCATAGAGAGGGTACAACTCGGGGGATCAAGATGGGGCGTTCGATGCACGGGCCCATAGAGGGGTGCAACCTAGGAGTGATTGTACGGGACCATAGAGGGGGTACAACCTAGGGTCGATGTCGTTGTGCGGGCCCATAGAGGGGGTACAACCTATCGGATAGTGTGCGGTAACACCGATAGACTATCTTGGTACTAACTAGAGTGATTGACGATGTGCGCCCATTGTGTGGGAGCTCCAAGTCATGAGCTTTGGGTAGACGATGAGAGGAGTAATGATGTATTATGATAATGAGCATGATGATATATAAAATGATGTTATGATGATAATGTGCATGATGATAAATAAATGATGTTATGATGACAATGAGTATGATGATATATAAATGACGTTATGATGATAATGAGTATGATGATATATGAATGATGTTATGATGGTAATGAGTATGACGAAATATGAAGGATGCTATGATGATGAGCTTGGTGAATGTGTGATGGATATATTATGTGTTATAAATAAGAATGATGGTAGAGTATGTATATGTTGATATAGATGATTAACTATATGTTGAGTTTTAGATGAATGTTATTTATTGGTGATTGATGTATTGATGGCATGATGTATTGATGTTTTGGGTGAGGATGGGTATTCTCTATGTGTATGTATAAGTAGTACTCCTTTTCCTCACCGTATTCTGTGGATATATTTTTTACAGGTGTTGATGAGGACACGACTGGTGTCGATTATGATTAAAGGGATGGGCTCTGATAGATGTGACATCAGGGTGTATTTTGGGAGTTTTATTATGTTTCTAGATTAGGAGTATTTATATGAACCTTTGGATGCCTTGTATGGCAGTAGGTTATTAGTTGTCTTTATATTTTTAGGATTCCGCTGCAGTTATGTTTGAGTTTTTTTTGGAGTTTAATTCCTTTTAATAAAGCCGTTTTCGAACCATGAGATTTAATAAGAGTGTTGTGAACCTTTTTACCCATCGTGGGACTTTACCGTTTTCCAAACTACAATTTTTTTAAACATATAAGAGTATGGGGTAGAAGGGTGTCACATTAGTTGGTATCAGAGTCTGGTCGGTTCACCGGCCTGGAGTTATGAGTTTACTATGCTTCTGATGTGTGAATCTGATTGATTAGTGGATTGATTGATTAATTGCTTGAGTGAATTGTCTGCTTTGGCTTGATTGTTTGATTTCTTTTCTTTCCTGCTTTACTTAGTATGTGTGCTTACCCTTTCTTTAATACAGAAAGAGTAATGGCTGGGGGTAGAAACGATCGGGCAATGGTCGATGCCTTGACGGCCATGGCACAGGCTGTTGGTAACCTTAACCAACATCACGAGTCGGACTGGCTTGCACGGTTCCAAAGGAACCATCCACCTACGTTCCGAGGAGGTTACGATCCGGATGGAGCTGCTGACTGGATTTATGAGATCGAGAAGATCTTCCGAGCAATGGACTGTCCTATGCTTCAGAAGGTGACTTTAGCAGCCTTCATGCTATCTGGGGATGATGGTTTCTGGTGCAGAGCACCTGCCAAAGGATGATTGATGAGGGCACCGCCTTGAGCTGGGACAACTTCAAAAGGTTATTCCTGGAGAAGTACTTCCCACATGATGTGCGCAACAAGAAACAGATAGAGTTCCTAGATCTAAAGTAAGGGGACGGCACCGTGGTAGACTACGCATCGAAGTTTGAAGCTCTAGCACGATTCTGCCCGTCATATGAGGGAGCAGCCAATGAGAAGCCAAGTGTGTCAAGTTTCTCAGCGGCCTTCGGTCCCGAGATTAAACAAGTGTTCAACTACCAAGGGATCACGCGTTTTCACGAGCTAGTGAACAAGTGCAGAATCTATGATGAAGAAAACCGGGCAAAGGCAGCGCATTACAAGAGTGGAGGGCCTTTGAGGAGTCAAAACAAGTTCCAAGCAACTAGTAAGGGCAAGCCATATTCTAGAGCAACAGGAAACCCCAAGGTTGGAGGTGGCAGTGAAGGCACAGTACAAAAGAAGAGTTATGCTCCAGTAGCTGGTCGAGCGTCAAAAGGTGGGAGTTTTGGTTCTACCACTCCTTTTACATGCTTCAAGTGCGGAAAAGAGGGTCACCGAGCAAACCAATTCGGAGACAAAGAGATCACTTGCTATACCTGTCAGGAGAAGGGACACATCGCTCGTGATTGTCCTCAAAAGACACAAGGGACGGTAGCGGCAAGCGGGAATGCCAATGGGAGCGCCAGTAAACCTAAGGCTACAGGAAGGGTCTTTGCCTTGAGTGGTACTGAAGCTGCTCAATCCGAGGACTTGATCCAAGGTATGGGTTTCATTGCAGGTAATCCTTTAGTGATTTTATTTGACTCTGGTGCGACTCATTCTTTCATATCACATGCCTGTGTGTCTAAACTCAAATTGCCTGTTTCTTTCCTTGCCTTTTGAATTGAGTGTGGAAACGCCAGCTAGTGGGTCAGTTTCTACTTCTGATGTTTGCTTAAACTGTTCTATATTTGTTAATGATAGAAACTTCCTAGTTGATTTGATTTGTTTGCCCCTAAGTCAACTGGATGTCATTCTTGGTATGGACCGATTATCGTCCAACCATGTCCTTCTAAACTGTGATGATAAATCTGTTGTTTTTGGTCACCCTGTCGAGTGTAAGAGTAAGGATTTTATGACTGCAATCAGGTAAAGGCGTCTCTAAGGGAAGATGCCCAGGTTTACATGCTTTTAGCTTCTTTGAAATCTGATAGTAGCGCTGTGGTGAGTGAGATACCTGTGGTGTGTGAGTACCCTGAAGTATTTGGTGATAATGTGTCTAGTTTACTGCCTGAGAGAGAGATAGAGTTCGCTATAGACTTAGTGCCAGGTACAGGACCGATTTCAGCCACACCTTATAGGATGTCACCCATAGAATTAGCAGAACTTAAGAAGCAATTAGAAGACCTGTTAGAGAAAAAGTTCATAAGGCCTAGTGTGTCACCCTGGGGAGCGCCTGTGTTGTTTGTTAAGAAGAAGGATGGTAGCATGAGGTTGTGTACAGATTACCGCCAGCTAAATAAGGTAACCATTAAGAATAGATATCCTTTGCCTAGGATAGATGACTTGATGGATCAGTTAATAGGGGCATGTGTGTTTAGCTAGATAGATCTTAGATCAGGATATCATCAGATTAGAGTTAAGGAGGAGGATATACCTAAGACCCGCTTTTAGGACTAGCTATGGACATTACGAGTATCCGGTAATGCCTTTCGGTGTGACGAATGCTCCGGCCATTTTTATGGATTACATGAACAGAATTTTTCACCCTTATTTGGATAAATTCGTAGTTGTCTTTATAGATGATATACTAATTTATTCCAAAACTAAGGAGGAGCATGATGAACATCTAAAGGTAGTGCTTCAGGTTCTTAGGGATAAATAACGGTTTGCTAAGATATCCAAGTGTGAGTTCTGGTTAGAGCAAGTGATTTTCTTGAGTCATGTAATTTCTAAGGGAGTATAGGTGTAGATCCTTCTAAGGTAGAGGCCGTGCTTAAATGGGAATCCCCTAAGTCAGTGAGTGAGATTAGGAGTTTCCTTGGGTTATCTGGGTACTATAGGAGGTTCATAGAAGGGTTTTCTAAGTTAGCTTTGCCTTTGACCGAGTTGACTAGGAAAAGGGTAGCCTATGTGTGGAACAGTAAGTGTGAGACTAGCTTCCAAACCCTTAAGGAGAAGTTGACTAGTGCAAAAGTGTTAGTGTTACCTGACCTTAGCAAAACCTTTGTAGTATATTGTGATGCCTCCAAGATGGGTTTAGGTGGGGTGTTGATGCAAGAGGGGTAAAGTAGTAGCCTATGCTTCTAGGCAATTGAAAATTCATGAGACAAACTACCCTACCCATGACCTAAAGTTAGCAGCCGTAGTGTTTGCGTTGAAGATTTGGATACATTACCTGTATGGTTCCCGGTTTGAGGTTTTTAGTGACCATAAGAGCCTTAGATATCTGTTTTGACCAGAAAGAGCTGAACATGAGGCAGAGAAGGTGGTTAGAATTTCTTAAGGATTATGATTTTGAGTTAAGTTACCATCCCGGTAAGGCCAATGTAGTGGCTGATGCCTTGAGTAGGAAGTCTATCCATGCTAGTTCCTTGATGATTAGAGAAATGGATCTTTTAACCCAGTTCAGAGATCTAAGTTTGGCTTGTGAAGTAACATCCTCTAGTGTGAAGTTAGGGATGACCAGAGTAAGTAATGAATTGCTGAAGGATATTAGTAAGGGCCCAGTTAGAGGATCCATTTTAGTAAGTAGGCGAGAGGCTATAGAAGGGGGGTAGTGGTGGAGGGTTTGTAATTGGTACCGATGGGGTAGTGAGATTTGGAGATCGAGTGTGTGTGCCTAGTGAACCTACCATTAAGAAATTAGTGTTGGAAGAAGGGCATAGGAGTAAGCTTAGTTTCCACCCAGGATCAACTAAGATGTATCAGGATTTAAAGAAAGTGTTTTGGTGGCCTAGGATGAAAATGGACATAGAGGAGTTTGTGAGTGCATGTTTAGTGTGCCAAAAGGCTAAGGTAGAACATAAAAAACCTTCAGGATTGCTTCAGCCCTTAAGTATACCTGAGTGGAAGTGGGATAGTATTTCTATGGATTTCGTAGTTGCCTTGCCTAAGACCGTGAAAGGACATGACTCAATCTGGGTTATTGTTGATAGGTTAACTAAGAGTGCCCATTTCCTTCCCATCAATATTAAGTATTATTTAGAGAAGTTGGCTCAATTGTACATCAGTGAGATTGTGAGGTTGCATGGCATACCATCTAGTATAGTCTCAGATAGGGATCCCAGGTTTACCTCTAGATTTTGGGAGAGTTTACAGCAGGCCTTGTGGACCCAGCTTAGGCTTAGCTCAGCTTATCACCCACAAACTGATGGTCAGACCGAGAGAACTATCCAATCGTTAGAGGATTTCCTTAGAGCCTGTGTGTTAGACCAAGGGGGTAGTTGGGATAGCTTCTTACCTTTGATAGAGTTCACCTATAACAATAGTTTTCACTCTAGCATAGGTATGGTGCCCTATGAAGCATTATATGGTAGGAGGTGTAGAACCCCTTTGTGTTGGTGTGAGCCGGGTGAGAGTCTTGCATTAGGACCTGAGATAGTGCAGCAGACCACAGATAAGGTTAGGATAATCCAGGAGAGGATGAGGACAACCCAGAGTAGGCAGAAGAGTTATGCCGATAAGAGGAGGAAAGATTTAGAGTTCAAAGAAGGGGACCATGTATTCCTGAAAGTCACTCTGTGGACTGGGGTTGGTAGGGCGTTAAAATCTAGAAAGCTTACACCTCGATTCATTGGTCCTTACCAAATCCTTAAAAGAGTCGGCAATGTTGCCTACCAAATCGCTTTGCCTCCACATCTGTCTAATCTTCATAACGTTTTCCACGTTTCTCAACTCCGGAAATACGTTCACGATCCTTCGCATGTGATTGAGTCGGATCATCTCGAGGTTAAGGAAAACCTAACAGTGGAAACCATGCCGGTGAGAGTTGAGGATCGGAGGGTGAAACAACTTCGAGGTAAAGAGATTCCTTTAGTGAAGGTGATCTGGGGAGGACCTACACCCGAGAGTGCCACTTGGGAACTTGAAGAGAAGATGAAGGAGTCTTATCCAGAGCTTTTCGCTTCAGGTAAAATTCGAGGACGAATTTTCTTTTTAGGAGGGGAGAGTTGTAACATCCTAAATTCTATTAGGATAATTATTAATTAAATTAAATAGATTAATTAAGGAGATAATTAATTAATGAGAAAATAAATAATAGGAGTATTATTATTATTATTAGTTTTATTTCGTAAAAGTAAGATTTAATTGAAAATAGAAATAAGGGAGTGAGAGTGGGCCTAAGCCGAATTAGACATTTCAGTAGGGAGGGGTTAACAGAGCACCCTAATCATTATTCGTATCATTCGTCAGAAAACGAAACGCTAAGGAGGGGGAGAAACGGAGTCTCAAGAGAGAGCTGTTGTAGAGAAAGCCAAGAATCCAAGAAAGGACTTCCTTGTTGTGATCAAAGCTTCGCTTAAGGTACAGTGGGGGAGAGGGTATTGCCTGTATATGCATGTAGGGATATTGGGTAGTGAGGGCAACCATAAGACCCTCCAAAGGCTCTAAAATTCGTATGGTCTATGTGGTGAATAAGTATGATGGTATAATCTGTTGATTTATGATTGATTGTATGTAAATTGATGAGTATTGGATGAGATTAATGGTGGTATTGAGAATAATGAAAGAGGGATGATTAGGGATTGAGAAATTGGGGATTTTGATGAATTGATGATATAATCTGCAATTGATTGTTGATTTACTGAGTATTGGATGTTATTAATGAGTATGAATGATGTTTAGACGAAAAAGATTGATTAGGGATTGATTGGATGAGTTTAGAGATGTTTGAAATCGTGAAATCTGCGATCTGCGTCGCGGGTAATCGATTACCAGGTGTGGTAATCGATTACCAGAGTGTTCTGGGCAACCCAGAAGTACCTTTTATGGCTGGTAATCGATTACAGGGGTGCTATAATCGATTACCAGAGAGTCTGTCTGTGAGTAATCGATTACAGAGGTGCTGTAATCGATTACCAGAGAGTTTTTCTGTGGGTAATCGATTACCAGAGGTTAGTAATCGATTACCAGAGGTTAGTAATCGATTACCAGAGTGGATTTTGAGATCGTGAGTGTTTGATGTTGATGAATAATGATGTTTAATGATGTTTGTGAGGATTATGATGATGTATAATGATGATGATTGATGTTAATAGTGTATATCACTTTATTATGATGATGTTTAATGATGAGTGTATTGATGCATGATGATGATAATGATGTCGGTGTATATCACCTTATTATGATGATGTTTAATGATGAGTGTATTGATGCATGATGATGATGATGATGATGAGTGTATATCACCTTATTATGATGATGTTTAATGATGAGTGTATTGATGCATGATGATGATGATGAGTGTATATCACTTAATGATGATGGTGTTTATTGATGAGCATGATGATGTTGATGATAATGACGATGGTGTATATCACCTTTTTGATGATGATGTTGATGATATTGATGATGGTGTATATTACCTTTTTGATGATGATGTTACCTAAGTTGTGCGGGCGCATAGAGGGGGTACAACTTAAAAGAGATGCCTTGAGCATGTGTGATGAGACCTGAATTGTGCGGGCCCATAAAGGGGGTACAATTCAGGAGGTGAACTGAGTTGTGCGGGCCCATAGAGGGGGTACAACTCGGGGGATCAAGATGGGGCGTTCGATGCACGGGCCCATAGAGGGGGTGCAACCTAGGAGTGATTGTACGGGCCCATAGAGGGGGTACAACCTAGGGTCGAATGTCGTTGTGCGGGCCCATAGAGGGGGTACAACCTATCGGATAGTGTGTGGTAACACCGATAGACTATTTTGGTACTAACTAGAGTGATTGACGAGGTGCGCCCATTGTGTGGAGTTCCAAGTCATGAGCTTTGGGTAGACGATGAGAGGAGTAATGATGTATGATGATAATGAGCATGATGACATATAAATGATGTTATGATGATAATGTGCATGATAATATATAAATGATGTTATGATGATAATGTGCATGATGATATATAAATGATGTTATGATGATAATGTGCATGCTGTTATGATGACAATGAGTATGATGATATATAAATGACGTTATGATGATAATGAGTATGATGATATATGAATGATGTTATGATGGTAATGAGTATGATGATATATGAAGGATGCTATGATGATGAGCTTGGTGAATGTGTGATGGATATATCATGTGTTATAAATAAGAATGATGGTAGAGTATGTATATGCTGATATAGATGATTAACTATATGTTGAGTTTTAGATGAATGTTATTTATTGGTGATTGATGTATTGATGGCATGATGTATTGATGTTGTGGGTGAGGATGTGTATTCTCTATGTGTATGTATAAGTAGTACTCCTTTTCCTCACCGTATTCTGTGGATATATTTTTACAGGTGTTGATGAGGACACGACTGGTGTCGATTATAATTAAAGGGATGGGCTCTGATAGATGTGACATCAGGGTGTATTTTGGGAGTTTTATTATGTTTCTAGATTAGGAGTATTTATTTGAACCTTTGGATGCCTTGTATGGCAGTAGGTACTAGTTGTCTTTATATTTTGAGGATTCCGCTGCAGTTATGTTTGAGTTTTCTTCGGAGTTTAATTCCTTTTAATAAAGCCGTTTTCGAACCATGAGATTTAATAAGAGTGTTGTGAACCTTTTTACCCATCGTGGGACTTTACCGTTTTCCAAACTACAATTTTTTTAAACATATAAGAGTATGGGGTAGAAGGGTGTCACATTAGTTGGTATCAGAGCCTGGTCGGTTCACCGGCCTGGAGTTATGAGTTTACTATGCTTCTGATGTGTGAATCTGATTGATTAGTGGATTGATTGATTAATTGCTTGAGTGAATTGTCTGCTTTGGCTTGATTGTTTGATTTCTTTGCTTTCCTGCTTTACTTAGTATGTGTGCTTACCCTTTCTTTAATATAGAAAGAGTAATGGCTGGGGGTAGAAACGATCGGGCAATGGCCGATGCCTTGATGGCCATGGCACAGGCTGTTGGTAACCTTAACCAACATCACGAGATGGACTGGCTTGCACGGTTCCAAAGGAACCATCCACCTACGTTCCGAGGAGGTTACGATCCGGATGGAGCTGCTGACTGGATTTATGAGATCGAGAAGATCTTCCGAGCAATGGACTGTCCTATGCTTTAGAAGGTGACTTTAGCAGCCTTCATGCTATCTGGGGATGCTGGTTTCTGGTGGCAGAGCACCTGCCAAAGGATGATTGATGAGGGCACCGCCTTAAGCTGGGACAACTTCAAAAGGTTATTCCTGGAGAAGTACTTCCCACATGATGTGCGCAACAAGAAACAGATAGAGTTCCTGGATCTAAAGCAAGGGGACGGCACCGTGGCAGACTACGCATCGAAGTTTGAAGCTCTAGCACGATTCTGCCCGACATATGAGGGAGCAGCCAATGAAGAAGCCAAGTGTGTCAAGTTTCTCAGCGGCCTTCATCCCGAGATTAAACAAGTGTTCAACTACCAAGGGATCACGCGCTTTCACGAGCTAGTGAACAAGTGCAGAATCTATGATGAAGAAAACCGGGCAAAGGCAGCGCATTACAAGAGTGGAGGGCCTTTGAGGAGTCAGAACAAGTTCCAAGCACTAGTAAGGGCAAGCCATATTCTAGAGCAACAGGAAACCCCAAGGTTGGAGGTGGCAGTGAAGGCACAGTACAAAAGAAGAGTTATGCTCTAGCAGCTGGTCGAGCGTCAAAAGGTGGGAGTGTTGGTTCTACCACTCCTTTTACATGCTTCAAGTGCGAAAAAGAGGGTCACCGAGCAAACCAATGCGGAGACAAAGAGATCACTTGCTATACCTGTCAGGAGAAGGGACACATCGCTCGTGATTGTCCTCAAAAGACACAAGGGACGGTAGCGGCAAGCGGGAATGCCAATGGGAGCGCCAGTAAACCTAAGGCTACAGGAAGGGTCTTTGCCTTGAGTGGTACTGAAGCTGCTCAATCCGAGGACTTGATCCAAGGTATGGGTTTCATTGCGGGTAATCCTTTAGTGATTTTATTTGACTCTGGTGCGACTCATTCTTTCATATCACATGTCTGTGTGTCTAAACTCAAATTGCCTGTTTCTTCCTTGCCTTTTGAATTGAGTGTGGAAACGCCAGCTAGTGGGTCAGTTTCTACTTCTGATGTTTGCTTAAACTGTTCTATATTTGTTAATGATAGAAACTTCCTAGTTGATTTGATTTGTTTGCCGCTAAGTCAACTGGATGTCATTCTTGGTATGGACTGGTTATCGTCGAACCATGTCCTTCTAAACTGTGATGATAAATCTGTTGTTTTTGGTCACCCTGTCGAGTGTAAGAGTAAGGATTTTATGACTGCCAATCAGGTAAAGGCGTCTCTAAGGGAAGATGCCCAAGTTTACATGCTTTTAGCTTCTTTGAAATCTGATAGTAGCGTTGTGGTGAGTGAGATACCTGTGGTGTGTGAGTACCCTGAAGTATTTGGTGATAATGTGTCTAGTTTACTGCCTGAGAGAGAGATAGTGTTCGCTATAGACTTAGTGCCAGGTACAGGACCGATTTCAGCCACACCTTATAGGATGTCACCCATAGAATTAGCAGAACTTGAGAAGCAATTAGAAGACCTTAAGCAATGTTATTTTACCAATTGTGGTTGGTTCATGTGATACATACTCCCCTTTAGCAACGTTTGAAGTTTGAGTTTTATGGATGAAAAAAATCCATGCTGACCCACCATGGTATGGATGTTCCCAATTCAAGTAGGATTATCTCTCATAGAGCATGTGGTAATTTAAACAAAAAAAAAAACCATGATATTTTGAAGATCACTCGTACGTGACAACACAAATGAGAAAATTTTTACTTTTTACTCAAAGTTACTACATTTATCTCTATATATTAATTTTGAGTTCTTATCACACTTTCTTTATATACTATCTTAACTAGAAAGTCACGTGTCATTTTAAATTTAACATATACTTTATATTTTGGTGTATTTATTCATCTATAAAAGGATATATATTTTAAAATATATATTTTGTGCATTGAGATGAAATACTTGTTTTATATACCTTAAAACATGTTCGAGATCATTATCTAACACATTAAGGTTTTATTTCCATAAAATCTTTTATAGAAGCGAGTCATTGATATATTATTAAATCCTGTATGATCAAGTGGTTATCATCTAAAGCTAGCTTAATATTAAAAATAAGATATTATATTTTTATTTATTATAATTAATTAACGGAATTTTATGAATGAAATTAAAGATAAGGTGTGTACTTATTTTTGTTGAAAATCAAATCACCTAGATTATTCACACTACTAGAAATTTACTTATTTCCTACAATTTTTTCTTACAGTTTTTTTAGGAATTTCTTACAGATTATTTTACAAATTTGAAAAATTTTCTACAATTATGAAATTTGTTACAAAAATTGCAAGAAACAATGAATTTTGTTGAAAACTTTCCTACAAAAATAATTTGTAGAAAATTTTTCTAGGAAAATCTCTAAAGAATATTACGTGCAAAATAAAATGGTATGAAAATTTGTTGGAAATTACACCTATAAATTTACTTGTGAATTTTTCCTACAGATTTTCCTATAAGCTATTTTCTTGTAAATTTTCCTACAATTTATTACCCATGAATTTTCTTATAAATTCTTCTTACGAAAATTTCTACAAATTTATTTCCTGCGAATTTTCCTATAACATTTTGCTTAGGATTTTCTTGCGAATTAACTTCATACAAATTTTCCTACCAATTTTTTTAGAAGATATCCTAGTGAATTTTAATTGCATGAAAATCTATAAGAAAGTTTACCTACAAATAACTTGCAATTTTTTCCTACAGATTTTTCTATAAACTATTTTCTTTTGGATTTTCCTACAATTTATTTCCTACAAATTTTCTTATAAATTCTTCTTGGGGAAATTCCTACAAATTTATTTCCTACGAATTTTTCTATAACATTTTACTTAGGACTTTCCTGCGAATTAACTTTCTACAAATTTACCTACCAATTATTTTTAGAGGATATTTTTGTCAATTCTAATTGCATGGAAATCTATAAGAGAGTTTACCTACAAAATAACTTGCAAATTTTTCTTACATATTTTCTTAGGATTTTAGTTTTATGAGAATTTTCTTGTGACCATATTATTTATAAATTGCTCTGCCATCTACCAATTTGTTTCATGTGATTTTATTGTGATTTTTTCTAAGGATTTTCTTGTAAATTTATTTTTTATAAATTTACACATTACTTATTTTCTTATATAATTTGTTGTAATTTTTTATGAAGTATTTTTTTAAATTTATTTCCTTAATCTTTATCTTTATATATATAAAAGAAAGGTAGTCTTGAGGTTGCCCTAGAAATAGTTTTTCCCTCCTAAATTAAGGGTAAAAATGTCATTCTGTTTAAAATATTTTATTTCAGAATTTTTTTATCCTTTATTAAATACATATTGACATAAATAATATTAACGTCTTTTTTTAATAATGTTGATTGTTTTCCAAGGAAACCTTTTCTACTTCCATTGTTGAAATGATTATATAATAAGTTATATAATTTATTTATATCTATATTGTTGGAGTGAAAATATAAATAAATATAATAAAATAAATTACTAAAAGAATTATTTCATTGATAATAAAAATTAGTTTCATAAATAGTTTTTATTAAGTTTTCAATAAAAAATAAAATATTATATAACTTATTTACATAAAATAAAATAATGTTACAAAAGATTATATTTTAGAAGTAATTCTATTTCTAATATATATGTGTGTGGTTGATTTCTTTTGAAAACTTTTATTTAATTTATTTTAATTCGTATGCTTTAATAAAATATATTTTTTATTATATATTTTTCTTAATACATAAATATTTTATTATTAAGATTTATATAAAAATGATTATATTAGGAAAATAAAACATCAAATAAAAATTTTATTATATTCTTATGAATTTGTTATATTTTTATCTAAAATATTCGATGATATCGTTATCTTTATCTTTATATATAAAAAGGAAGAGTAGTATGGGGTGGCATATTAGTAAAAGTGCTTATTAATTATTTATTTTTTATTTTGTTTACTAAGATAATAAATATTAATTCATTCATAAAGAAGTGGGTAAATGAGTTTGATAACATCTCTTTGTTTTCTACTATTGGGACTATATTTATGTGTCTCTTCAATTACCTTGCGCGTTGCTTTAAAACTCTAACCTAAGGTAGACTTCTTTTTTTTTTTGTAGTGTTGTTACTGTTACCATTATAGTTATGTAAAATAAATTTAGAATATTAATCTTTTATATGCATATTTTATCATAGACTAAGTTTTGATATGACATATATTAATGTGGTTGCACTCTAATTATGGAATATGTTATTTTATAAGTAATAACTTTGTATGGCAAGATGAAAGGTCTTAAGAGAAAATTAAGAAAAGACATATTATTTACATGACCATGTATTTTGTAATAAGTGATTGTAATGATTTAAGATTAATGCTTTTAAATTTTCATTCTTAAATTTATGTTTACTTTATCATTACATAAATCGGATGGCTTTTATAATGTACCATAAAAAAATATTAGATGCTAATGAAATCAAAAGTAAAAAAATTAATTTATCAATTAATTAAATAATGTATTTGTTTATATATTTTAATTTTAATTGTTATAATTTTATAAAAGCTCTTAAGGCACTTGTTGATAGATCCAAAAGAATATTTATTTTTCTAAATTTACATTATTTCATATTATTAATATTTAAATTGTAAAATAAAAAAATATCACATGAGGATGGAAAGTTCACAAGAAAGTGTATAAATATCTAAATTATTATGATAAAAATTAAAATTTATTTGAATATTTTATATAAAATTGTATTGAATGTAAGCTTTTTACTTATTATTAGTTAAATTAATATTTTATTATGTACATTATCATAAAAATAAAGATATTCTTAAAAAATTATGGATTAAAGTATATATTTAAATTCATAAAATTTTACCATTTCCTTCATATTTGAATGATTAATCTTTAGGAATATTATACAACACATGAAAGTAATAATTTACATTACATTACAAGAGTAAAATTTTACGCCACATATTGATTTAATTCAAATAATATTATTTATATAATTTTTAACCATATATATTATTTTGTATATTATAAAATAAGTAAATACTTATTTTTTAAAAAAATATTAAAAGATTAAAATTTATTTTGTCTTTTCATGTAATTTAAAATAATTTATATTATATATATATATATATATATATATATATACATTACATGATCCGTGCAACGCATGATATCTAACGGTTCGGTTCGGGTATTCAGTTCGAACATTTTCTTTCAAACCCGATCTGGTTCGGTTCGCGTATCGGGTTTACTTATGTTGAACCCGATAGACACAACCCGAACCAAACTAGAAAAAAAAGCTTTAATCTTATTTCATTTTCCCGCCCGGAGAGAACAAAAATAGGCGCAACGGTAACACAAGCAGTGGTGGTTCCTCAAACCTTATTTCATCTATCTCCTCTCATTTTATTTTCCCCTGTTTCTTTTCTTTTTTTTTTCATTTTATATTTTAATTTCATTTCATCTTCCATATTTTTTTAAAATAGAAAAAATACTCATGATCCGATGACCCAACCCAACCCAACCCGAACATATTCGGGTTGGTTCGGGTTGGGTTACTCACATAAAAAATATAGAACCCGAACCAACCCAACCCACCATCATTCTATCTTATGTCACCCCAAACCCGAACCAACCCAACCCGATTACACCCCTACTTAAAACTATTTCTTGGAGATTTTCTTAAAAATTTATTTTCTGTGAATTTACCTACGGATTTGTATCTATGAAATTTCCTACAGATTCTTGTGGGATTTAAAATACGGGAAGAAGAATAAAAAAAGAAATACAAGTACTCTACCCAGACCCTACTCAGGTAGGTCAGTAACATTTTTCATACTTTCCAAATTTTGTACTATAATATGGGGATTCCTCTCTATTTGCATTCCCTATTGTCTCAACCAGGTATGCAAATTTATGTTTTTTGGTCCCTTAAGTCAACCAGTCATACAAGATCAGCTTAAAATTTACTCCCTCCGGTCTCAAATATAAGCAAAAAAAAACTAACTCACGTTAATTAAGAAATGTTAGTTAACTTTATTAAATTTTCTTGATATCATCTAAAAATGAATTGTATTCTCTAAATTGCCCTCCATAGGAGACTCCAATTTTATTGAAACTTGTTCCAAGTGAAAACATTATCTCTACATGGTTCATTAAATAGGGTCATTGGATAGAACAATTTGAATTTAAGTAAAAGATATTTTAGTCCGAGGTCATTAAATAAGACAAAGTTAGTTGAAATTTGCTTATATTTTAGACCAACACAAGTGAATTTTTTGTTGTTTATATTTGAGACTGGAGGGAGTACATTTTATTCAACCTTAATTCTGATGATTTTTTTTCACATTAATAGGAGCCTCTTTTGGTTCAACTTTACACAATTATGGTTGAAAATCATTGGTCGTGACTCTTTTTGTCTACCATTAGCTTGCAAGAAATATGCATTCTCCTAGTCCTATCACAATAAGATAGCAAAACAAACCTACTAATTTCTCTGTTTCTACTAATCTATTAGTTATAACTGTAACCATTTGTTATAATTCTATTAGCTAGCTCCAACCACATATGTTCCAAGTTCATCTTATTAGATTTTGTTCCCCTGCATTGGCTTTAGGCATTTATTGTTCCTATCTCTGGTAAAAAATGTGGTTGTAGATTTAATAGATGATTTGTTATATTTGCTTTATGAATCTACATACTAGTTAGATATTCATAAGCTTTATGCAGAATTTTTTTTTACAGGCACAAGCCAAATTGTTACATACCTTATATATTGCTTCTTTTCTTTCCTTCTTTTTCTTTGCAGGGTTCAGAGCTAGTTGTGGCAGTTAGAGTAACAGCAAATCGATGTGCATTCTATATTTGTAGATTAATTTCTTGCATGGTAGGTAGCTTCACTCTGTTGAAGTATCAGTTTAATATGTTTAGAGAGGCTTCTTAAAATTTAATGTGGAGTGAACTTCATTTCACTCTACCCAACTCAAGGAAAAGGTGAACTTGCTTTTCAACTTTCACGAAAATGTAATAATTCTTAGGGCAACATGAGTGATAGATTCTGTGAATTCATAATAAGCTTTATGTATGCTTTCTGTATGATAGATTCTCTCTGCAACTATCAGTGTGACATTGATTGACTTATTGGATGGGCCTTTGCTCTAGTGCCTATTATCTATGAGTTATTAAAATGCAAAACCATTCCATGTTATAAGAGCATTGTTTTAAATTACATGCGTTAAATTGAATTTAGAATCATTTTGTTTGTTCTACTTAAATTGTAATTGAAATGACCCTATTCCAGCTTATCCACACATTCAGTGATCTTAAGATGTGGTAGTACAGTGCATCACTCACTTTAAAGAAATCTAACCCAAGAATGTTGAAATCTAACCCTAAATTTTTATCTCTTCATAAGTATTTAAAAGTTTTAATAAACCTCACCTATTTCATTGCTAAGCAAAGAAAAATACCCTTAAAAAAAAGCAAGACCAGGAACTGAACAAATGGAACACTCAACAATACAATCACCTATTTCATTTACTTTTGAGAAAAAAAAAAGATAATTATCCATTTCATTTCATCAAATGCAATCCACTTACAGTCGCTCTAGGATCATTAGCTACTGTTTAGGTCAATTGATGACCTTCATCAGCAACTGGGACCAAAATTTATTTAAGAACTTTAGAACAGCTCATCATTTAGCAACTCTGTAAGTTTGCAACTCAGAGGAGGAGTGATACTTCATTAACTGTTCCTGTTAGAATTTCAGTTGCATTTGTACTGACTGTAGTGTTTGTTGCATATGCTGAAATTAAACTACTGTTTAGGTATCCCACCTTGAATACCTAGTATTATAATTCCTACAACCCCAAAACTGTCTTCGGGTCCTCTCTTGTTGGGCTCATTGCACTACACAACTAATTACTTAATTTACTTATACATAGAACATTGAGGCGCATCCCACACACCATCTACATACATTCAGAGGATCCTCTATTCTTAGACGAGTCTAGGGGAATTAATTGATTACTCCAGGTACTGGTCCAAGGTTTGGACAGTCGTCTAGCATACAATTTACTTCTATTCAAAGCAATCATGAACTCGCGCATCAAACAGCGAATCACACAAGTAAATATTTGAGCAACCACGGGGAAAAATCTCGTCTTATGTTATGAGGAAGAACTTTAGCAACAATAATAATAATAACTGCACATCTACACTTCTAAAAATGCCATGAACATAGGCCAAGCATTCATTTTATAACATTAAATCATGCAGTTAAATGGAGCAAATCATTCTTGAGAAAAAGGAACTGAACATCTAAATCACTATTCATTCTCAACGGTAGCTACTTAAAGGATCAGCTGTTTTCCCAGATCTAGCATCAGTCCATGCTTTTGCAATTGTTTTCTTCATCTCATCGTCTCCATCCTCATACATATTCTGCAATTCATTGCATGCATAGTAAAAGTCAAATTGAATGGTCCCAAGTATACACAATTACATGCAATAAATTAAAACAAAGTAACTTCAGCCAACTAAAGATAAAGAGAAAACGGAATCTCACCTTCATTAAGTCCATGATTCCTGCCATGGGGTCTTTTTCTTTATCCAAACCTGGCTTCAGCTGAAACATCAACGGAAAAATTATTACTTCATCACATTGATGAACAGGAAAAAGGAAGCTGTGTTTTAATTCAGCATTTTACTACCTTGTCTTCTTTGAAGTGCAAATCTAGCCAGTTTGCTTTGGAAGCCTTCACCAATGTGATGATTACCCTGGTAGGCTTGACCACAACCTTACATTTCTCTGGTACTATCTCCTTGTGCAATTTTGATATGGCACATCGGTAGTTCTTCCCTTGAATATCATGGAACTTAACATCGAATGACATTGGCTTAAACTCAGATTCAATCTTACTCTCATCAACTCCCTCCAGTGACACATATATCTGCATATAAAAGAAACAGTAACCAGGATAAATTTGCTACTGTTGAGTGTTGACCAAAACAGTAACTGCAACATTTATCTTATCCTATGCTGGGATAAATAGGATATTCACCAAAAAGGAAGTAAGATATGAGATGGAGGAAAATGAAATTGAATGACAATAATTGTCATTGTATTGACCTTTATATTGTTTAAAATAATATTGGTCAAAGTGTCAAGGGTTTGAATAATGGAAATCTTAAATCACCATTACCTAACAAGTAACAATCGAGGGTTAATCCACAGTTATACTATAACTGTGAAAATTCCCAATAAAAAATATAGAATAAAACTTAGTAGCATCTATTCTATCTCCTTCTATCAACTACATCTATTTTTCTTCCTCCCCCCTAAAGGGTATAAGATGAAACCAACTTATTATCCACTAATTATTCAGTTCATTTCCCAAAAAGGGAAAAAAACTTAATCTTTTCATAAAATATTCAAACAATTTCATTCCACTTTTATTAGGAACTCTATCAAACCAACAAATGGTAAGAATACGCCCAAGTGATGCCATATGTGGAATGATTAGTTCACTTTTATAAGAAATTAATTACATCAGTTAGACAAATGAATAATTCAGCTGTGGCTAATTGTAAGCCAATATATGACTAATTCAGTTTGATAATCAGTAAATTACCGTACCCATTAAAATTTAAGGGTAGTGTAAGGCAACACGTATCTTAAAACACAATGCAGTGTGAGATGATGATTTGTGAAAACAGAACCAGTTCAAATTTGAACACATGTAGAGAACATCATCCTATTTAGCAAAATTCGAATGTCTACTTTCAAACCATGACAAGAATTTTATGTTATTTACCTTAACTTTATCATTATCCTGATCCCAACTGAATGATGCAAGTGAGGCATACTTCAGTGCAGGTGAAGGCGACACTCTGGTTCCCGTTGAAATTGGTGCTGGAATCTGTGATGCACGTGCAGAAGATGTCTCAGAAGATAACTGCAAAATAAAAAGCAAAACTATCCCATAAATCCTCTCATGAAGCAACAGAAATTCGGACCATATGAAGTTAAACAAAATTAGACTAATAACGGAAATCATCACCAAAAAGTATAAGGCGAAATATTGATAAACAAGCCCAGAAAATTTGAAAAAGGAAAGCGAAATTGTGTGAAAAATGAAAACCTTCTCCAAGTTGCAAATCTCGGAGGAGAGAATAGAGAGGGTTCGAGGTCTTTTGGCGATGCTCTGAAGGTGACGAAGCTCTTCCAAATCCAATGCTAAGTCCTCCGCCATTTTTTCACCGAATTGAATCAAAGCTACGATGCCAGTGAATTTTCCTTTCGACAAGTTTTATATGGTAGTTTGGAAAATGCTAGAAGAAGTCATCACTAATTACACGATGGACAATACATTGGGGCTGGGGGCAATTTGGGGCTTTTACTATTTCTTTAATTTAGGGTTGTTGTTCGACTCATTACAGAAGATTCTAGAGACAACGAAGATTATGCCAATTGGACTTGTTTGATTACTTTGTTGGGCCACATTTTACATTGGGCTTCGATTGCGGAATTGATAAATTCAAATTCAAATATTTACGTTTTGGTATGACCAAATAAAAAAGTATTTTTGACCAAAAAAATAATTTTATTTTGTTTGAATAAAAAAGCTTTTTTATTTTGTCCGACAAAATAATAAAGTAGGTATTTCAATTTTGGTTTAGGACCACTTGTGACAGGTCCAAAATCCGTTTAACATCTACTCAGGATTATTGTGGTGTTATGGGCAAAATGAAGGATTATTATGGTGTTTTATTCTCAATATGTGCGATTTGTGTTTTAGAAAATTCAAATTCACAAATTTAAAACAGAAAACACAAAATATTTAGCTTGTTAGTTATTACCCATGGATTTATGTTTAATTATTTTTTAACCGATAGCTTTTAGCTATTGAACCCACACTTTATTCTTTACGGCGTTTGCAATATGAATGAGATGGAAGGTAAGAGAATTGATTAGAAAATTGGTGAAAAATAGAATGAATTTATGATGTATTTGAAAGGTTAAAATGGAGAAAAAATAGAGGGGAGAAAAAGTAAATTTTGTTTCTCATTTGGTTAGTTTAAAGGAGAAGGGAAAGCAATAAAAATGTTAGGCTCCGACTACAATGAATCACCCTATAGGTGATTCACACTTTAAATCACCGCTAACCACCGTTGGATTTGAATGGACGGGAAGGATTATTTATCAGTAACCCGTAAAAATAAAATAGTAAAATATTGTCCTTATAGTTCTTAAATATTTTAAAATTGCGTGAATGGTCCATTAGCTGCAATCTCTTTTGGAGTCATTTGAATGAAGGAAAATGCCAAATGGATAATACTAGGCATGATTGTCATCACCATGAATACCTTACGCAGTATCAAATACCTTACGCACAGTGATTGACTCCCTTTCACCGCCTCTCTTTAGCCACTCTCTCTCCTCCTTCCACGATCCCATTTATGCCCTGTAATCTTTGCCTGTGTTTTGATATGATTTTATTGGGGTAATGAGGATAACAGGGACAAGGTAATCTTCGAAGGACGGGGTAAAGGGGATAGGAGCGGCGCCACCATGTTCAACTTTTGGACATGGGAGATGGAGTCGAGACGATAGTGCGACAGGGGCGGGGGACGTGCGAACGGTGTACGGTGGGGCATCTGGTGTGAAGATACAACATCTTGAATGACGAACGGTGGAGGCTTGCAGAGGGATGGCAATAAAACTCTGCTAGTGACTGAGCAATGTGTTTGTTCTTTTGTGTTTATTTTTCCCCAGGACTCACCGGAAAAATAGACAGGGCAATTGGCAAGCTCTCTCTGCTCTTGATGAACTCACCATTGTTCCCAGCCAGATTTACAGTCTTCATCCTCAATCCTTATCTCAATTGAACCTTTAGTTTTCATCAGCTAGAATTTCATCTCCGACGAGAATCTGATGGGACTCGGCCAACTTCACAACCTTAGAACTATCCATGTCGGCTACAATCATCTTGCTAGAGCCATTCCTCTGTCCATTGAAACTGTGTCGAAGATCTAACCAATCATAATTTTAAAATAATACAAGGACTAGTAGGTAAATTTTATTTTTTAATAGAATAGGTGATACAACCGAAAATAGTGAGTCATTTCGGTGATTCACCCGACTGAGTGATTCACCATAGTCTTAACCAAAATGTTAAAATGCACGCTTTTTTATCTCTTCTCGAAGGATTGACAAATAAAAAGCAATGGAAAAAGGGCATTTTATGTCTTTTCCCATTATTTCGGCCATTTTTTTTCAACATTAAAAAGCAATGGATTATTATGGTGTTTTATTCTCAATATGTGCGATTTGTGTTTTAGAAAATTCAAATTCACAAATTTAAAACAGAAAACACAAAATATTTAGCTTGTTAGTTATTACCCATGGATTTATGTTTAATTATTTTTTAACCAATAGCTAAAAGCTATTGAACCCACACTTTATTCTTTACAACGTTTGCAATATGAATGAGATGGAAGGTAAGAGAATTGATTAGAAAATTGGTGAAAAATAGAATGAATTTTATGATGTATTTGAAAGGTTAAAATGGAGAAAAAATAGAGGGGAGAAAAAGTAAATTTTGTTTCTCATTTGGTTAGTTTAAAGGAGAAGGGAAAGCAATAAAAATGTTAAAATGCACACTTTTTTATCTCTTCTCGAAGGATTGACAAATAAAAAGCAATGGAAAAAGGGGCATTTTATGTCTTTTCCCATTATTTCGGCCATTTTTTTCCACATTAAGAGCATCTCCAATCCAATAACTCTTTTTTTTTTTTACTTTTAACACATTTTAAGTTGATCTCACCATTACATATTATTTATTTTTATTTTTTATAATTAAAAGGAAGATTTTTACCTCTGATAGGTGCCCCAGGTGTGACTTGTCTTCTGAAACAATTATCCATGTCATGCGGGACTGCCCCAAAGCCAAAGCAGTGTGGAACCTTATGCATACCTCTCAGGTTGATTATGGTTTCTTCACCGATCAGGTTGACAACTGGTTTATTAAGAACCTTGAAGATGAATCTGATTGCACTATAGAAGCTCCCTGGAATGTTGTCTTTGCAACCACTTTATGGGCAATATGGCAAGCTAGAAATGAGGAATGCTTCAACAATTCAATGGGTGATCACTACTCCTTACTGCACAAGATCAAATATCATTGCTCAACCCATAGTCTTATGAGCTCTGCTGATCAGCTTATCGAAAGGCATACAAGACAGCATAAGTCAATCCTTGTTGGTTGGGAATTTCCTCCCCCTGATTGGGTGAAGTGTAATGTTGGTGCAGCTCTCAGAGATGGGGGAAATCGTGTTGCGTGTGGTGGTTGTTTTAGAAACTCTCTGGGTAGGTGGATGTTCGGTTTCTCTAGACGTCTTGGCAGTACAACAATCAATATGGCTGAACTGTGGGGAATTTTCACTGCCATTGGTATTGCTGTTGACAAAGGAATTAGTAATCTTTGGATTGAGTCAGACTCTAAGATTGCTGTTGACTTGGTTATGAAAGGCTGCAGTGATGATCACCCTTGTAATCAAATGGTCCGTTTCATTAGGAGTGCCATGCAGTGTCATTCCACCATTATTTTAACTCATGCTTTTAGAGAGGCAAACCAAGTTGCAGACAAACTAGCTAGTATAGGTCTTCATGCTCCCTTTGGTCTTCATACCCACCAAGATCCTCCTCCTGTAACTGCTACTCTGTTGTGGCAAGATGTTATAGGGGCCTCCTTTAGTCGTTCTGTGCTGTTGTAGTTTTTTTGGGGCTTTGCCCTCCATCGAATAAAAAAAAAAACTTTAAATTGTTTTTATTAAATGAGCCCTCATCCTTACATTTTACTAAATGGGTCCTACTTTTATGTCATGCAACATGTGCTTAATTAAGCAATTGGTACTTGACAAACTTCTCCCTCCAAGTGTGTTTCTTATTAAGCACCGAAAAAGAAAAGGCAAATTAAACACCTCGAGTTCTAATTTGAGGAGGAAATTTTCAAAGTATGGGTCTCACAACTTTCCCCACTCCATCATATTTTTATCACACTACCAATAGTCTTTTCCTTTCAAAATCTCTCCTTTCCTTTTTCCTTTTCTTTTACCCAAACATAGGGTTAAAGTTAGGGGTGAGCAAAACCCGGCCCGTCTCACGGACCCGTCCCAACCCAAGCTATTCGGACCGGGTTAGACCCTGTCCCACATGAAAGATTAGGGTTCAATCGGGTCTCATTCAATAACTCGGTATCGGGGGGTTGAGGACGAGTTCGGGTTAATCTTCGGGTACCCAACCCGTCCCATATATATATATATATAATATAATATAACATTTATAATTTTATATTACTTAAAGGCTTCACATCATTTTAACTTTCTAGAGATTTTTTAATTTAACTTTTCTCTATGATAGAGGCTCTATTTAATTTGAAAACACATTCCATACACAAAGTTATATAATAATATAGTGATATTTTTCTCTTAATAATATTTGAAAGTTCATAAGAAAGTAAAATATTAGGATTTAGAGTTTGTGGACGGGTTTCTTCGGGTTTCAAGTAGTCTTGTACATTGTCGGGTTTTTTCGGGTTTATGTACGGGTTCGGGTCTGCAAAATTGGTATGATAAAATGTTAGGGTCGGGTATGGGACGGACAAAACCCGCCCAACCCGTTCCACGCTCACCCCTAGTTGAAGTCTTGCACTCCAAAGTAGAATAGACATAAAAACTGCACTCTTCATAGCACACAATAAGAAAAGATTGGCTGAGACTTCATTGACATATATTTGAAAAGAAGTGACTGATTTGCTCTAGTTAATTATAAATAATAGTTCAACAATCTTCTTTTCATCCTCCCATTAAGAGTTAGGCTTAAGCCTATGATATGTAAACTGGCCACTATCTATTTCTAAACAGGCCATGCCCATGTCTAAATGCCAGTGTAAATAGTCTAAGAGCAAGCCTTGATAATGATCAAAATTTTGTTGCTTGATTACCAGTCACAGGCGAACCAAGATGGTTTGTCTCTATCTAGAGTATGTATCATTAGAATATTCCTTATTCTATTTTCTTTTTCCAGGAGTTTTGTAATACCAATGAAGGGCTAATAAGCCCCTAAGAAACAGAAACTAAGGAGATTCACATTGAAATGCAATCCAATAGGAAGGTCATGAGCAAACTTAGCTTGTTGTTCCCTTATCTTGGGTTTGTGTCATCAGAATATTCTGAAGCTGCTTTTGCAACTGTGCTTTTATTTGGTGATTAGAATTGACACTTCTACACACACTTTCCTTTTCAGCCAGGAGTTCCAACCTTCTCATTTCAGCTGCAGCTATCTCGGAATTACAAGAGTTCCCGCTGTTGCTTTTAAGTTCCATGAAAGAGGACTTCAGCTGAAAACGAGAAAGAAACTGTCAATTCAATTCAATTCAAACACCTTACAATCCCCCAGAATAACTCACATTGTTACTCATTTCGGCAAATTGATAGCAAGAGGAATGCTCAACCAAGTTTAAATAAAGCATATAGCTTACCATAAAACATATACATGTCATGGATGTTCTCTCTTACTTTCAAATTTCAATTGTAGACTATATATGGCTCTATGAAGCTTTATAAATCTAGGTGCAAGAAAAGCATCATTATTAGAAAGTTTAACTTAAAGGCACATGTATTTCATCTTCTTCAAAATAACAGAAATATTCCATCAATTTGTGATTTTCCAGTTACCTCATTCAATCCTTTCCTCAAACTCTCAACTTCCAATTGACACTTCACCACAAACTTCTCAGCAATTTCCTTGAATTCCTTCATTTCTATCTTCTTTGCCTCGTAAAAGCTATCTTTCCTCTTGTGCAGCTCCTCAAGCTCCTCCACCTCATTCTGCAATGACCTAAAAGGCTCAAATCCAACACCAATCAAACAATTACACTCAACAAGAGAAACTGACTCAGATTCAACACGACGGTGGCTATATACCTCAATTCTTGCGAAACGGATTCGTATTTCGCTTCGAGGTTCTCGATTTGAGACTTGAGAGACAGAAGGTTGAAATTATGTGATGCTATTTTTCGATCAAGCAGTAAGCGCCTCTGCTCCATGGCCCTGATATTTTCAAGCTTTGACGCCAAAATCCGAGACTTGTGGGCTTGCAACTCTTTCTCGGCCTGCAATGTGCTAATCGAAAATTGATGTTTTTGGTTCCGTTGAAAATGAAGATGCGGATGTTACACTTAGATGCTCAGGATTTAATAATGTTGTGGCGAAATTGGAGAGCAGAAGTCATGGTTTTGATTTCGAATTTCTTGGTAAGCAAGGAAGTGAAGGAGGAGTTAGGGATTGAGGTGAACTGAAGTGAACCTGGAGTAGGGAGAGACGTTGAATTCGAGTGCGGTCCATTTGCTCGAGTCGCTCATGGAAAGCCGAGGAAAGCGCCATTGCTGCGACACACAATCACAGAGGATCTGGTAGTGGGTGGGGGACTCTGTTCTTGTGCTGAATTTCAGTCACTATCTTATTTACAAGTAAGATATACTATATCATTTATAGAACACATTTTCTCTCTCTTTTTTTCATTAAATCTTCTATCACGTTTTACATTCCACTTTTTTTTATCTCTTTTATTTTTCATCTTTGTAAATGTTGTTTACATTCCTCTTATAATCACATAGTACTATTATAAAATCAATAATTCAATGTATAAAAAAATTTGAGAAAATTTTGAAATGTGATTTTGTTTTTCTTATAAATTATCCTATAAAACGGATAAAGTCTTAAAAATTAATGTAGTTAAACTCTAGTAATCAATTCCCTTGAAACAAAAGGAAATGACCAATTGAAATGCTTGAATTACATATATAATTGTTGGTATCAAATTATAAGAAACCTTTGAGTAAGGTCTCTATTAAATCGAACGAGTGGTATCGATTTGTAAGAACCTTCGAATAAGGTATGTAGCAATCTTGAATTGAAGTTAAATCTTTGAAATATCACGAAAGAGTTCAAAAGAAAAGAAATCATAAGACTCATCCAAATGTAAATCAAAAGTTTTATTAACTTCTCGAATGGAATTAAAAAGATATGCAGGAAGAGAAAAATACATAATAAAAAAGAGTAAAAAGACTCCTAAGTTAAAGAGGATGATCCTTCTTCTGTTGCTTCCTCTTCTCCTCCCCTTTCTTCTTCACCCTTGAGTTGATGAGCAAGCTACCGTCATAATCGAATTGATACACTTAGGGAAGAAAGAAGATAAATAAATGCGTCCCAATATGGCCCAATCAATAAAGCCTTAATAAATAAGGTTGAATGGACGGTGGACGATGGTCAATGTAACCTCAGAATTGACCAAAGGAGAATTGACATGTGGCAGACCATAGTTGTAGGTGGTCAACATTAAGCCTATTACTATTGAATATACTAAAATGTCAAAGTAGTGCTAAGTGTTGGAAAGTGCAAATCGAAAGAGGCACGTTCGATTTCATATACCGAGGAAATCGAAAAAGGAGTCTGAGAAGATCAAAAGAAGAAGAATTTCGAGTAATTGAAAGAGTGATGTTTTCAAAAAGACTTAGAAGATATATTGAAGATATGAGGCTTGTTCGAGGGAAACGAAGTCTTGAAGAAATGGTTGGAAGTAGTTATTAGAAGTTTATAGTTCAAGACAAATGTCAGAATCATAGTGAAGCCTTATAAAACTTCAAAAAAAGGGGATAAAGCAGTTTCTGTCCGTTAGAAAACGTGTCAAACATGCATTGTGCCAACACATGTGAAGATTGGTGACGTGTCCTATTGGTATTAGTTAGCCGTTAGGATTTGAAATCTATAAATAGGCAAATTTATTATGTAATAAGGGTTGGATTCATTTGTATTGAAACTCTTTGAACACCAAACGTCCATTCTGTAAGTGACTAACCGGTTACAAAGAGAAGATCAAGTATGTGATTCCACCCACGTTTCAATTAAATGCAATTACTTTTCTTTACGATTCTGTTGTTTTCATTTGTTTAATATTTACTTCATGTACTTCAATTTTATTATTAGTTCATTGTTTACTTTCCTTGTTAAATGTTCTTCTTTCACTTATGTTATTTATTTCTTTCTTCTTCTCTGCGCATTACTTTCGATTTTCTTGTTAGATAAAATATCAAGTGAAGTTTGTTACAATTATAAAATCAATACGCTCCAGTTTTTAAAAGTTAAAACACCATAAATCTACTTCTTAAAGAGTCCCTTTTTGAGGACTAGATTCTAACTTCCAGATTACTCTTAGAATCAAAAGGTTAAAATTGATCTTCTTTTCGATATCTACTTTTATACCACAAACAAATTGGCACGCCCAGTGGGACAAATTGCCAGAAGTAGTTGTTGAGTCTCATAATCAATTTAAGTATTCAAATCGGATTCAAGACTCACATATCCTAAGTTTTAATACACAACAAATTTGATTTAAAAAAGGATTGTTTATAAGAACAATATCACTTGAAGGTATTTTTGCTTTATTGTTTCAGTAAGTGCTATGAAGAAGAAGCCTCAAGATGAACCTACTGACATGAGGGAACCTTCCGAAGAGCCAAGATCTACTAAACTCATTTCAGCCTTCTGAAGTGTTACAAATTTCTAGAAGAACTGTTGAAGACCTCGGTTTAACTGTTGACTAAAGCATGGAAGCTTCCTGCTAAAGTCACAACACTTCCTTTGCATCGAAAGCAAGTTTGATCCACTTAAGGAATGAATTCAAAGTTCGATTGTGTTGTCAAAATCATATTACCTTAAATGGAATCTGCTGATTCAAGTCAAAGCAGTGTTGCAGTCTGCAACACCTGCACATCTCAAAAGTCTAAAGCTATTAGAAGAGTTTCTCACAACGACTCAAAAAGCATTTAATGCTATCTCACAACGCTGAATGAAGCTCTCCTCAACGGATTTATTTCAAGACTTTATAAATAGCCTCACGAAAGACTTTGAAGATAGGCGAACCTTTGGTGAACCCCTGGTGAAGCGGCGAAAATGTAGACCAAGATAGGCGATAGTGAAGCCCAAGAGAGAATCGGCAGAAGCTCAAAATAATATCTTATCAGGCCAACTCTCTGAGAAAGCAAATCCTAATACAGAGATGAGACTGAACTAAAATTATACACTTGTATCTCTGTCTTTCCTTGTACTTAGATTTATTCTTTGTATCCTAAGTTATACTCAGTCATCCCTTTGTACAAGAGATCTTATGTTTAAGTTTCTATGAAACTTAAACTTATTCATTGTTGTAAACACTGTTAAGTGTCTGAGAGCCTGGAGAGGCTTGGAGGAATAAAGAATACTCGGTTGAGCCTGGAGAGGCTTGGAGGAATAAAGAATACTCGGTTGAGCCTGGAGAGGCTTGGAGGAATAAAGAATACTCGGTTTAACCTAGAGAGGTTGTGTCCAAAGAATACTTGTGTTTAGCCTGGAGAGGATGGGTCCAAAGAATACTCGGTGCTTAGCCTGAAGAGGCTGGGTTCAAAGAATACTTATAATCTTGCGGGATTAGTGGAAAAATCCAGTGCAGTGTTGCCCTAGGACTGGATGTAGCTCACTGTGTTAGTGGGTGAACCAGGATAAATTTTTGTGGTCAAGTTCTCTCTACCCTTAACTCTTTATATTCTGTTTAAACTAACCAAGGAGGGTTTTAGAAAAGTTGTTTTATTAATCTGAGCAAAAAACAATCTTTTCTTCAAAAGAAAAAATGTTTCAAAAGCTTTTATTCAACCTTCTGAGTTGCATCAACAAGTTGCTAAAATCCCAGTTTCGGAAGGTTGCTTAAACATTTTCAAATCAGTTTTGCTTGTTAAAAGGATTTCAGAAAAATCTGTAAAGAATTTTAAAACACTATTCAACCCCCTTTCCAGTGTTTCTTGTGGTTCTAACAGTAGTGTGTATAAAATTTCCTAAGGGCTGATCTTGTATGCGTTTGAGAAGTGGTAGAACAATTTCTGTTCAAATGGCTAATAATTCAAGACCAGTAGAAAATGGAAATGGCAGTAGGAATACGAATATAAATACTGGAAGTCCGGGCCTCATGTAAATGAGCCAGTAAACAATAATGACAATAATGGTGTTAATGGTAACAATAGTTTCAATAGAGACCAAGTTGTTTCTACAACCTTACCAGAAAACCCAGTTGTGAGTCAAATTGTTTTTAGTATTCCTGCTTTAAATAATACTTCAATGAAACATAATGGAGATCCAGTTTATGGTCTACCTTATGGTTTCATCCCAAGTACTGGGATGGCTCCACCAAAAATATCAACTATTGGTCCAACAATGATGCCTTTCACAAATCGTGGACCAATGTTTAATCCTTTTGTAGGAAGTTCGTCTTCATCCATTACTAATTCTACTTTGCAATCATTAAGGCAACAAATGGATGAGAGTAATCACGAAATGGTAAACATGTTGACACAACAAATGGCAATTGTGTTTAACCCATTAGTTCAAACAAAGAATACCAATTATAATACTCTGGATAGGCAGATGGCTAGGATAGCAAATGTATTTGGGGCTCCTGCAGACCCAATTGTTTAACAAGTAGCCAATGTTAATGATAATCCTCCACTAAATCAAGATTATCATAATAATTGAGTCCCTGACCCAGTCATACAAATGGAGAATAAGGATGATAATGGTCGCAGAGTCATTCTATATCGGAATCAGAATGCCGATGAAATCCTAGAAAGGATAAGGTTGAATAATATTGGGGGGCAGCAAAATATTGTTGGAACTGTTGAACAAGTTTTGAATAGGCATGGGCTTAATGTAGGTTTCAGAAATCACCCATATGTGGTGTCTCTTTTTTCTCAACTTGTTTTACAAACTGAACTACCTAGGGGATGGAAAGTCCCCAAATTTACTAAGTTTGCTGGAGAAGTAAGAGAATCTACAGTTGAACATATTGCTCGATATCTCATCGAAGCAGGAGATTTGTCAAATAATGAAAACTTGAATGTGAAATATTTCCCAAGTTCATTGACAAAGAATGCTTTTACATGGTTTACAACCCTGCCTCTAAATTCGATTCATACGTGGAATCAATTGGAGAGAAATTTTCATGAGCAATTCTTTCATTGAGAAACTAAAGTTAGTCTTATGAATTTAGTTAATAATAAAAGAACACAAAGTGAATCGATTGATGATTACTTGAATAGGTTCAGACAAATCAAGGCCAAATGTTTTACTCAGATTTCCTGAGTATGAATTAGTTCAAATGGCCGCAGGTGGTTTATACTATTCGATTCGTAAAAAGTTAGTCAATCAACAACTTAGAGATATGGATCAACTGGCTGATAAAGTGAGGCAAATAGAACACCTTAAAAAATAGAAAGAAAGATTCAGGAAACATGATAAGATGATAAGGAAGGATAAAATAGCATACTTAGAGGTTTCTGATGGAAGCGACGATGACGTCGATTTAGAGGATAATGATGTTCATGTAGCAGAACTCAAGCCAGGGCCTCCTTACGTTTGTTCATTCTTAAAACCATATAATAATGTTAATAATAATACTGGTAGTAATTCGAAAGATAAGTTTGTTAAGAAAACTTATGGTTTTGACATTTTGAAAGCTGACCAGATTTTTGATATATTGGTTAAGGATAAACAAATTATTCTAAGTGATGATCATAAGATTCCTTCTCAGGAACAAAGAAGAGGTCGAAAATATTGCAAATATCATCATACTTATGGTCATTGGAATAATAGCCGTGTTCATTTCAGGGATATTATTCAAGAAACTATCAAACAAGGTTGTTTGAAATTTGAAGAGAAGTCTACCATGGCAATGAAGATAGACTCAAATCCTCTTCAAGTGAATGCTAACTATGCTGAACCTATTAGCACTAACATGGTCGAAGTCCAAGATTCGAACTCCATAAAAGAGGCCACTGATATGGCCATTGACGAAGTTCAGAAGGAAATTCGAGATGTTTATCCAAATGGAGGAGAATCTCTAATTGAATTTTTAAATCGGAAAAAACAGGAAGATG